>CAWUFW010016237.1:0-320226 GCA_963921515.1 Calotriton arnoldi | reverse complement strand
TGCGCCGGGCGGGACGTGTTTCGTCGGACGGTGTGTGTCAGTTGTGCTGCGCCGCTACGTGAACGGGCGCACTTTGATGGCGGACGGTGTTGCTGGCTTGCCGGCGGTGTTTGGCCTACTTTTCGCATCGTAATTGGGCGGGCGTGTGGACTGCTGCGTGCCAGCGGTAACTGGTGCTTTTTGCATCCGCCAGCACGGCAGTGGTGCTTCCGCCCGCCATCGTAATGGGCCCCTAAACTTCTTATTAATCAGATACCGTTAGTTCTTTTTAATATTTATGGTCCAGTTAATGTTGACAAAGTTTTTTGGACTCAAATTTCTGATAAACTTCTTTTATTTGATGATGACTATATTGTTTTTGGTGGCGATTGTAATCAAATTTTAGACCCCGTATTAGATAGACATTCCTCAGTTAAGTTCGTTAATACAAAGATGCACTCACAATTCACTTCCACCATACGCCGCAAATCCTTAGTTGATATTTAGAGACTTTGTAATCCAGACCTCAGAGAATATAGTTTCTATTCCCCCCACACCAATCACAATCCCGACTTGATTACCTTTTTTTAAGTAAATCCCTATCTCAACAGGTTCTTCACTCAGAAATAGGTTCTATTTTAATATCTGACCATGCCCCAGTTTACGTTGATTTTGACTTGATACCTTTTGCCCCTTATGCTGGTAGATGGCGCTTTAATAATACATTATTATCCAATCCTAATTTCTCTAGCCAATTCAGTTCTTTTATCTCTGAATTCTTTTCTCTCAATTCAACTCCAGCCTCTTCTCTTGTAATGGTTTGGGATTCTTTTAAGGCCGCAGCCCGAGGCTTCATAATAAATTTTGTTTCACAAAAAAAGAAATCTTTTGAGGCTCAAACTACCCAATTACTCTCTATCACTCAAACACTGAATCCTCTTTAAAAAATCTTATCAATGCAAAATTCACTTTCAACAAATTATCCACAGAAGCTGCCTCCTCCTATCTTTTAAAAAGTAGTTCCCGTTATTATGGAGGCCAAAATAGAATGGGGAAATTGTTGGCTAACTACTTGAAGATAAGACGTGAACGGACTAAAATAGATTCTTTACGAGATGCTGCCGGTACTTCATTATTTAAGGACAGCGATATTTTAAATGAATTTGTCTCCTTTTACAAAAATGTATATACCCCTGAAAAACAACCGTCTTCATTAGATCTTTCCTCCTATTTTCAGTCTGTTGACCCCCCCCCATCTCATCATGTTGATTTTATCTCTTTGGAAAAGGATATCACTTTAACAGAAAATACCCATGCTGTCTCGGTGTTAAGGAGAGGGAAAGCCCCTGGACCTGACGGATTTACTATTGAATTTTATGCGCATTTTGCTAACCTTCTTCTCCCTAATCTCTTATCTTTATTTAACTCTTTGTTACAACTGGTTCTTCTCGTGGAACTTTCCAAGAAGCCATGATATGCTTAATTCCTAAGGACAATAAAGACCCATGTCTTTGCAAAAATTATCGTCCCATTTCTTTAGTAAACACTGATTATAAAATATTTGCAAAAATTCTTGCTCTACGAATTGATCATATATTGCCTAAGCTTATCGGCCCTGAACAATCGGGTTTTGTAAAAGGTCGATTATCATCAGATAACTCCAGAATTTTTTCAACAACCTTAGCAAAGCTTCCTCTCTTGACTATCCTATTGCAGCTATAGCTTTAGATGCAGAAAAAGCTTTCGACAGGATTGGATGGGATTTCATGTTTCAGGCCTTAAAATGGATAGGGTTTCCTCCAAAATTAATTTCTTTTATTTCTTTACTATACTCGGGCCCCAAAGCTTCTATCTTCGTCAATGGTAAGATTTCAGATTATTTCCCTCTCTTCAGAGGAGTCAGACAAGGTTGTCCCTTATCACCTTTATTATTTGTAGTAGCGTTAGAACATTTGTTAACTAAGATTAGACAAGATACTCAGATTACCGGTTTTCAACTTGATACCTGCAAAGTCAAAGTGTCTGTATATGCAGACGATATTCTTTTATACTGTTCTAACCCTACAACGTCTATCCCTTCTTTTCTTAATCAGTTTGATATCTTTTCTCAAATCTCTGGCTATCGACTTAATCCAGATAAATGCGAGATCCTGCCTCTCAACGTGATTTGCCTTAAACATTATTTTGTACATACCGGTTTTTCCTGGCAGCCTTCTAAAATAAAATATTTAGGTTTATGGTTCTCTTCGAATATTTCAGACACACTAAAACTGAATTTTGACCATATTACCAAAACTCTAAATGATACTATTGCACGTTGGCATCCGCTCTTTCTCTCCTGGTGGGGACGATTAGATTCCATCAAGATGATGCTTTCTCCCCTGATTCTATACACTTTATCAATGATCCCTGTACACATTCCTGGGTTTTATTTTTAAAAAATTGACTCTCTCTTAACAAAATTTCTCTGGAAAGGCAAATCCCCTCGGATAGCTTTATCCTCCTTAAAGGCAGACAAATCTAATGGTGGTCTTAAATTCCCTGATTTCAAATCTTATCATTATGCTTTCTCTTTAAAACAGTCATCCCGTTGGCTCTCCCTTGAACATTGTACTCATCCCCCCATATGGATTTCCATAGAAAAGTTTTTTGTGTCCCCCTTTGATTTTAAAGAGTCTCTTGCTTTCAGTAATATTATTTCATCTTTTCGCCCTCCCGTTATTTCCCATACCCGCAAAATTCTCACCCCTCTTTTACCATCCTCTTATCCTTCTCCTTCTTCTCTAGATCAACAACCCATATTGCACAATAACTTATTACGTTTAAAGAATCGCACCATTTACTGGAAGTCCTGGAGACACAAAGGGTTGTTTTGGATTTCACAACTATTAGCTAATGACATCCCTCTATCTTTCACTGATCTTCAAACAAAATATTCATTGCTGTCGTCTTGTAAATCACAATATAATCTTTTACTTCCTGCTCTTACTCATTATCTTCTCTCTCTATCATCTGCCCCTAAACCACCCTTGAGAAGTTCAACTCTTTTGCCCTTATTAACTTCCTCCCCTTCTGCTTCCGCTTTATATAAACTCTTACTTCTTTCCTCAGACAGAAATAAAACAAAAACTGAATTGGCATGGGAAAAGGACTTATCTCAGTGCTGGTCGACCCTCATCTGGGATAAAATATGGTTCAAAATTCACAAAACTTCTAGAGCTGCTAATACTTCTCAAACCCTTTATTTTGTTTATCAACGTCTTTTATTTACTCCTGCAAAATTAGCATCCTTCCCTCCGAATACTTCCTCTACCTGTTGGTCCTGTCCCTATACACCTGCTGACTTAAAACACATGCTTTTTGATTGCCCCACTATTTCTCTCTTTTGGCATTCAGTTTGGAATCAAATCAATAAAATATTTAAAACAGATGTACCTTTTTCCCTTTCTAACATTTTCTTAGGTTCTTTATCACCTCAATGGCCCCAATCCCCTTCTAATTTTAAATTACTAGATTTATTATTAGCAGTAGCCTTATATTTAATAACTTCAAATTGGAAACAAGCAGACAAAGTCACCTTTAGAGCCTGGTGGAACGCTGTATGTTTTCATCACAGGCTTGACACGAATTACATTACCCCCATTTCCTTATCTATTAAAAGAGATCTTTTGTGGCTCCCTCTGACTACCTATTTAACCTGTGTTGCATCATCTATTGTTCCACTTATCACCACTTCGGATGAAGTTCGGAAACCACCATAACTCACCATGTTGTCTTTTTCTTTTGAAATAACTTATCATTATTATCCCTTACCTCGTTTTCTGTATCATAGTATAATAGTTCTTCTTTAATTGTTTTCTATGCATACAGTTAATATTTCCATATGCTATTTTTCTTTTAATGTTATAAAGTTATGGTATATGTTTCATTCCCTGTTTTTCTCCCCCCTCCCTCCCTCTCCCCCTATTTTCCCTTCCTTTACTTCTTATTTTGCGCAGCATGTTTTCTGATAATGAATGAATTTTGATTCTTATTTTTCTCTTTACCATATCTATACGTATATGAGATGTATCATACTTTTTGTACTTGCTGTTTTATTTTGCTTCTATTTCTTCATTGCTTAATAAACTCAAACTTTAAAAAAAAGGCAAAATGACGAGAAATGCTTTATTTCTCCTAATTTTTGCTGATTCCATGTGTGCTGCGTTGTGCAGCACACATAGAAACATTAAAATGCCAATGATTATTTATGTGCAGGAAGGTGCCCCTTCCTGCACATAAACAATCATTTGAAAAAAATGCTATTTTGCAACTTCTATTGCATTATTGCATAGTGCCTAAAGAAGCACACATAGAAGTTACAAAACGGCATTTAAAGATTGTTTATGTGCAGGAAGGGGGACCTATTGGGACATAAACAATCCTCCCCTCAACACAGGCACCCTTGCACTATCGTGCAAGGGTGCCTGCTTTGGCGCTAGGCAGCTAAATGTAGCGCCAGCGCAGGGGGAAACGCATGGCTGCACTATATTCTACTAAATATGGTGCCGCCCTGTGTTTCTAAAGTGATGAAGTGTGTTGTTAGCCCTCTTGGCTTATCAACACACTTCGCCACTTTCTTGTGAATATGCCCCTATATCTCACTATCTAGGCATATGCAAAGTGGTAATTTAAGTTAAAAATCACATTGACAAACACTTCCCAATATATGCCTAACAAGTATTACTTCTTTCTAATTCATATACACGCAGACAACATGTTCTCATCTTTTATTTCTCACTACACTATTCCTGTTTAATAATGTTACTAAAAGTACTACAACTCCCAGAATACAAATGACATATGTATCTATTCTGCACATGATGTATACACATTAAAAAAATTCTTAGTTCCTCATTGCAACTTTCCACAAAACTGTACTGTTATTTTTCAATAAAATACACAATGTAATAAACATGCACTAATTCATTTTTCTCTTACTTCACAAAACATTCACCACTAACCTCTTAAACACATACCCTCTAATAGATACAGTTCAACTCATACATGTTTTCTCATCACTGTGATACTCCTTTTAATCAAACTCCCATACACATCTTCATTTCTAATGTACATTTTAAAAATAATTACAAAGTTATATACATACCACTGAATTTAGTTTGTAGATTATATTGTTGTTTTAGCTCTTTCTGCATAGTTGGGACACTGTTATGATTTGTAAAAACTAAGCGCAAGAATGGTACCTCTTCAACTTTCCACTCTATCATCATGAGGAAGGCAGCAAATGAAATCATGTCTTCCGTTTTAGACTACTGCATCTCCACTTGTGAATGGTTAGCATCTGTTAACCCTTTCCCTTTCTTTCGGAACAATGTTCCTGTCGCCGCGTTTTCACGATGTTTTCGCGATCATCGTGGAATATTTGCAAAAATAAATGGGAGTTCAAACTGATATCTAGCTTCATTTTTCTGAAATTTGAATACTACACAACAGTTTATTACATAGTCCTGAGTTGGAAAGTAAAACCTGCCATTACTTACATTGTGTCATCACTCCTCAACTTTTCCCAAAAAAATTCTGTCTCTTTAACACTTTCCCCCCAATGCAGTCTTAGCTCAGTGTAGCTAGCAAACCAGTGGATCCAGTCGGTCAAAAGTTCACAGCATATTCTAGAAAGAACATTCTGCTTTCAAATAAGATACATATAGCAGGTGTGGTTTACTCCACAGATTCAAAAGCATTTCCATGTCTGTATTACATTTCTTTTTTTAAACAACAGCCAATAATAAGACTTCTTTCTCAGCCATACAACACACTATCTAACTTTATTCACTTGTATGCTGACAACATCCAATGAGATATGTATAAATATTTTTTGTAAAAAAAAAAACTCCATTTTAACTGCTTTTCCTTTGGAAAACTACCTCATTTAGCTCCAGCCTTCTCCTTACTACTATTAATCCTTCACTTCAAAATGCTTACAGTATGGATGGTTGGTCACAGCTACATGTATTGGGCTAAAGAGGCTGCAAAAAAGAGAGGTATTGACAGAGACTTGGGTTTGCCAAATGTGCAGATTACTTGGTTTGGCCAGAGAGGGTTAAAGTTTAATCAGTTGCTGGCGTTGGTTAAATCCATTGTTGATTCCCAAGCTCCTCACCTCATGATTGTGCACTGTGGCGGCAATGACTTAGGCACATTGACTGGGGTAGGGCAGAAAATCCTAATGAAAGAAATTTTGCAGAACTGATGTCGCTTTTCACTCACACTGTCATGGTGTACTCTAATATATGCCAAAGACAGAAATGGAAGTGGTCAAATAAATTCTGTCCACAGATTGACAAAGCCAGGAAACATATTAATAAAACTTTCTGCATTCCTCAGAGATCTTCGCATGGGCTGTATCTATAACAACAACCTGCGTTTTGACATGCATGGAATTTATAGAAATGATGGAGTGCACTTTACACATGAAGGCAACAGGGTGTTTCTAAGTAAACAGAAACTCTGCATCCGGTCTCATGTGTGGCAGCCATATACATACAACCAACACAATGGCTCTTGTCAGAGCCACCCTAGTACCCAAAATATTGTGAAGTGTTTTTCTACAGGTTTTTTTTTCTCTTTAGCTTTTGGGGATCTTTGTGACGATGTTGCAATCCCGGCAGATATGTCCTGAAAACCGAAAACAAAAGCAGGCATTCAATGGCCACCAACACATCCAAAAATAATATGTAAAAAAAATTACATTCTGAACATTCCCTATATACAATACTATATACATCCTTCTTTCAAAGCATGTTTAAACTCATATTTTTGTACAAAGTTTCTTTATAAACCATCTTTCAGACCTATTTTTCATTTTTGCGGTTATTTGGGACATCGCGATGATGTCGTTAACTGCGACGATCGCGCCTTTCTCATAAAGTGAAAACACATATATGCACAGACATTACAGTATTCACACACACTAGAAGTTTATTACTGTACACTTCAAACTCATGTTTTTCTAGTGTATTTCTAGAACAACCATCTCTAAAACCTATTTTCCATTTTCGCGATGCCTGCGGGTACGTCGCGAAAGAGGAAATCAAAAGCAGGATTTCAATAGTCACTTCTTCAAAAATTATAACTATATAATTATTTCTAAACATCACAGATAACTCACTATATAAATAACTCTATAAAAACATTTATCAGAATCTCAATATCTCTATAAGAATGCGCATTAATGATTGATCAATATTCGCAACGAAGTCGATAGTCGCTATGTCTTCGCGATGGTACACGGTAGGGTGCGCTGGCGGTCGCGGCGTCATTGCGAATATCGTGCACGATTAAAAAAATCAATTTTGGACACATAACGTGTGTCACTAACACTTCCTTTCTCAAAGATGGGGTCAGAGTATCTCCACCCTGACCCCTTATGTGGGCTTTCACACACATTTTCAGCCCTGGGAACCGTTCCCGATAGATAAAATGGGGGGCGCAACTTTGTATTCAAGTTGTGACCAGCCAATCAAAACATTCCTGTTGGCACGTGCCTTCACAATTCATTGTGAAAACTTCGCGAAATATCCACGGCCAGAGATATCACTATAATTGTAAACTTAAATTTCTCAAACACTACTGAACGTATTTACACCATATAAGCAAAGGCACTTCCTTGAACCGACATCTACCTCCCTGCCAAATGTGGTGTAAATACGTTCAGCGGTTCGGGCTGTAAAGGTGGCTAAAGGTTCCTTTGAGAATTAAAATTACAAAAGCAACCTTCTTTCACGCCCCAAATTCTCGGTGTGTGTGTGTGTATTTTTTTATACATTTACACACAAATAAATACATAAAATGTGCGTGCCTACATATATATATATATATATATATATATATGTATATATATATATATATTTATATATAGCAAATGAACACGCACACATATATATATCTTTAAAACCCCACAACTGAAAAACCCATACCCACCCTAAACCCTAAACATTCCCTTACCACCCAAAAACCCATTCCCAGCCTCAACCCTAAAAATTACCTTGCCACACAAAAACCCATACACACCCAAAACCCTAAAAATTCCCTTGCAACCGAAAAACCCTTGCTCAACCTAAACCCGAAAATTACCCTTGCCACCCAAAAACACATACCCAGCCTAAACCCCAAAAATTCCCTTCCCCACCCAAAAACCCATACCTACCCTAAACCCTAAAAGATCCCATATGATCCAAAAACCTATACCCACCCTAAACTCTATACATTCCCTTGCCACCCAAAAATCCATACCCACTCTAAACTCTAAAACTACACTTGCCACCCAAAAGCCAATACCCACCATATACCCTAAAATTACCCTTGCCATCTAAAAACCCATACCCATACCCACCCTAAACTCTAAATATGCTTTTGCCACCCAAAAAACCCATACCGAACCTAAACCCTAAAAATACTTTTGCCCCATAAGAACCCATACCCACCCCAAACTCTAAAATTACCCTTGCCACCCAAAAACCCATACCCACCCCAAACAATAAAATTTTACACCCTTAGCCCTTAAATAAACTTTCCACATATATATATATATATATATATATATATATATATATATATATATATATATATATATATATATATATATATATATATATATATATATATATATATATATATATATATATATACACCTACTGTCGGTCGCCAGTAGGTAGTTACAGTTAGGACCTAGTTTTCATAGAAAAAGCGTTTTTTGTTTTGTAAATAACTTTGCTGCCGTTTGATGAATCTTCATGAAATTTTCAAAATGAATTTGCCAGTCACTTCAGCTGCTTTCTTGAAAGTTTCGGGGTGATTCACAAGCAGGGGCCAAGAAAATGGGGGGGAGGGTCCCAGGCAAGATTTGTTTGCTTTTTGGGAATAACTTTGTCTATATGTACCTGCATTTTGTTTTAAAAACGATCATTTATTAAGCGCTTGACACGCATAACGTGACTTAGGATGGCTATGTTGGCACTCTTATTTTTAACTCACTGATTATAACAGTTTTAATATTGCTCACCTGCATTGTCAAACAAACTTCCCTGTGCATCTCATTTCCCTCGTACTGGGATACAGGGCAATTCCGCTTTCCGGTCCGCCACAGCTGGTGCTGGTTGATCGGAGAAAGCCTTGGCCTCACTTCCGCCGGAAGCGGGGTTAGCGCTCTTGCGGTAGCGGCATATATGGCCATAAAAACCGATGCCGGGACGGACACGCGGCAGATCCAGGCAGGATTCGTTTGCTTTTTGGGAATAACTTTGTCTATATGTACCTGCATTTTGTTTTAAAAACGATAATTTCTTAAGCGCTTGACACGCATAACGCGACTTAGGTAGGCTATGTTGGCACTCTTATTTTTAACTCACTGATTGTAACAGTTTTAATATTGCTCACCTGCATTGTCAAACAAACTTCCCCGTGCATCTCATTTCCCTCATACCAGGATACAGGGCCATTCCACTTTCCGGTCCGCCACAGCTGGTGCTGGTTGAGCGGAGAAAGCCTTAGCCTCACTTCCGCCGGAAGGCGCGCCAAAGGCAAGCCCGTCTGCGCCCGTCCGCGCCCGGTCATCACCAGGAGCCAGGAATCCTGGTCTTTTTGAGGTAAAAATCCCAACTTCCCATCGTCTGTACTACTCAGCAGAATCCTTGCATCAGCTAAGAGTACAGAATAATGCCAACAGTCCACCACAGCTCACCTGTACTAACCGGTACCCGCACTCCCTAGAAGGCCCGGTGGCCAGCTATAACTGTCAATTTCAAAGTGACCATGAATCGGGGACATTACCAGGGAAAGCATACAGTCCCTACTCATCCAAACACAGCCTAAACGGTCTTCTTTGCAACGTTAGGTCTTTGGCCAAGCACTCGACCGACATATGGGACATGATCTCCTCCCAGTCTCCGGATATTTGCTTTCTAACAGAGACCTTGCTAAACCCCGCCAATCACCCAACAATCAAATTAGCTATCCCTGATAACTATAAATTAATCCATCTCGATAGAGGAGGAAAAACGGGCGGAGGCATAGCCATAGCTTTTAAAAACACCACAACTGTGACCTGGGTCTCAACCATAAGCAATAACTCTATAGAGTTAGATATTTTTTAGATAAGTGTATCCGCTACGGACAGCTGGAACGGGCCACTGATCTACCGCCCCCGGGGCCAAAGACTAATTTTAGCCAACTACTGACAGAACAGATTGCCACGCATGTCCTATCCTCAAATAAATTTCTCCTGCTGGGTGACTTTAACTTCCATGGGGAAGAACACAATAACCCAGAAGTTGGGAAACTCTTAACAGATCTAGAACTATTAGGCCTTGCCCAAAGAATAAACGGCCCGACGCATTCTGCGGGCCACACATTGGACCTAATCTTTTCCAACATAGAACGGTTGGACTGTAAGAGTCCCCTCCCCCTCTCTTGGACTGATCATTTTGTAATCACTTTCGAGATCCAATGCCCTCACACTCAGGGTATTATCACAAACAACAGATGACGACACGATGCGCACAGACCTTGGCATAAACTTACTCCTGAAGCTTTTAGCGATGCCTTCCACCCCAAGCTACCAAACAATAATCCTGAGGCTTCTGAATTGCTGAACTCCTTTAACTCTGCCCTTACTGTGGCACTGGAAGCAACGATTCCCTTTAAAAATCACGGCTTCACATATCGCCGACCTTCAGCCCCGTGGTTCACGCCAGAACTAAAAATTGAAAAAAACAAATGTAAAACTCTAGAGAGACGCTGGCATAGAGCCCCATGATAAGGAACAGTAGAAACAAGCGCTGTCCCAATATCATCAGAATATTAAATCTGCCAGGCGGACTTTTATCATCAACCAAATCGAACAAGCTGACAATTCCCCAAAAGTCCTTTTCAGTATAGTACATGATTTTATCTCCCCGCAAGCATGCAGCCGATCTCCCGTGGAATCCCAGGAGCTCTGTGACTCTCTGGCTAATTTCTTTCAGGAAAAGATATCCCACATCTACTCAAAATTCCCTACTGCTCCTCTGCAGGACATAGAGACCACCATCTTTAAAGAAGAGCAGCAAAAAGCCATTCCCTGTACACTAAACAGCTTCCAGCCTTTCACATTAGAGGAAATACACAACTCACTGGCTGCAGCCAAGTCTGGGTCCCCCCGGGATCTTTGTCCACCCAAGATAATATCTCTTCTGGCCACCTGTTGCGCCCCCATGATTCAAGAGATCTTTAACTGCTCAATAAAAACAGGCATTATCCCGACAGAGTGGAAGGAAGCATGTGTACGGCCCATATTAAAAAAAGCAGCGCTGGACCAACAATCAGCAACTACCGCCCTATATCCCTGCTACCTCTTCTGGGTAAACAACTTGAAGGCCTAATAAAAAGCAGTTGGGATCCTACCTTGAACTCAATCACATCCTTGATCCCTCACAATCTGGTTTCTGCCCTGGGTACAGTACAGAGATTGCACTTCTGGCAGTGACTGATTCGCTGAGACGGGATGGATGCAGGAAGACCTGTGGTACTGATACTATTAGATCTGTCGGCAGCCTCTGATACCATCTCTCATTCAAGGCTCTTGAAAAGGCTGCAGGCAATCGGTGTGCAGGGGATGGTAGTGGCTTCAGCATTTCCTGTCAGATAGACCGCAGACGGTCATCCTGGGCGCATATTTTTCATGCAAAATGCGCTTGGACAAGGGTGTACCGCAGGGCTCATGCTTTAGTCCCACCTTGTTCAATATCTTTATGGCCCCGTTAGCAAAGATCGCGGAGCACTTTGGCTTCGAGATCATATCATACGCTGATGTCACCCTATAGGCCAAGACCTGGAATCAAATGCCGCCGATAGGCCCAGTAGTGTAGGAGCAACACTTTCCCCTTTATCCAACTTGATTTTTATGGTCTCTGTGACTTCCAGGAGGGCTGTTTCCATCCTATGGCCTTGACGAAAGCCTGATTGATTATAATGCAAAAGGGTCAAATATGAGGTCAGTTGAGTGTTGACTAGTTTTTCCGAAATCTTGGAAGCCGCCGGTAGAAGAGAAGATGGCCAAAAAGTTAACTGTCACATCTGGGTTAGCCGATGGTATTCTTAACAAACAGACCACTTTCTCCCTTTTCCAGCCACGACAAACTGTTGCTGAGGCCAAAGAGCAGTTGAAAAGCTGCTGAAAAGCCGCAGCAATGACCTCAGTAACTATACAGAGGATAGCTGGGGGACATGGATCACCAGGGGACTATAATTTACAGAGCAAGAGCCTTGCAAAATTTGTTCAGGTGAGAAAGGTCCAAATTCATTCCAATTACGTGTAGTAACATTAGGTGGTTGAGTCAGACTGCCCGTGTTCCAGGCTGCTGCAGTAGACACAGGTGCGGCAAAAGTCTCTGACAAAGGTACAGACAAGGCAAAGTGGGTTTTTAAAATCTTATCTTCAAATAAAGCTGAGAGTTTATTGCAGAGGTCGGCAAGGGAGAGATGGTAGGACGGCAAGTTTAGGATTCAAACAGAAATTAACGATTTTAATGATTTCTTGTGAGGAATAATTAGCAGAGCCAATTCGTGCTGCAAAAACACTCTCTGATCAGTTATAATTGCCTTGTAATAAAGTCTTCTGTGCTGTTTTATAAGATTTTTGGTCTTTAAATCGTAACCTGCTCACCAGAAACGCGTCCATATTTAACCATCTGTTTTTCAGGGCCATAGGTTCCGGAGAGAACCAAGAGGCAGAGAGGCCTCTTGTTTTGATTGTAAGGGCAGCCCACGGCTGGACTGGGAACAGCAACCAGCCCTGGCAGATTGCTGCTCGACCGGGCCAGGGATGGGGGTGGGGGTGGTGCTAGTGAGAAGCACCGCTCCCGCTTTTGTTACAGGAGGCCGATATTGCAGCACTGCTGCAAAATCGGCCACCAGTAACAAAACCGACCCCCACGGGTGCAAAACCAGGCCCCACCCCTCCAGCCCACCGGGGAAATGCCCGGTGCCTGCTATGGCCAGTCCGGCCCTGGGGCAGCCTCTTTGATCCATGACTCTACAGTGTCAAGATCTGAGTTTATATTTCATGACAGGTCAGGAATGTTAGCAATCTCCAATTGGATGACTGAGAACTGTCTCCAGTTAAACCCAGAAAAGACGGAGATTATGCTGCTTGGAAAAGCCCCCGCCATCTGGTCGGACGATTGGTGGCCCCCCAAATTGGGTGCCACCCCGTGCCCAAACAAACTGTAAGAAATCTGGGGGTAAAATTAGATCAAGCCTTAATGATGAAAGACCAGGTTGTAGCAACTACGAGCGCCTGCTACTACAATCTGCGTCTTCTGCACAGAATTTTCCCTTTTCTCCCCACGAATGTCCGTAAAACACTGGTACAGGCCTTGGTGTTAAGCAGACTGGACTATGGAAACGCTCTCTTGGCAGAAGCAAGTGAAACACTGCTCTCCAAGCTCCAGGTGGTCCAGAACACTGTGGCCAGACTTATATTGAACGGTCCTGAAGGAACTCCCTCAGCACCTTTGCTGAAAGAACTGCACTGGCTACCAGTGAAGAAGTGTTCCCGCTTCAAAATCTGTTGCCTCATGTACAATGCCTTAAAAGGCAAAGGCCCGCTGTATCTCCAAAATAAGCTAACGCCTTATGTCCCCAGCCGAAATCTCAGATCCAGCAACCAAGCCCTACTGTGTGTGCCCCGAATCCGCCAAATACGCACTGAGGGAAAGGCCTTCTCCTATCTCGCCCCCAGGATACTGGAACAAACTCCCTTTAACCCTGCGAGAGACTCCAACGTACTGTAAATTTTGGAAATTACTAAAAGCCTACCTATTCTAATCTTCCTGGTACGCATTTTTTGTCAGGATCCACAACAGTGCTGAGATGCCCCCGGGTGAGACGTGCGCTATAACAAGTAATATTAACATGACATAACATAACAAAAGGCGTTTTCCCCATGTTAATTCCCATAGGGAATTTAGATATGACTACAGCTCGAACCGCTGTATGGAATTACACCAAATTTGTCAGAAAGATAGATCTTGGTCCAAAGAAGTGCCTTTTGGGAGCTTTGTGTAAATCCATTCAGTAGTTTTAGAGCTATTAACCGAAATCCTTATTTGCACATCTAGGAGCACGGATCCTCCGCTGATCCGATAGTCACCTCGCTGTAATCTAATTGGCTGCCAACACTTCAACCACAAACTGTTGGCAGCCATCTTGGGACTCGGCTCCAGCCGAGTCCCACAAACAGCGTTAAAAATATACAAAAGGGGACTGGATAGGACTACCCTGACCCCCTAGATGTGGTGGTGGGGTCCCAGAGGGACCCCGCTGGAGTTTAAAAACATATTTGTTTGTCTCCTGTGCTTGTTTTTAATAAAGCCCCAGGGTAGGCCAGATCCCCGGGGCACGCCTGTTTAATTAAATTAAAGGAGGGGGGGCACATATGGCCCCCTCCATGGGCCAAAACCTCTCCGGGGCTTATGATAAAACTGTGGTGGGGAGGCTGCGAGGCCCCCTGGGCCCAGAGGACCACCATCTCCCCAGGGATACAATTAACATTAAATAGGGGGGTCACTAGCCCCTTTTCACCTCACCTCTGCTTGGGGACCCAATTTCCCACCAGGGCATGTGCCAGGAGGTGCGACTGCAGCTGGGGGGACGGACCATCACTCCAGCACTTAAAGTACCTCTGCTATCCCACTGTGCAGGACAATACAATACCTGGACTTGGGCCCACTAGCCTCTTTTGACGTCACTAGTGTCTGGAGACCACATTTCCCACCAGGATATGCCCCAGGAGGTAAGACTGCAGAATAGAGCCCAAGTGGGCATGGTCATCCCCCAAGCACTAAAAGCACATCTGCTAATACACTGTGCTGGACAATACATTACCTGGACTTGGGGTCACCAGCCCCTTTTGACCTCACCTGTGCCAGGGGACCCCATTTTCCACCAGGATACCAGCCAGGAGGTGCGACTGCAGAACCCAGCCCAAGGGGATAGGGCCATCACCCAGTGCTAAAGCGCATCTGCTAACCACTGTCAATCAGAAAAGGAGGCCACAAATTTAAGAGCCATTAATGGAAAATGTAAGCTTTAGTGGCAGATATTATAATTTCTCTGATATTTGTTTACACCACAGTTACTTCTAGGTACCCTTCTGATCTGGGATGCTCAGTGGAGGACAGACAGTGGGTACCCAAGTAAGGTGCCCCAGGTATGCCACATCTGCCAGGGCAACAAAGGGTCACATCAATTTATTGACCCTGTTCCTTCCCTTGGAGTCTGTACTGGGTGAGGTGGGATGAGAAATGGTGCAGACCAAGTGCACCCCATGTCCCATAACCTGTTAAGATCTGGAGACCTTCCTCATGCCACCTCCATAATACCCTCTGTCCTCACAATAGAAGTGGAGGCTGGTAGGGAACGGTGTGGCAGGGTGGGAGGTTTGAAAAATATTTTTAAAAACCACGTACCTTTTCCGCTATCTCTCCTCGTCGTCTCCACTTCGCTTCTGTTCCTGACTCCAGGTCCGGAAGATGCAGGAAGCATCCTCCCCTAAGCCAATCACAATGCTGCAATGCAGCATTGTGATTGGTCTGAGCACCGTGGTTGGCGCTCAGACAGGGGACAAGGAGCCTGTGCATGTTCCCCACCAGACTGTGCACTGCAGCCTGGTGGGGAATTTGCAAAGTGCGCTAGACTGTTTGGCCGGCTCAAGACAGCTGGCCAAACCGTCATGCGCACTTAAGTGCATGAAACACTCCTCCTCCCTGTAACACTAGCCCCACCCAGCCTTAACCCAGCCCCGCAGCAATGAAAAATTAAATGATAATAACATTGTTATTATCATTTTATTTTTCCATTTTTCACTGCTCTGAGAGCTGCAAGGCAAAGCTCCTCCGCTTTAGCGGAGAAGCCGCCCCTGCACAATAGTGTCCTGAGAGAGGCACTCATCTTTCTTGGCCGAACTCGCCGCACTCAACCTCACTGTCATTAACAAAGAGGCGACTCACCAGGCAGGACATACGTTGGACATCATTTTAACTAACTCCCCTGACCTTTCATATGTTGCTACAATTCCTCTGACCTGGTCGGACCACTCATTGGTCAAATTTCGCATTAATAATCATAAGGCCCTCCCCGCTCCGAAATGCCATCTTAACAAATGCTATAGAAAGTGGAATTTAATTACTCCAGAACTTTTTGAAGAGACATTTTGTCCACCTCATTATGCAAATACAGACAATGTGGAGAAACGCTTAGCCTCTTTTAACACCAGACTTCTTGCCACGTTAGATAGCATAGCTCCCCAGAAAAAAGGCATCACTAGTATAAAACGGAGTCAGGCCCCGTGGTATTCGACCTCCCTACGTCTAGAAAAAAGCGCTTGTAAAAAACTCGAACGCCATTGGTGCCGCTAGCAAAACATTTTAGACAAAGAAAAATTTAAAGCGGCGTTAAATCATTACCACCGCAATCTAAAAAATGCCAGAAAGACCCATATCGCAGTCGTGCTCGAACAAGCCGGAAACACTCAAAAATGCCTCTACCAAATACTAAAAACTTTCACCAATCCTTTGGCTTGTGATACGGCGTCAGTACCCACTCAGGCGCTGTGCGATGACATTGCTAATCACTTCATTCAGAAAATAGACATGATACATAATAAAATCACTGCTACCTTGAACTCTCAACCCAATCTGGGAACAGAACTCCATTATTACCCACTGTTAACCAGTTCATTAGAAAACTTCCCACCACTTACAATAGAAGGTACTGAAGCTCTTCTTAAAAGCGCAAAATCTGGTTCTCCGTTGGATCTAATACCGGCCAAAGTAATTTCCACTCTGGCCAAACAACTTGCCAATCCTATTTGTAGCATTCTCAACAGTTCTCTGAAGGAAGGTGTCCTTCCTCCTGATTGGAAAGCTGCTCAAATACTCCCGATAAAAAAAAACCCCAAACTCTCAGCTGAAGATGTAACTAACTACCGACCCATTTCTCTGCTTCCCCTGCATACCAAAATGTTGGAAAAACACATCAACACTCACCTTTCCCATTTCATCGAATCCACTAATAGCTTAGATTCTTCTCAATCAGGGTTCCGCCCCAGATACAGCACCGAGACAACTCTGGTGGCGGTAACAGACAACATTAGGATGCTTTTGGATAAAGGTCAGGCGGTACTTTTGGTGCTGCTCGACCTATCCGCTGCATTTGACACCATATCTCACCAAATTCTACTCAGTAGACTAAGGGGTATAGGCATCACGGGATTGGCTCTGAAGTGGTTAACTAACTTTCTGGCGGAAAGAACTCAGACCATTAACCTGGGTCCATACCATTCTAAGACCACCAAGGTGACCAAGGGTGTACCACAGGGCTCGTGTTTGAGCCCTACTCTGTTTAACATTTATGTTGCTCCCCTGGCAAATTTGTTGAGAAACTTGGGTTTCATCCCCATATCATATGCGGATGACACCCAACTACTACTTTCGTTTGACAAATCTAACCTTAATATTCATGCCACCTTTGCTGATGGCATGACATGCATAGCAGAGTGGATGAAATTGAATTTTCTCCAGCTGAACGCAACGAAATCGGAGATTATGCTATTTGGTGAAGCCTCCGTGAAGTGGTCGCCTAGTTGGTGGCCAGAGGAATTGGGTCCCACCCCTTGTCCTAAACAAGTTGTGAAAAACCTGGGAGTTCGATTGGACCAAAAACTCAATCTGAGAGAACACGTTTCCTCTACTATTGGTGCATGTTTCCATAATCTGAGCATGCTCAGAAGAGTCTTCCCTTTTCTTCCACTTTCCACAAAAAAGACCTTGATTCAGGCATTGATCCTTAGCCGCTTGGATTATTGCAACGCATTGCTGATTTCTGCCAATGAAAGAGACATAAATAGATTACAGGTTGTCCAAAATACTGCAGCTCGTTTGGTAAGTAATGCCCCCTCAAGAACACCCTCCTTACCTCTGCTGCAGGAACTTCATTGGTTGCCCATTCGGAAGAGGATCGATTTTAAAATTTGTTGTATGGCTTACAAAGCCGTATACAGTTTAGGCCCGAGTTATCTTAATGCCAAATTCACTAAATATGTGCCTTCTAGAACTCTCCGTTCAGGAGACAAAGCTCTGATTATGGTCCCACGCATTTACAAGTCTCGTCAAGGTGGTAGGGCCTTCTATCATCTGTCCCCACGCCTCTGGAATAATCTCCCCATCCATTTACGACAATGTACTGACTACCTGAAATTTAGGAAATTATTGAAAACTTCACTCTTCTAACTTAGTCTCCTTATGTTCACTTAGGTGCCTATAGCGCTGAGATACCCTTATGGGGTGATTCATGCGCTTTATAAGTGAATAAAATAAAATAAAAAATAAATGGTGGGAAGTCAATGAGAGAGGAGATGGGTGGCCTCACATGACTGCAGGTGAAAACCAACAGAGAGCTGGTGACGCACTTTCTTGATGCCGTGGTATGTGAGGACATCATATCCAAACAAAGAAGCACTTACTTCATATAGTTAAGAGAAAGTATCCTTGTTTGGAGGAGAGTTACCTCTTTGTAGTCTTGTTTTCTTCTCTATAGGAGAAGTCATATTATCACAGATTTATGGATAAAGATGCACAAGGAACAATTGCATTGCCAAAACGCACACAAGATCACTGGAGATATTTGCTCGTGGTCCATTGCACAGATGTAATGTAGAATACACACTGGACATTTAACCAATCATTAATTTACTGTGGAAACCTGTTGTTGCGATGCACTCCATATTTGTGGATAGCACATAAATATCTTTGCCTAGAGGCGTAGTTTACTCCATGTATGTGTGCTCGGCAAGTTATTGTTAATTACTTAAGCATTATGATGTGCCTTTTGGTTTCAGTTGTTCATAGCTGTGTGATATGTGTGAATTAATATTTCATAGCTATTTCGTGACTTGTGAGTCTGCTGTTTGTGAAAGTAGGAGACATACAATGGCACTGGTTTATGTCATCTGTGGGATCTATTCAACTGTTACTTTAAAGTGTGCATTGTAATTCATTGCTTGATTTCCAAGTTAAGGGGAAGCTCTTGCAATTATTTTCTGCCGGTGCTGCCAAGATAGCATGACACATAAGGCCCTTCACTATAACACTCCTGTCTACTTGGCCATAAATCTCGAACTTTCTGGGGATAGTTACTCCTTATGAAGTGCAAACTCTATATTGTTGAAGCCACAAAAATTCAACAAAAAAAACCCCCTAAAAATGCTCCTTTTCTGGCCTTTTCCCAAGAATATGGAACGGATTACCTCTTGTAACCAGAACAAACCCCTCAATATCTCCTTCAAAAAGAAGTAAAAAAGTTTCTGATGCATAAATTCCTTCATTAGTAGTCCTTAAGTCTCTCAGCTTGTCTATCTTCTGGTGGATGACCGCAGACCCTGGAGCTGCCTTCTTGACTGATATACTATATTCTGTTTGTTCCTTGCTTATTCATTCTTAGCTGTGGGCTTTCCCGATCTTGATTGTGCCATCCTGATTGATATATTGTGATGCTCCCTTCTATTCCTTCTTAATTTATTATTTGCTTATTCCCTTTCCATGTATGTATTAAAAGACTGGTTTATGTACAGTGCTCTGATACCCAGAAGTGTGATGGTCGTGCTATATAAAACTCCTCAAATAAATAAATAAATAAAATGGTGTCCCAGACTATTATCCTAACGTTCCCTATCAAGTATCTGGTTCCATGGAAATAGCTGTGCTTTTTACACCTTAGCACATTTTATTAGTTTCTTCTTTTGCACACTAATTAAAAGAGCATAGCTATTTGTCTTTTTGCTAACACTGCGGGCAAATCTGGAAATTTGCACTCCAGCTTCTTCTTTGGTCATGAAATCAGTCCAAGGAGATATGTGTCGAGGCTACATAATATGGTTCCACTGGTAAGTTTTGTACCCAGGTCTGTTATTTTTACATGATGATTTGCAATAAAGGTACATGAACAGGGCATCTAAAGAAGGTCTGCATAATCCTTCCTACACGGTGGGCAATTGCCCTGTATCTCTGAGTTCATACTGCATAGATTTTGTGATGTCAGCTAGGTTCTGTAGAAAATGTTGCATTGTATTAGTTTGAATCTTGCAGTTCTTGAAACTACTTTGGGAAATAGGAGATACATTCTGCATCTGTCAGTTGTTTATCCTGTTCCACATCTCATCTACCATTGAGCTGATTCAGATTAGTTTTCAACATGCCTGGATACTATTGTATAGTACAGCAATTGCATTTTAAGGTGTCTTGTGAGTGGGAAGAATGTGTGGTGTTGTGTGGATTGAAGCTTTGGTAATTCCTCACTCCCACACCTATCAGGTCAGCAGCACTAGTGAGCCAAAAACCGACTTACTGGTATGAAGTGTGTTCGACCTGGCCTCCTTGGCATGGTTTCCCCAAATGTTTTACCTTCAGACCTCCTGTTTTTAGTGTTTTTGTTGACTTAATTTTTGCTGGCTTTAGGAATCTGGGCACCACTTGTAATCAGTACTAAAGTGCATGTGCTCTATATT
Source organism: Calotriton arnoldi (assembly GCA_963921515.1). Lineage (NCBI taxonomy): Eukaryota > Metazoa > Chordata > Amphibia > Caudata > Salamandridae > Calotriton > Calotriton arnoldi. Next base: position 299,648 of record CAWUFW010016237.1, on the reverse strand, counting down.
TAAAACATGGTAACATTGGCTTATCCCCTACTCATAAGTCCCTAGTAAATTGCCCTACGTATGCCCAGGGCCTGTAAATTAAATGCTCATAGTGTGCCTGCAGCACTGATTGTGCCTCCAACTTAAGTTGCCCTTTTTGACATGTCTCAGGTCAGCCTCTGCAGAGCCTGTGTGTGCAGTTTTAAACTGCCATGTCCACCTGGCTTAGTTAACCCACTTGTCAGGCCCAAACCTTCCTTTTTATTACACATAGATCACCCCTAAGGTAGGCCCTGGGCATTCATGAGCAGGATGCAGTGTATATAAAACGTAGGACATGTATGCTTAAGTTTTAAATGTACTGGTAGTCAACTACTCTTAAATTTGTTTTCCACTACTGCAAGGCCTATCTCTCTCATAGGATAACATTGGAAGTGCCTTATTACATTTTATAGGTGTAATTTCCCATTGGAATGAGTTGGGACCCCTAAATTTGGTGTCTCTGGAACCACAATTTAAAAACACAACTTATGGTGAATTTGGATTTTAAATTGCAATTCTGAAAATGGATTCACTGACAGAATATTGAGGGAAAAAATATAGAAGAAAAAAATATTGGGGAAAGAATATAGAATACAAAAATATCAACAGCCTATACTTAAAAGGTAAGTACAAAAATATAAAAAAAATATTGTTTACAATAATATCGATTTATTAAATATCGATTTCTAAATATATATAATTTAAAATATTAAAATAAACATAGATTAAAGACTAATATTAATGTATGAAAATACAATATATTTAAACCTATATTTTAACAAATATAACAAATAAACTTACTTTAAAAATGTAAACACACACTTATATGTGTGTGTCTGAGTGTATGTGTGTGTGTGTGTGTGTGTATACATATATATATATATGAACATACATATATAAATAAACTAATATTTTAAATAATAATATAATTAAAAACATTGTAAATATTATAATATTACCAAAAATATATGTATACATATTTAAATATACCAAAAACATTTAGGGGCCGATTCCGATCTCGGCCGGTAGGGCTCCGAATCGGATTCGGCATAACCGGATCCGATTCGGAGCCCTATTTCCCGACCGATTCGTACGCACGTCCGGACGAGCGAGTACGATGCGAAATCGCCGACCGACTCGTTCGGGCGTCCCAACCGCTCCGACCAACTCGTTCCCGGGTCGAACCGCACCGACCGACTCGCTCGGACACGACTCGCACCGCGCAATGGAGACGTTCCCCGGCCGGTAAGTACGATGCGCGCCGCGAGCAGTCCGACCGACACGCGCCGCCCGGCTCGAAAGAGCAGTCGGAGACGTACTTCGGAGGTCCGTGTCGGACCCCCCTGTACGCGTAGCCGCGTGAGTCGCACACAGGGGGGACCCATGGGTCCCCCCTACCTGTGCGTGTACGTCGCGAGTCGCTTCGCCGCATACCCGCTGTAGGGGGCGCCCTTGTTCGCCTCACACCCATTGAGTCAATGGGAGCCCGCGTACGCGTTGTACGACGGGCTCCCATTGACTTCAATGGGAGTCCGACCGACTTGAGTCCGATAGCATACGGACGCATCGTACTCGTTTGGTCGGGCTGCACAGGTCCGATTCGGTCGGAAATCTCTCCGGGTCCGGCTCGGTCGGAGAGAATTCCGGCCCGAATCGGAATCGGCCCCTTAATATTTAAAAAAAACAATTTAATTAAAAATACAAAGTAAACACACATATTTTTAAAATGTAATTATTAATTATTTACTAACAAAAAATAATGACATTTTTAAATATTAATATTATAATAAATCAAACACATAATTATCTAAATTACAACATAAAATAAATGATTGAATATTAAAATAAATACATATACATTTCCCACTACATAAATAAAAAACATTTTTGACATAAATAAATATAAAAAAGTACTCCCATCTAACACAACACAACAATAAAAAATATTTACATCACACAATAATAAGATTTACTTCTCTAACTACAATAAATATAAAGTGTATTAAAATATAACATTGAAAAATACTACAATTTACTATTCCCAGTACAATTAACACAACAATATATATTATAATTAACAAAAACTATTAATATCCCCACTCCAGACAGTGCAACAGTAGGGAAAGTGTTGGATTGCGGATGGGTAAAATTGACTATTCTCACTCCAGTCAGTGCACCAGTAGGGAAAATGTGTGGATTGTGGAGGGAAAAATTAAATATTCCGACTCCAGTCAGTGCAACTGCTGGGAAAGTGTTGGATTGCGGAGGGTTAAAATATAATATTCCCACTCCAGTCAGTGGAACTGTAGGGAAAGTGTTGGATTGCGGAGGGGTAAAATTTACTATTCTCACTCCAGTCAGTGCAACAGTAAGGAAAGTGTTGGATTGCGGAGAGGAAAAATGTAATATTCCCACTCCAGTCAGTGCAACTGTAGGACAAGTGTTGGATTGTGGAGGCGAAAAATGTACTATTCCCACTCCAGTCAGTGCAACAGTAGGGAAAGCGTTGGATTGCGGAGGGGTAAAATTTACTATTCAAACTCCAGTCAGTACAACAGTAGGGAAAATGTTGGATTGCTGAGGGGTAAAATTTACTATTCCCACTCCAGTCAGTGCAACAGTAGGGAAAATGTTGGATTGTGGAGGGGTAACATTTACTACTCCTACTCCAGTCAGTGCAACATTAAAAACAAGTAAAACATCTTAAACAAAATTAAAATAATTTAAAAACAGTAAATAAATTTAAAAATATGTTAAATACAAAATCGAAATCTATTTAATATTTAAAATGTAAAATTAATTTACTTCCCACTCCATACCCCTACAAAACCCACAACCCACATCTGAATAAAAAAAATCATTAAAATGAATTAACTGCCCACCATTTACCCGTATAAACTCCACAACCCCAACATAAAATTAAACTAAAAAAACAATAATAAGACAATTCAATTAATTAATTTACAATTCAATAATTATTAGTATTTCACAAGTAATTAACAAATAAAATAAAATAGTTTACTCCCCACCCTTTACCTCTATCAACCCCACAACCCAAACCTAAAAAACATTTAATTAAACAATAAAGAAAATTAATGATCAATTAATTAATTAATATTAATTAACAGTTAATTATTAAAAAATAAATTACTTCCTACCATTTACCACTATATACCCCACAACCCCCTAAATAAATTAATTACACAATTAACATAATTAATTATCAATTAATTAATTAATATTAATTAACAGCTAATTATTAATAAATTACAAGTAAATTACTTCCCATCCTTTACCCCATAAACCCCACAGCCCTCACCTAAAAAAATTATTTACACAATTAACATAATTAATTATCAATTAATTATTAACAATTAACAACTAATTCTTAATTATTTAAAAATAAATTACTTCCCACCCTTTACCCCATTACACCACAACCCACACCTAAACAAAATTATTAGACAATTAACATAATTAATTATCAATTGATAAATTGTTATCAATTAACAACTAATTAATATATTTAAAATATATTACTTTCCAACCTTTACCCTTATAACATCACAACCCACACCTAAAAAAATTAATTACACAATTAACATAATCCATTATCAATTAATTAACTATTATTAATTGACAACTAATTATTAATTAATTAAAATCAATTACTTTCCACCCTTTACCTCTATAATCCCACATCTTACACCTAAAAAATGTATTACACATTTAACATAATTAATTAATAATTAATTGTTAATATTAATTAACGGCTAATTATTAATAAATTAAAAATAAATTACTTCCCACCCTTTATCCCTATAAACGCCACAAGCCACAAAAAACATTAAAATTAAAAAAATTATTAACACAATTAACACAATTAAATATCAATTAAATAAATAATATTAATTAAAAAATAATCATTCATTTATTATAATTAAATTACTTCACCCCATACCCCTATAAACCCGCTACAGTACTAAAAAACACTAAATAATATTAATAAAAAAATAATCATTAATTTATTCTAGTAAAATTACTTCCCACCCTATACCCCAATAAACCAACAATCCATTCCAGAGAACTAAAAAACACAAAATTAAATTAAATTACATTTTATAACTACTGAAAATGTAACTAATATAGTAAGAAACATAAACAATAATTAAACAAAAAAATTATGTCATTCACATTTAAAATATATACTAAAGCACATAACAATAATTTAAAAAACGATATTTTAAACAGCTATATTTTTACAAATGATATTAATGACTTCTATATTTTTAAAATCGATATTACTTATCTTCAAACCGATATTCATGACAACGATATTATTGCACTCGATATTTCCATTCCACGTTATTTGTCACTTGATATTATTGTAGTTCGAATATTTTCCCTTGGTATTCTTTCTCATTACCCTGAAAATGCTACTTTTAGAAAGTTGCCATTTTCTTACTATAACCATTTGGTGCCTTCTACCTGTGTCTGAATATACGTCTGGGGTGGGTGACAGCTGGCTTTGTGAATTCCCTCTAGACAGCACCACACAAAGATAGCTTAGGAGTTAATGATGGGCCATCCATATCTTGATGGGCCATCCTTGGCAGGTTGGTAGTGTCATGTGCTCGAGGTCAGCTGAGTAGGAAATAGTACCATTTTACATGTACACTGTTCTTTCCTAAAGTTGCCTCCACTTTTGTCACATCACATTTTGACACACATTTGCATTCCTGACACTTGGGTTAGTTTCTTGGAGACACCGACCTTGCTAACAGAGAGAACTTCGTGGGAACGCTATTACATTGCCTTGGAATTGTGTACAAGGCCCTCACTTGTGTTATACAAATGTGTTTGTTATTATGTCCATATGGTGACACAGCTATTCTGGAGTACAAACAATGGCAGCCTGATCACAATCCCGGCCCAAGGCAAGGATGCCTTTTTCTATATATAATCTTTTGTTTCCCAAGTATAATCGGAGGAGACACTTCTGCTGACATCTAGGGATCCCTCCATGCTAAAGCTTTCGCCCAGGAGCTAACTGATATCTCTGTGAGTGGTATCCAGTTTGTAACCAAGACGGGGTCTTACACTCTTACGCATCAGGTAAAGGGGTTAGATCATCCAGAAGTAGGTTTCTTGGCAGACCATACATTTACACCTTAGGCACATAGGTTAGGGTGTGCATCGTAGGAGTACACCAGATTGTTACAATACTGTATATGAATGCATATATAAGTTGTCTCAGCAAGATGGTGGAACTCCTCATTTTATTCACTGTCTTGAAACTTATCGCTTTTGTCTGCTTCTGTCTATTGATCATTGCAGCACATATTTTCTATACAAGAATCAGTTTGGTTCAATAAATCTTGAAAAACGTCCCTTTGTTTATTCTTTGTAAAGAGCGAAAGGTTCTAGGTCTGTCATCACGATTCGTGAGGGAACAGGGTTGTCATATTCTGTAGTTGCCTGAACTGTTCGCTCCCTGTCTAGGTTAGGGGGGCTATTGGTGGCACTGTGGGATAGCTGGTCCAAGGGATGACATACCATGTGGGGGTGCATATCATTATTCTGGCACCATCCTAAGTTTATGTCATCCACAAACGCGCAGTTACTACTGATTAGTGGAAACTACACGAAATGGCACAACCAACGTTGGCTTGTTTCTTATTTTGTATGGATCAATTAAGTAGTTCAATTGTGCTTCCTCAGAGATCCATACACACCTTTTAAACCAGAGACGTTTGTGATGGTAGGGAAAATCCTCTTCAGCTGAGTAGTTATATGAATTGGCTGTTGGTAAATTTAAGTTGTGTTAGCCGAATTCTGTAATCCATTTCTTACATACATGGCACAAACATTTCTGAAAACTGCGGACATGCAGTCACTCAAAAATTACTACAACATGGACTCACACAAGATGGTGGGGACTTTACCTTCATGGTAGAGACACATGAGGCATGTAGAACAGAGGTATTTTACTTCTGGGTTGCATTCCCTGATGCAGATGTTGCTACACAGGTATTTTCATAAATATGAAGTAGAAGAAATACCAAATGTGTACACTCCATATGAGGAGATAGAAGTCCCTCTAACCTACCAAGAACATGCTAATTGGTTTAAAGGGCCCCTCCCCCATAGTATACAAAATGTTAGACTGGGCCCACTCACCAATGAGGGGGTTACATGTCCAGTATTAGCCAGTTACACACCGCATCCCGGCATCAACAACTTGACCGCAGGCCAGCTGTGGGCATTATACAATAATCTAGTAACAAATTACAGGAGCTTCACACACTTTATGATGCGACCATTAACTCTTACACCTGTGCAGACTGTTCAAGCTGTAGCATCACAGTTAGCTACACCAGGCATTAGTCCACAAACATTGATTGCATTAATGGGATAAGTTCCCACCAAAAGGAAAGAAATTCTGTTTTGGATCACACAGAAAACAAACCAACTTGAAGCAGTATTTCCCCATACGGGCCCACAGGAAAAACACAGGATACTAACAACTTACTTGCCAATGGGGATGGCTCCCCTGGTAGAGGAATCTGCCAATTGGGGCACGGTCTTTGCTGCAGTATATATAAGAATACATGGTACCCTTTTTTTGGTGGTTCTATAGGAAGTATTAAAACAGATCCAGAATGAGCACGGGGCAGCACCTGCCCTGGACTTAGAGATGAAACTGAGGGGCAATTTTGCTGCAGTATCCGCCATAATTTTGAGTAACATTAAAGTGGAAGAAGCAGCATAGCTATACGCCAACGCCTAAGGGATTTGCCTCCTGCACAACAGGAGCACAAAATACCTAAAATTATCTAAGAAACCTATGCTATGCTGGGTAGAGATAATTCAGGAGCCAAACCAAGAAAAACTGCATTTAAAGAGTAATTCTGAAAAACATAATTCTAAGCAAGCAGCCGACTCTTCAAAAAAGAAGTGGGACAATAAGAAGAACAAGGATAAAAGAAAATCACGGGGTTGGTCTCCTACACAGGAATCTACCAAAAAACGTGACAACTTACGTAACCGTGATGCTAAACAGCCTGATAGGTATCAGGATACTGATACACGTTCCTCTCGTTCCCTCCAGGATTTATTCAATAAACGTTCTGAGAGAGGAGGACAGTCAGAGCGGAGATCAGAAGAGCATGTGAAACCAAGGAAGGAGTCAGAATGCTCGTCTGACTACATAATGAAACAGGAAGACAAGCATAAAACATCAAAACCTCCATTTAAAAAGAAGAAGGTAGCCGGACTTAAGGTGAGACATGCTCCGGATTTTGAGGACTCTGCTTCTGAACGGGGAGTGGGCGTTGACAATGCTGGACAGCGCAGCGGAAGTCACGGTAGTTCACCAGAACCTGATAGACTGTCTGGTGGGAGTAGCGCTGATTGAGTATATCACGGTGGAAACACCGGATACCAGGGAAAGCATTCCACATTGTTTATACAAAGTTCATCTACGGTTGGAGGGGACGTGCCCAGATTTATTAATGTCTTCTTTTGGGAGGAACTCATTCAAGGTTATGATATTCTACTGAGCGAAAAAGATTGCCCACCTGATGGTTTGTAATGGATTGCCCAATGGGGGAAACAGTGATTTTACCAGCCTTTTACAACCTCTTTCCAGAGTTAATTAAACACTCATACACCAGGGAGTGGGCTTTAGCACTAGCTCCTGCGTTATACTGCTACCATGTAGGGTGGGATAATGGTTCACCTTATCATGAAATTCCATTAAGGACAACCCCACAACCTCAAAGGCAATGTCCAAAAAGGAATGAAGCAAAACAAGTTAGGGAAATACTTCAACAACTTGAATATCAAGGTGAGAATGAAAGTTGCACCTCTTCAATGAATAATCCCTGTTTCCTGTAATGAAACCCGACCAATCATATTATCTAGTATTAGATTACAGACACCTAAATCCATCTAATTGCGCATTCACAGTACAAAATGCACATAGTGCTGCGCTAATAAATAACGTTGTGAAGAAGGAATACAAAACAACACCAGACATCTCAAATGGATTTTTCTACCAAAATATAGCGCCGGGTATAAGAAAAGCACCAGGCTGCCTTCAGTCACAGTTACAGAACTACTTGAAAATTTTGATGATCAGGCATTGTTTTATGTAGATGACATATATGTAAAGGACAATGACCTGATGGAACACTTGACCAGAGTAGACCGCATAATCTTGGTTTTTGCTCACATGGGCTATAGATTAAATTTCAAAAAATCTAATATTGCCTATCTCAGTGTCCTATTTTTGGGATGGTAGCTGTCAATGAGGGCAACAGCCTGGCAACCCATTATTTAGAAAAATGGGCATTGCTTAAGCCTTCAACAACTCTGAAAAGGTTACAATCCATTTTAGGATTTTTGAATTTTGGCAGAAAATACATTCCTGATTATGCAGAAGATGTAAAACCATTCGACTATCTCATTCATCCAGATTTTTCAAGCACACATGGACACAAGACCACACTGAAATTTTAAGTTCCATCCAAGCTGACATGATAGCTTTCAAACATTTTCACAGATGTGTAACAGCAAACCTTGTGATTCATGTAATCGCGGGTACATCAGGGTACACATACGTCACATTCAATGAAGGTGACACAGTACGGATTGCATATAAATCGCATCCCTATACCAATGCAGAAATGTTCTTTGCACCCACTGACAAAATACTGACAGCAGTACAGAGTGCTGTAGTGAAAGAGCGTGCCCTGGCTCAAGGTAAACAAATTATTATCATAACCCCGGTACAGACCTTAGAGGCGGTTACCAGAGCAAGCATTCCAAATGCTAAAGCTCTGCTTCCAAGATGGATACAATGGGCAAATTGATGTAGACTACAGATTTTATGCTACACTACAAACACAAGCATTTCTCCAGTACGAGCAGGAATGTCCTCTAACCAATGAAATCATGCCTCTAGATCGCTATGCCTACATCATTTACACTGATGGTTCTGCTCAGCCTGCTGTACCGACAAAACATCAATATTCAGCTGCATGCACAGTCGTAAAAGGCCATATGCACGATGGAACTTTCTATCCTGAAAAAACCTACACACAGTCACTAGGTGATTGCACGTCACAGCTGGAAGAACTTAAGGCTCTGGTACTGGCACTACAGAATATGAATGCTGGATTCCCCACACTTATTGTGTGTGATTCATTTATTGTTTACAGTCATATAATTAATATCTTCATTATTGGAGTCAGAATGAAGTCAGGGATTCGAGAGGCTGCACAGTGAAGCACAAGTTGCTTTGGGAACAGGTGGCAAAGCTGAAAGAATGCTTGCCACGGGCTCATGTTATTCATACATTGAGTCATCAATGTGCTGGCATTCACGTTGCAGGGAATTCCTTGGCTGATGATGATCACTCATTCAGATATAGGATAGATGGAGACATCATGGTGGCTGTCAATGCTGCGCCCAATGACACACACCTGCCAAAAGGCTTTCCACTCTAGCAACTCCTACAAGTTAGATGCACAAAACACACCATATGCTCAGATTCCAATAGTGGGGGACAGAGTAATAACAAACAGTGATCGCAGACTGGGATCAATTCTGGCTGCACATGAGGGTCTGGCTTCTGCACACGCAGGGGTGGCTGCTACAATTTCACTATTGCAGCAAAGCTATTGGTGGCCGGGTCTATACAAACAGACCAAGGACTTTGTCCTGAGATGCGACATCTGTCAGCAGGTGAAGGGTTCCACCGTGGCGCATCCACCCCAGACACCTCTTTTGATTTCTAACAAGCCCTTCACTTGTGTTTATTTGGACCACTGTGGCCTCCTATCATCTGACTGGGCTTACAAGTAAATCTTGGTGACAATGGATCCCTGCTCTCGATTCCCGTGGGTATGGCCACAGTGATCAGCTTACGCCCGAACTGTTATAAAGGATCTGCAAGTCTTTATCAGGACATACGCTGTTGGCGCACTATATTCTGATCAACGTCCGGCATTTAGTTCTCGGGCTCACAAAGAGGCCTTGGGAAGTGGGTGTGACCCTGCCCCTCTCGTCTCCATACCATCCCGAGGAAAATGCAGTTGTGGAGAGGAAAAACTTTTTTCTGATTTTAAGCAGTCTTTAACAGCAAGGGCATTAGACTCAGGTCGCATTGAGTCCATCACCTATTTGGGGTCCAGAGGGCTTTGAACAATATGCCAAGAAAGTCCCTTGGTGGTCGGGCTACTTATGAGATCCTGCTTGGGGTTAAGATGTGAGCTCCAGATCTCGATAATGCCAACACAGTGGTGGTGGAAAAACACTTTTTGACATATATGAATGTTTGGCTGTTTTACAGGAATTGAATGATTTCGGGAACAAACATAGCAACATTCAGGTAAAATGCACCGCCACTGGAGAAGTGAAGGTTGTTCCGGCAAGGACTGGCTGGATCCCAAAGGTTGGGGATCTGGTCAGAGAAAAGATTGTGGACAAGAACAAATTTGGGCCATCTTACAGAGCACCTGTGCCTGTCCTGGCTGTTGAAGGTACACATACAGTACTTCTTCCACCCCTTGCCGGATGCCGAGACAAACTGTTTGTCTCTATTGATCTGATCACACGCATCATCACACTGTGAACAGAGAGACTTGTCCTTGGTGAACATTTCAGCTTGTCCAGTTCCAAATTGGATTGTATGGGACAAGGTATCGTTTGATGAGTATGGTCCCATTGAACTCTTGCAAAGTCCGCATGCGTTTAAAATTTTCTTAAATGACATTATCAACCCTAGTACTATTTCTGATGATTGTGACATTGATGCAGTATATGAAATGTTAGAAGACTAGAACATTCCACTGTGATTTCCTCTGACGAGTTATATGATGGTGCAGCTAATTTTGATGAGATGTTCTGTTTTCAACATTATGGTCATCATTTTCTACACAAGGCTAGTACACCTTGTGAAGTATTTAACTTTACAAAATGGGAACATTACCCTACACCACCAAGCAGAAGTTCAAGAGCATTCACAGAGAAGTTTGACTTTTTTTTCTGATTATGACACGTCTAACCCAGACTCATTTTAGTATAGGCTTGCACCGTCACCGGCAAAGAAAAATATGTTTACTGACACCTAGCTGATTTACTCTGCTTCTTTCCTTTCTCAGCTCTCTGTACAACGTTTTGACTTTTGGAGGGATACAGAAGATGTAAAAACTATCTGGGGGACTAAAGATTGGCAAGTTCAGGGAAATGAGGCTTTATTTGGGGCCTGTTTAATACCACAACAAATGATTTTCCAGAACAAAACTGCGTAACAGACACCACGGGTTCCCGCTCTTACAAGATTTGACAACTGGCAGTATTTAACACCAATACGATGAAAACACTATTGGTAACATGCTGCATAAGAGTAAGCATAACTCATCAGATCCCAATTGGAAGGGATGGTTATTCTGGCCGCTAAACACTAACAAATGTCAGAATAGATTCCTAGGTAACAGGAAGGGATTTACAGCCAATTGGCCTGACATGCAATATGTGCAGAGTGAACATTTGGGGGTGGTAACAACTTACAGAGTTAGGAAGTTGTGCCTTGATTGGCTAAAAACCTCGTCACAGTCTGAGGTGCAACAGCACTAATCTCTTTTATCTGATGACCTGGACATACAACACTTCTTGTTGGGTCCTTGGAAACCACGTCAAAAGCGCTTCCTCTATGCTGTCTATAATGAAATATGGAAGCTATCTCAACAAGAGGCTGCTGAAAGGTTGCATGAGATTGACAGGGCCAACTTAGAGCAGGCTATTGCAGTAATGGAGAACGGTATGACTGCCCTACCATCTAGAATTTATTCTTTACGTAACATTGTCTCATCCACAATAGATGTGCGTCAGCATGTCTTGTCTGCATTATAACGTGGGCAGTCCCAACTTAGGTCAATTCTGTTACTAAGCTGGACACTACAGACACTACGTTCTGGCCATGTGCCGTAGCGACACATAAACATTACAAATCTTTTTTCACCTTACCATCTTTCTGATGAATTGATAGCTATGGCATGAAAGGTTGCAAAATACACAATGTTACACATGGAAAGGCATGAGAAATGACTTTCACCATTGCTGAGATAGCATCCTCGGACTGGATAATCCACTGCCAATCTTGACTTTCCACTTTCAGTTCTGTCTACAACACCATCAAGTGGGCAAATATGAAGTGTAGGGTGAAGGGTACATACAGAAACAATGGGAGATTCCTTTCACATTCCGGTGTCGGAATATTGATACTGAAGTTTTTCTCAGTGGCTCTGACTGCGAGAATACTTTAAGTGGGTCCCTAGTATGCAAGGACGTTTTGTTGCATGGAACATGTAATGCGTCGGTGGCGAACTTGTCCTGCTACTTGAAAGGGTCTCAGGCAGCCAAGATACGTTTGACTTTCAGATTGCTCTCGAGTTACCTGATGTTGAACAGTCAAGGTTGCTGCGTAGTTAAACCAGGGGTCGCTTATGTGGTGACCGTATCTTCCATTGTTACATGCTGTACACAAGTCCGGTTTCTTCCTTCCCATATAGTTAGTGAGGATACTCTATGGCCTTCAATTAATATTACCAACGTGCATTTTGATGCCCTGAGCAAACTGAAAGCCTTATTATTTCAAAAAGATGTGGCCTCAACTTCGGCCAAGGAGATGTTTGATCTTCAGGTGGCACGTTCCTCTTCGGAGATACAGGCGCTTCTTCGTACCAACTTCCCACAACATTTTGGGGGGCTAGTCTATTGTATTTTTAACAGGTCTAGTATGACTGGAAATGATGGGTTTTTTAGGAGCATTGGTTCTGGGTTGGTCAGCACCTTCCAGACAGTGTTTAAAGTTATTCCATCGTTTATCCACTCCGTCCTTGGAAGCATCTTTGGAGGGCTTCCGATGTTCCTGCTGCTAGTTGCAGGGATATTGCTTTTCATATTTTTGCTCCGCAATGTATGTCCCAGTTCAAGATCAAATGGAGCTGTCACTGCCTCACGTCCTGCTGTGCTGTGAATGCATGGTGCATTCCTTTGGCACGCCCTTGCTTTGAGAACTGGATGATCATTGGTTCCTGTCATTTCGGCCTGTGTGGCTTCATTCCATACAGCCTGTATTCCACTGTCTCTTTTGCACTTACAAGTGTGCCCTGGACTTGTGCTTGGGGTGCAATTGGTTGAACCTTCGGACACATACGCACTAATGGACCCGCTGAAGGCCCATTTGTGCAGTTGTCCCTTGAGAATTTTTATTGCTCCTGGCTGTGTTCTATGAGCTTCTCTGGGTTGCCTCCTCACCCGGTGGTTTGGATCTAGGCTCTGTTTCAACAGAACATCGAGTGGTAGAATTCGCTCCCCAATTTGCTCCGAGGTGTGCCTCTGGGATCATCATCTGTGGATACTGGGAACAGCAATATTTCGTCTACCACTTGGAACATGTAAACATTTGCCTTTCTGTGTGGTGAGAACTTTTGCTTCAGCCTGTTTTTTAACTTCCAAATTTGATTTAAATTGCCTTACTTTTATTGTTTTTATATTTTTAACAGCTATTGGCTTTCTTTATGCTTTGGGCCTCCAAATTGCATAAGTGCCTGATTTTAAAGCGATTTTATTGTCCTTTCATCGTATACATTTTAGTATTTTCCGTTATATATGCTGATGCATTTCTTAATGCACGGATTAGTTTGCTTTGGATAGCTTCTTAGCTGACCTATGTACGAGGAGTGAGTGTCATGTGCCCGAGTTCGGAGTTAGTGCCATTTTACATATACACGGTTCTTTCCTAAAGTTGCCTTCACTTTGTCACATCGACTTTTGACACACATTTGCATTTGTGACAGTTGGGTTAGTTTCTTGGAAACACAGACCTTGGTAACACGGTGAACTTCGTGAGAACACTATCACACTGCCTTGGCATTGTGAACAAGGCCCTCAGGTGCTTTATACAAATGTGTTTGCTATTGGCTGGAGGAAAACCAACTGAAGTGTAGCTCCGAAAAATCGGAAATTGTCCTCTTTGGCCTGCCTAAAGTGCAAGATTGGACTCAATGGTGGCCGGAACAATTTTCTCCCCCCAGCGTGGCTCAACCTACAGTTAGAAACCTGGGAATCCGTGTTGATGACGTACTTTCTATGCGAGCCCAGGTTCAGGCCTTGGTTGGGACCTGCATCGGACTACTCCGGATGGTGAGAAAGTTTCTTCCACTTCTTCCGCTGGATTGCAGGAGGATTGTGGTCCAGGCACTGATTACATCAAGACTGGAATACGCGAATATTCTCTACCTAGGTCTGCCCAATTGCCTCCTGCAACGGCTTCAGGGGGTGCAGAATGCCGCCGCCAGGGCCATCCTTCGTTTAAAACCAAGGTCCCATATGGCACCACACCTGAAGTCGCTTCACTAGCTTCCAGTTAGGGAGCGAATACAATTTAAGGCGCTGGTAATGTTTTATAAGGCCCTCCATGGCAAGGGGCCTAGTTACCTCAGAAAGCGTGTTAGCTGGTACACCCCTAAGAGGACTCTAAGATCAAGTCTGGGGGCGTATGCCTGCGTGCCTAAGGTACGATTGGCATGCAGGGGAGGAAAATCCTTTAGCCATCTGGGGGCACAGGCATGGAATAAACTTCCGTTGCCCCATAGACTTTCTCAGGATTTGCCGAGTTTCAGGAAACTGTTGAAAACCTGGCTCTTTGGAAGCTAATTCATTCTAGTGTCAGCAGCCGTGTGATTCTGTACCGCCGGGACACTCCTTTTGGAGTATCTGTGTGCTTTATAAACTCTCTCATTCATTAAGTCCATATAGAGTCACAGCTTTCTGTGCAATACAAACAATGGCAGCCTGATCACAATCTCGGCCCAAGGTTGCCTTTTTCTATATATAACCTTTTGTTTCCCAAGTATAATTGGAGGAGACACTTCTGCTGATTTCGATGGGTCCTTGTATGCTGAAGCGTTTGCCCAGTAGCTAACTGACATCTCCGTGAGGGGTGTCCAGTTCGTGACCAAGTTGGGGTCCTACACTCTTACCCACTAGGTGAAGAGATTAGATCATCCAGAAGGGGGTTTCTTGGCAGACCATACATTTACACTGCAGATATGTAGGTTAGGGTTTGCATTGTAGGAGTGTGATAGATTGTTATAATACTGTGTATATTGCATTTATAAGTTATCTCAGCAAGATGGTAAAACTCTTCATTTTATTCACCGTCTTGACAATTATAACGTTTGTCTGCTTCTGTCTATCGATCATTGCAGCACATATTTTCTATAGAATAATCACTTTGGTTCAATAAATATTGAAAAACGTCTCTTCGTGTATTCTTTGTATATTTCTCTGAGCGAAAGAAAGAACAAGTGTCAGAGCAAAAGGTTCTAGGTCTGTCATCATGGTTCCTGAGGGAACAGGGTTGTCATATTCAGTAGTTGCCAGAACTGTTTGCTCCCTGTCTAGGTTAGGGGGGCTAACGGTGGCACTGTGAGCTAGCTGGTCCAAGGGACGACATACTCTGCGGGGGTGCATGGACTCAGTCTGGCTCCATCCTAAGATTATGTCATCCACAATCGCGCAGTTCATACTAATTAGTGGAAACTACATGACAGTGGGGAGAAACTGACACTTAGACCTGAAATGGCTGCATCTTGTCCCCACACAAAGGGCTGTATACCCCCCTGTAGTGAGTCTGCAGCCGGGGCAGGAAAGGCAGGGACTTGTGCACTTCAAAGGCATCTCTTTGAAGTCTCCCCCACTTCAAAGGCCCAACTGGGTATAAGTCTTGGACCTCTGACACCACTAACTCAGAACACTTCTGGAACATGGGGACATTCTACCAGACTGCTGTGCTGCTGGAGGGACTGCCACTCTGCTGGACTGCTTTGCTGTGCTGATCTGCTGCCTGCTGCCCTCTTGCCTGCACTGAGAAGGACTGTACCTGCACCTCTACATCCCAGAACCTAAGTATCTCCAAGGGCTTGTTGGCTTGCCTCCTGTTCTGCAGTCTACGGGATATCAAATATGTCTCTCCAACCTACAACCATCACCTGGACTTTGCTTGCTGCAAGTCTTGCTCTGCCAATTGGTGCCAACTCAGTCCTGGTTCCTTGTTGGATTGCCTCCTGTTCTGAAGTCTTGGGGATATCAAAGACTTCTCTCCAACCTATAACCGGCACCTGGACTTTGCTTGCTGAAAGTCTTGCTCTGCTAAGTGGTGCCAACTTAGTCCTGGGCCCTTGGAAGTGAGTTTAAAGTGCTGCATCGGACAGAACCCATGCATTGACACCATTGCGGGAACCAGATCAGCGCATCTCACTTGGAACCGCTGCATCGCATCCTGAACCGCCACTTCAGTATCAATGCATCCTCATCACTTCGTGGAGAAGATCGATGCATCGCCTCTAAAGCATGTAGAAATCTGTTGCATTGCATTTGGTTCTGCCATACCTCGGATCCAGCGCATCACTCACGGAACCAATGCATCATCACTGTTGCATGGAGAAATCTGGCACATCACCCCAACTGCATGAGTATCACCAACGCATCGCCTGGCTGCACCCCGCATCTTGTTGTTTGCGATCAAGATACTTTTGCTCAGCAGGCACTGTGTGGGTCCTGTATCTGACTCGCACTCCAACGTGGTCTGCCTGAACTCTTAACTTTGTCCTGGTCCAGCGCGACCACTTAACTCTTTAAGCACTTGCTGCTTCTATGCACTTTTTTTCATTTAATCTCTAAAAATTCAAATATAGACTTCTATTGATTGGATTATTGTTGTTTTGGTCTTCTTTCATTTATAAAATGATTCTCTATTTTTCAGAATTGGTGTGGAGTCTTATTGTGGTGTTTTTGCTGTTTTACTGTTGCACAAAATACTTTGCCAACCGGAATTAAGCCTGACTGCTCTGTACCAAGCTACCAGAGGGTGAGCACAGGTTCATTTATGGTGCGTTTGTGACCTACCCTGACTAGGATTGTGGTTCCTGCTTGGGCAGGGTGCATACCTCTGCCAACCAGAAGTCCAATTTCTAACAGAGTATGTTTGTTGTAACCTGATTAACGTGTGTAGGGTGCCACATTAAATCGTTCGCTCATTTCTAAAATATTAGTCTTTTGCCATTCTGCATTGTTAACCCTTACTGCCAGTTCTTTAAATTTGGGATAGTAAGTTTATAGATTCCTGTGTGGCTATTAGTGTTTTGTGAACGTTCTTGTCTATTTGTTATGTCAAGTATTTGTTGTATTTACATTCCCTGTTAATTCACTGATATGAGTATTGAATAATAAACTTTTTAAAAGGTATTTTATGCATATCTTTTTTTAAATTTTATTTCTTTGATTTAAGTAACTATTTTAATATTCTTGTTTTATTTATATTTTTTAAAGAATTATGTGCAATGGTACTCAAAGAATAATGATAAATGTGATTCAAATATTTATTACATGGTAATGATTACACAAACATCTGTCTGCTATTAGTGAGACTGATGTATTGTTACTAAATAAAATTAATTTTTAGAATAGGGAATTGCATTCTCGATATTTTTGATGCCTCTTGTGGGATTTTTATAATACGTACATATCTAGGGTAACAATGATTTGGAGAGTACGTAATGCTGGACTTTAGCTTTTTGCCCCTTATTTCTTTGAAATACCAACCCAGAAACACTCTATCCCAGTGCTTCTGTCCTTGATATCCGGTTTCTCAATGTTTACATGCTACAAGATAAACGGGGAAAATGTGGAGTTTTACCCATGTCAGCAGGAGCTGACCGCTCCTCCATTAAGGTAACACCATTACACCATTTGAATGGCTCCCAATTATAGTAGGATACTAATCAACAAAGGTCATTGAAATATGGTGACTGACCATATCCACCCCATGCTAGATTCCACAAGCATAGAATGTTGTCATTGTTTACACTAAACCTCTACCCATGGGTATGAGTGCAAACACTGAAAATGACGACCTCCTCAAAATTCAACTGTCTCAGCAAGCACTCTCTGAAAATCCCAAGCCACCTACTGAGAAGAATACACAATGTGATAAAAACATTCATATGGGCATACACCAAACCGAGGCTCCGAGCAAGCAAAATCTATGTTAGTATGACATCTGGAAGCCTCTTACTACTAAACTAAGGGCCATGTTTATGACGTTTGTGGTGCAGGGCAGCACAGCCAGTCACCTTCTGTGCTGCCCTGCATCACAGGGAAAGGGCAGGAATGAATCAAATGTATCCAATACGGCGCATTCCTGTCCTTTTCACTTGCACCGTTTTGGCAGCAAGCACAAATGCAGGCACCCTTGACCCACGGTGCAAGGGTGTCTGTGTTGTAGGTGGGATTGATTTTGTGCAGGAAGGGAAACCTTCCTGCACAAAAACAATCCTGAGACGCTTTTTCCTCTTTCTATATGTGCTTTTGAATGCAGCACACATAGAAAGAGGAAGTAACAAGGAGAAATGAAGATATTTCTCTTTGTTAGGCCTCTCCTGTTGAGGCGTATCTTTTTGCTGCATTTCCAGGTTTACAAAGTCTTGTAAATCTGGGAATGCATCAAAAACCATGGGAATTGTGTAAGAACACCCACACAACGGCTACCCAGGGCAGAGAAACGCAATGCAGGGATTTGTGCTGCATTGCGTTACTCTAGATTTTTTGAGCCACGCAAAGTGGCCTTGCGTGGGTTCAAAAATCTGACTTAGGGTTTGTGCCGCTCTTGCACCATGTTGCGTGATGCAAGAGCAACACAAGCCAGGCCATAAATATGGCCCTTAGTGCTTTATTGCAATGCCCACCAGATTTCATACCTATCACACTTCTATGGGGAGACTACAAGTTTCAGTTTCAGAATTCAAGAAGACATCACAAACAATGAAAGTGGTAGACATCCTGGAACAGAGTTTTTCCCTTTTGGTCAGCAAACTTCCAGTGGAGAAATGCACCACTATGTTGTATACACTATTCATCAACTAGCAGCTTGTGCACAAAAGGATGGATATACATAAAGTTCTCACATAAACACAAGACTTTGGCATAATGCTGGGTTACTGGTGGGTAGCAAACAATTCTACCAGCAAGACTGGTCTGCTAAGAGAATACAGCTAGTCTATGATATTACTGATACAGGATAGCCCACATCCTTCAATGAAGTATGTGCTGAATTTGCCTTGCCGCCCTCTCAATGCTAGACAGTTATGTAACTACAACATTACCTTGCAAGCATCTTAGGCAACAAAATCTGGCCCATATGAGAATCCACAATCCTTGCTTATCCTTAGAACTGGCTTGGAATTTATTTTCTATTTTTTAACTAGCAAATGTGGTTCTAACATGAACCTAACATGAACCTTTTTTTGTAATTTTAAAGCATTTTTTTCCAGTGCTTTTTATTTATTTCGGGGTTCAACTAAAGTAAAATAAAACAGGACATCAGAAAAAATAGTTCTTGCGGTCCTTTTTGGGGGGCAACCATCAGCTTGTCCCGCCCTGAAGATCTGTGCTCCCTGTTGGAAATGACTTTGGAGTATATGATGTACTACATCCCAATATGGAAATACAGACAACTGAAATCCCTCTGTGTTGCCAGGACTTCAATTGTCACAGAGTCTCGAGGTTGCACAGATGGAACTGCCTGTGAGGTTGAAGCCTTCTCTCGACTTCTTCTTTTGCCAGCGTTCATTTGGTGAGGGTGACAGGCGTTCAGATGTTTGTCTATGCCCTTTGTGCCAAACGTTCATGTTCAGCGGTGGCTGGCAGCTCTGTGGCAGGTCTAGGACTGGAAGTGGATGTCCTAGGGCTCACTGCCTACCTCTTCCATGAATGGGGATGGGTGGGTGGTGATAAAAAAAAAACAAGCAAAGCAGACAGAAATAATTAATAATGAAAGTCTAGGGAAGGAGACGAAACATTTTTAAAAAGGAGAAAAAATGGGAAAGACGGACAGTAATGAGATGAGTGAAGAAGGATTGGTGCGAAAAGTTAGGGATCAAGAGGCAGGCACGATCAGGCTATAGTCACACCCTAATCGAAATTACCAAACGCCTACACGTGTAATTTCATGTAAATTTTCTAACATTTTGCATAATAACGCTACTGTTAAAAAATACACACATTTTCCTATTTCAGATCTGGATGGTCAAAATTTCCTTCCGCTTAGCTGCTGTGGTTTTTCTCTCCGACACTGATAAGCCCTTTTTTGATGTTTGGGGAAATTCATGCTTAAGTCTTCGTAACTTTTTTCACAAAAGGTATCCATGCCAAATTTGTGTCCCTTATTTTCCATATGTTAAGGATCCTAAAGATGCTAAGGGTTTTTGGACTCTCCTGGAGAGAACCGAGCAAATAGGCAAAAAATAGCAGAATTTTGTTTTTTGTTTAAAACATTGAAAAAGTGCCGTTCAAAAAGGCATAACTTTTTTCTAAAAGTGACATCAACAAAGGTTTATGTTAAGATCACCAACTATCCATCTTTCAGGAACAAGCAAAGTAGTAAAAAAAAAAATTCTAACAAGGTTTTTGCATTTTTAATAATGGTAGTTGAATTTTCCTATTTTCTATGTACTAGCATTTTGAGTGGAAACACAGAGGAAACCCAGTGGTGAACCTGGAAAGCTATACATTTCTGAAAAGTAGGCAAAAGCTGAATTCAGCAAGGTGTCATTTGTTTTAGTTCGCTCATGCTTTTCCCAAGAAAATAATAATTCAAATAAAAAGATAAAGTCGTCATTTGTAACGTTTTCCTCTGATGGTCGATTCACAAAAGTAATATACTGTTACGTCAATCAGACCCTTCTATTCGCAGGGATACATGTGGTTTGTTGGTTCTCCAAAAACACACACTACTAAAAAAAAACTAGAAACCTGGGAGGGCCCAAAGTGGTATGACCTATGTGGATCCCACAATGTTTTCATACCTAGAATTCCCTACAAACTTCAAACTTTGGCAGAAATAACAAATTCACCATATATTTCTGCGAGGGAAAGTTCTTTTATCTTGGTTGATTCACAAATCACCCCATGTTCCACACTTCTCCTGATTAAAATGGAACTTCACTTATGTGTCTGGGCCTATCACCAATCTGTCAAACCAGGGACAATGAAAGGACCAGGTTAACTTTATATGGTCACAGTTTTTATTGTGTGTCATAGGCCCAAACCCAAAACTCGCGTACCATTTTTATACGAAGACATCTTGGAATGCTGTGTGATAGCAATTGTGTGGATCTCCGTAGATTCTGGAACTTTCCTTAACGGAAATATGAGAAAAGGCCTGGTTTTAGCCAACTTTGAGGTTTGCAGGGCATTCTGAAAATCCTTCTGGTGTTTTAATTCTTAAGGGCTCTTGACGAACCATTCACATTAATCATATTACTGAGGTAGTGCACTTGATATAAGAGGTTCCTCAAGGGCACTCAAGAGGATAAACTAAATAATAATAAAAACGATACCCTGATGACTGTGAATGAGGTCTCGGTTTGGTCCTTGATATTTTTGCCTTGTTCCTTAGTGATGTTCAAGTATCTACCACCAAAGCAAACAATTTTGAGGTTCCGTTTTTCCATGACTTTGAGACACAGATGTATGATGTTTGGACCAGCTACTTTGTACTCCTACACACACTAAAAAGAGGTCATGGCTTTTAGCCCGCAGGAATAGCAAGCCCCAGTAGTAGGGTCATCAGGAGTGGCCCTTGCAGGTAAGAGCATATGAGGCAAGTCCAGTGTCTTCAGCATCAGGTAGTTCGGGTCATTTGTTTCAAACATATGGCATTCAAACATATGTCCATGTGTGCAAGGTATGGCGGTCCTTTCATTGGCTCCACATTTGGCTAGGAATACAGTTTAAAACACTGTGCCTCAGCATGCTCTTTATCGTACTGCCCGAACGTTTTTGCCTGACATCATCACTCCTTATGCTCCTACACATTGTTTTAAATCTAGCTTTCTGTTCCTGCTGAAAATTTAGGGACTGATTACGATGTTGTGCTAAAACGTTCCTCCCGACTCCTTGTCGGATTCGGTTCCGACCGACTTGCGTTTGGCAGTTCCGCACGATCGATTATGATGCTTCGGAACAGTGTTCGGAAGGACTCCCATCGACTTCAATGGGTGCCTGTGTTCCGACTGACAACACAGGCTCCTATGGGGAAAATGGGTGTCTGCGGAAAACCTTGAACCCTGTCGTGGGCACCCCATGGTGCCTGCCACATAGTGCATGGTTTTTCCTGGAGGGTTCCTTGGGTACCCCCACAGCCCCCAACCGGTGGCCTCAGGATGAAGGGGGCCCCCAAAGTCAGTTTCTGACAGCCTTTTCGTGTCGGACAGACCAAGTTGGAAAGGCTGTCAGAATCCGACACCGTAATCGGTCAGTCGGAAACACTGTCTGTAGAGCTGGACGAATTGTCTCTGACCGACTCGGATTCTCTGAGTGCCGGTCAGAACCGATTCTGAATGACTGAACGGTTTCCCTTCCGACCGCGAGCATCGTAATCGGTCGGTCGGATTTGTTTCCGACCGAGTTGGGCGGATGGGTTCCGACACGGTCTAGGAGACTCCGACTGTCGGTTGGCGGCTTTCCGCAGGACATCGTAATCAGCCCCTTAGTGTTTTTAAAAAGCCAACTGGGGGGGAAATCTTCAAGAATCTCTGTGGAATGGAGCAAGACCACTGACCCATTGTCAGTAAAATTGCTCCCCCTCCCTCGCAGCTCCACCATTAAGTGAGGCCTGCCCCTGCACTCTCGAGTGTTTGGTGCTCGAGGCCCTCCTCCACCCGCAGGTTTCCCTGCGCCTCATCCCTGGTGGTCCAGTGGACCTCTATCTCCTTTCTCTAGCTCCGTTTTTCACTTGTTTTTTCACTCGTTTTTCACTTGTTTTTTCACTCATTTTTCTACCCTCTTTTTCTTCTTTCTGCACTTTTCTGCATTTCTGCTCCTTTCTGCTCTATTTCCTTTTTCCTTTTACCCCTCCTTTTCCCTCCTTTCCTGCCCGCTTTCCCTGCCACTGCTGCCCCCGCGGCCCCTCCCCCCCAGCACGACCAGCGCGACCGGCCCAATCCAGCTCCCCTCCCCGCTCCCGCCTCCCAGCTGTCCAGCCCTTCCCGACCCCTACTTAATGGCGGCCGCTGCGTGGACAGGCGAGCAAGACCACTGACCCATTGTCAGTGAAATTGCTCCCCCTCCCTCGCAGCTCCACCATTAAGTGAGGCCTGCCCCTGCACTCTTGAGTGTTTGGTGCTCGAGGCCCTCCTCCACCCACAGGTTTCCCTGCGCCTCATCCCTGATGGTCCAATGGACCTCTATCTCCTTTCTCTAGCTCCGTTTTTCACTCGTTTTTCACTCGTTTTTTCACTCGTTTTTCTACCTTCTTTTTCTTCTCCTTTCTGGACTTTTCTGCATTTCTGCCCTTTCTGCTCTATTTCCTTCTGCCTTTACTCCTCCTTTTCCCTACTTTCCTGCCCGTTTTCCCTGCTGCTGCTGCCCCCGCGGCCCCTCCCCCCCAGCACGACCAGCGTGACCGGCCCAATCCAGCTCCCCTCCCCGCTCCCGCCTCCGAGCTGTCCAGCCCTACCCGACCCCTACTTAATGGCGGCCGCTGCGGGAACAGGCGAGCAAGACCACTGACCCATTGTCAGTGAAATTGCTCCCCCTCCCTCGCAGCTCCACCATTAAGTGAGGCCTGCCCCTGCACTCTCGAGTGTTTGGTGCTCGAGGCCCTCCTCCACCCGCAGGTTTCCCTGCGCCTCATCCCTGGTGGTCCAGTGGACCTCTATCTCCTTTCTCTAGCTCTGTTTCTCACTAGTTTTTCACTCGTTTTTTCACTCGTTTTTTCACTCGTTTTTCTACCCTCTTTTTCTTCTCCTTTCTGCACTTTTCTGCATTTCTGCTCCTTTCTGCTCTATTTCCTTTTTCCTTTACTCCTCCTTTCCTGCCCGCTTTCCCTGTCGCTGCTGCCCCTGTGGCCCCTCCCACCCAGCACAACCAGAGCGACCGGCCCAATCCAGCTCCCCTCCCCGCTCCCAGCTGTCCAGCCCTCCCCGACCCCGACCGCGACCAGTGCCAGGAACCCTGGACCTCCGCACCGCCAACGCTACGACCCAGCAGCACTCCACGCACTCAACCCAGGCCGAAACAACAACTGCATGCTAGCCTCACCAGCCGACACCCACGGACCCTTCAGCTGTCACCGCTGCCGACAAACCTACAGCACCACTAGGAACACGGACCCAGCACAACCCGACCGCAAGAACACACCCGTACCGAAGACCTTGCAATGCATCCTCCTCAATGTCCGATCCCTCCACAAACACGCCACCGAAATCTGGGACCTCCTCGACAGCACCTCCTCGGATGTAGCGATCTTCACCGAAACCTGGACCAACACTACCTTAGGGCCAGACATCGCCATCGCCATTCCCCAAGGATACAAGATCTCGAGGAAGGACCGCCCCACCCGCCCGGGAGGAGGAATCGCAATCGTGCACAAATCCACCCTCCGCCTGAGCATACTCCCCAACGAAACCACAGACCTGATGGAACACCTTCACTTCAAGATACTGACCAGCCCTACCACCACCCTCCGAGGAACCCTCATCTACCGCCCCTCTGGACCACACGGACTGTTCACTAACTCCATCACGGACATCATCTCCCCGCATGCCATCGCATCCACCAACTACACCCTGCTGGGAGACCTCAACTTCCACCTCGACAACCAACTGGACCCCAACACCACATCCCTCCTGGACAACCTCCACAACATTGGACTCTGCCAAGTCATGACCGAACCAACGCACTCAGCAGGACACACCCTCCACCCCCTCTTCACAACAGGAAACTCCATCACCTTCAGCCAGACCACCGAACTCCCATGGACTGACCACCGATGCATCCACTTCACCTTCAGAACACCCACCATCCACAGACACCAGCACCTGCTCCCACGAAGAAACTGGACCAGAATCACCGATGACCAGCTCCCCTCCTAACTCATCAACTCCACCCCAACCATCGCGGGAAACGACGACCCCAACACCCCAACACCGCAGCCCGAACCCTGCACAGATGGATCTCCGACAGCGCCAACACCATAGCCCCCCTCAAGAAAAACAACAACACCCACGCCAAGAAAGCCAGATGGTTTACCACCGAACTTCGAGAGTCCAGACGCACTTTCCACCGCCTCGAAAAGGCCTGGAGGAACACCAAATCCACAGAAGCACACAACAACTTCAGAGCTGCTACCAACGCCCACCACCAACTCATCAGAAAAACAAGAAAAAAAGCGATTGAAGACAGAATCTCCACACACGCACACAACAGCAAAGAACTCTACTGTTCAACATCATCAAGGAGTTCGCCCAACCCACCAGCGAATCGACGGGCATTCCTCCCTCACAAGACCTCTGCGACAAACTCAGCACCTTCTTTCACCACAAAATCAAGAGCATCCACGACAACTTCGACGAAGACAACCAACACACTGAACCCCCGCCAACCACCCCCGACACCCTGAAGCCAGTGATTGACAACTGGACAGCCCTCACCACCGAAGACACACTGAAGACAATGAAGTCAATCCACTCCGGGGCCCCCACGGACCCCTGCCCCCACCACATCTTCAACAGAGCCACCAACACCATCGCACCCATACTCCGCCACACCATCAACCGCTCCCTGGCGACCGCCTCGTTCCCCGACGACTGGAAACATGCCGAGGTCAACCCCCTCCTGAAGAAACCCTCGGCGGACCCCACCGACCTCAGAAACTGCAGACCCATCTCCCTGCTCCCGTTCCCAGCGAAAGTCATCAAGAAAGCAATCAACAGCCAACTCGCCACATTCATCAAAGAGCACAACATCCTCGACTCCTCCCAATCCGGCTTCAGAAAAAACCACAGTACGGAAACCGCCCTCCTCGCCGCAACAGAAGACATCCGCACCCTACTGGAAAAAGGAGAAACAGTAGCCCTCATCCTCCTCGAACTCTCAGCGGCGTTCGACACAGTCTCTCACCGCACCCTAATACGCAGACTCCTCGACGCAGGGATCCAGGACAAGGCCCTCGAATGGATCCGCTCCTTCCTCTCCGGCAGAACGCAGCGGGTCAGACTCCCCCCTTTCCTCTCGGACCCTACACCAACCACCTGCGGAGTCCCTCAGAGGTCCTCCCTCAGCCCTACGCTCTTCAACGTCTACATGGCTCCACTCGCCCCCATCGTCAGAACCTACGGACTCAACATCGTGTCATACGCAGACGACACCCAACTCATCCTCTCCCTATCCAACGAACCCAACACAACTTTTGAGAAGGCATGGAAGCCGTCGCCAAATGGATGAAAAACAGCTGCCTACAACTAAACACCAACAAGACAGAACTACTCATCATGTGCCCAAACCCCGACGCCTGGAACGACACCTGGTGGCCCCCTGCCCTCGGAAACCCGCCCACCCCCACGGACCACGCACGCAACCTGGGAATCATCCTGGACTACAAGCTCAAAATGGACCGCCAGATCAACTCCGTCTCATCCTCCTGCTTCCACACCCTCCGCCTCCTTCAAATGGATCCCCCTCAAACACAGAAAGACCGTCACTCACGCCCTGGTCACCAGCAGACTCGACTACGGCAACGCACTCTACGCCGGAATAAACAAAAACCTCACCCGCAAGCTACAGAACACCCAGAACGCCGCCGCAAGACTGGTCCTCAACCTGCCAAGACACTGCCACATCTCTCAGCACCTGCGCACACTCCACTGGCTCCCCATCTAGGCCAGAGTCACCTTCAAGATGCTCACCCATGCACACAAGGCCCTCCACGACACCGGACCAGCATACCTGAACAGCCGACTCAATTTCCACGCACCCCAAAGGACCCTACAATCAGCCCAGCTCTCCTACGCCATGGTCCCCCGCACCAGAAAGACCAGATCGGGAGGCCGCTCCTTCTCCTTCCTCGCGGCCAGAGCCTGGAACGCCCTTCCGCTCCACCTCCGACAGACAACATCGCTTCCCACCTTCGCAAGAAACCTCAAAACCTGGCTCTTCTACAGACTCCCTCCTTGATGGATTGGAACCTGCACCCCCCACCTACCCCCAGCGCCTTGAGACCCTTACGGGTGAGTAGCCGCGCTTAACAAATGCCTGATTGATTGATTGATTGAATGTGCATCCATGCCATTGTAGATAGATCATTTACTATTACCCGTTTCGAAGGCACCTTAGAACATATCTCTTTTATTAGTTGTGCATGTCATGCTCTCACGTAAATAAATAAAATTTAAAAAAACACTCACGTGGTGCTTCACGACCTTCATGTACTTTCCATGGTTTTGCCCGAAAAACCTGCAACTTGTTAGAAAAAAACAATGCATTACAATTCTGAATTTTGCATGACAAGAGGACCCTTCTTCCCTGCAAAGTGTGGGTTATTTAATGCATTATGTTAGCCTGAAGTATTTTTTGTAATTTCACAATGAACTATGTATTTGAATTATTATGTGAAAATGTCTCTTTTTGAAGGATGTATTTTTTGGAATCGTATACATTTCCGCACAACAAAAATGTGTATTGTACATTTTATCCTCTACTGTCTTTTTACGTTGTAGACATCCATTTGTATGGGTTTTTATACCACCTTCATGTCTATGCATCTCTAATGAATATTATTGACTGAATTGTACAACGGGAAAAAACTCAATACAACTTTAGGCCCGATTCTGATGCAGTTAGGAAATCTTCCAGAGCGAATCGGTTTGGAAATGGATTCCGACCGACTCGGATCGGGAGAGTCCGACCGACCGAGTATGATGCATCCGGATGCTTCCAGACACGATTTGGTTGGACTTCCATTGACTTCTATGGGAGCCTATGTTCCTAACCGCATCGGAATCGGGCCCTAGGTGGAAATGCTTTCCTAACCGCATCGGAATCAGGCCCTAAATATCAAGCAAAAAATGCACCTTTTTTAAAGGCTTCAAACGTCTGCATTGGTCACCATAACGATAAACCACAATTGAGAAATAAGCAGACCAGGAATAATGTGTACACATTTCACTACTTCACTGAACGTTGTGCACATTTTATAAAGATGCGAGCTGCGTCGTACGTTAAGCGCAATATATGAAAACAGCTTCAGTGTTTTATGAACATATATATTATTTCCACTAGGCAAAGAATGGTTCAAAGAATGCAGAAAGCAACCACGCTAAAACAAACGGCAATAAATATTGCCCGTTTGATGGTAATGTTATTCCAAAGAAACTGGCACCTAGTGAAGCAATTTTCAGAGAAGGTGTAAATTTCTGCCTTGATTGATAGCAATTTATAATCAAACACCCTTAACAAGAAAACTATTTTCTCCTTGAAGGTGCTTCCTAGAGACAAATACAACTATTAGAAAGTAGCTGCAGATTTTGCACGCAGTCTAGGGTTAAGATTGTTAGCACATAGAACATTAAGACCAGAATCCACGGAAAGAAAACAGTTTTTTTGTTGCTATGCTGCCTTTCATTTGTTATATTTTCATGTTTTTAGTACGGTGCAAACATTGTTGAAATTACATCTAACACGCAATCTGGTTCAGCAGGCACAGTGAATGTCACACAGGATAACAGAGTTGAATGGACGCAGAACGTTGCCATTACCGTCACGCTTTTTCTTATTAGCTGCCAAATTTCTATACTAGAGAATGATGATTTGTACAATAAAAAATCACGCAGAGTTACTAACACAAATTATCACTGTTACAGTAGTGACTACTTCAGAGAAGATTACATTGGTTGCCATTGCGTGCAGGATTAGTAGCGGTCACTGCCTCAGTGCAATAGGCAAGCTTACCGGCAATAATGTAAAGAAAAGGTTTATCAGTTTTTATCTTGAATGCCTCTACATGTCATAGCAGTTATGTACACAATGCAGCCTGGAGCTTAAAAAAGACCATCATTAATAAGGCTGCCCATCAAAGCATAAATAGTAATTTAAATATCAGCTTTAAATATTTTTTTTTCTTAAGCATCACCTTCTTGAGAACAACGGGTTGGAGAAACATGGCGGCTGCAAGTTAACGGCCACGGTCCGCCCCGGGGGGTGTTTAATGGTGTTTATGGTGTCCCAATGGGTCTAACTGCAATTTCTTCCCTCCCGCACCGAGGCTAGGCTTCCCCCCCCTGCTAGTACCCTAAGGGAGTTATGCTTAACGATTTTCTTCTTTTCTGCCCCGTCGGAGGCTCGGATCGAGTTACCTGCGGTGATGATGGCGTGGCCGGCGGCTGGCGCTGGGAAGAGGCGGCGCTGAGGCTTCAAAGACAGGATCTGGCCCGATTTCAACTCCAGACCATCGGGGGCAGAGTCAGCAGTGGTGCTGGAGTATACTCGAGCTCCTGGGTCCGTACACAGTGTGGGTGGAAGTCGGGATTCGATGCCCAGGTAGGGAGTCCAGTTCAGAGCTATTTCCTCCCCGAGAACGCCAGATGGGACGAAGGTGAGAGGAGGCTCTTTTTTTCCTTGTCTGGAGGCTTGGGTGGTAATGTGCATTTCCCTTACAAGACGGTCAGTATAATTTCCAAATTGCTTACAGAGGAGGAGGCTCATTTTAACTGCATGGAGATAAATGGTGAAACAGGGACAGTGATAGCGGGCGCCTCACCTCCTAAAATAAATAGGTATATTTTGCGGGCGAGAGTGGCGCACTCGTCTAATAACATTGATATCATTAAGCCTATTTTACCTCCACGAGTCTCCCCACCTGTCTCCGAAGTAAGAGCATCAGTGAAACAGCGTAAGCAGAAAGAGGTCACGAAGGACAATGGGTCATGTCCTCCTCAACTGCCTCAACTGTTTCTGGCTGTGACCCCTCAAAAAGCGTGGGCCAAGATAGTCCGCTGGTAGGTGAGCATAGCCCTCTGAGCCATCCCCAGGAGGAAACATGCATAGCACGTGAGGGGATGCTTAGCACTCAACAGGAAGATACAGTAGGGAGTTTTTATGGTGCACCAGCTATACATCCAGAAGTGAGCCTTTCGAATAGATATTCCGCTCTGGCTACCCATGACTCTCAGGAAACACCACAGAGTGCTTTGGAAACCACAGATGATCATGTGACTATAGACCCCACGACACACTCCTTGGCAGATATATTACTCGCCTTGAAGGATGAAATGTCAAGTAGATTTTCCGTCTCTGAGATGAACCAGGCTGAGATGGCCAGTAGATTTTTGGTTTCAGAAGCAAACCAGGCGGCCATCCAAGCCTCTTGCGAAGTCCTGACTAAGAGACTAGACGAAGTTACCTTAAGAACTGATGCAATTGAGCTGGAGATTCCCAAAATTAAAGTGACTATGCATTCTACCTCCGCAGAAGTGGCCAAGCTATCGGCCCAGAACAAAGAACTTAAGGAAGATCCTGAACGTTTAGAAAACCACTCCAGGAAGAACAATTTAAGGCTCTTGAACGTTCCCGAAGCCCTGGAGGGGTCAGATATAAAAGGGTTCGTGATTTCCTTATTAAAAGGGACAGTTTTCAAGAACTCATCCGATGTGGACCTTGTTCGTGAGATACAAAGGGTACATCGTGATCCCTTTAAGAGGAACTTAGCCAGGCAAAAACCCTGGAAGATCCTGGTTAATTTTCTGTCATTCTCCGTTAAGGAGTTGATCTTATCTTTAGCTCTCAAGGAAGGCACGATATCATCTGAGGGTCCAAGTCCCTTTTCTTTTTCCATAAGATCTGACATTTCCCATATTACCGCAACGAGACAGTGGGAGCTGGGGAAGAGGCTCGAGGAGCTAAACAACATGGGGGCTAAGGCTCAGCTGAAGTTTCCTGCACTTTTGCGTGTAATGTGGAATAATCATATGCACCAGATTCGCACAATCGAGGAGGCTGACGCTCTCATTGCAAAAATCAAAATAGAGTTGGGGGGTAGAGAGGGGGGCCGCTGAGGTGGGAGGACTTATAGACAGGAATTTATAGGCAGTAGGACTCAAGTAAGATCCTAGATTAATGTTTTTTTTTTTTTTTTAAGCCCCGGGGGAGAGGGGACCGAATAGGCTTCGCCTATTGGAAGGGAGGGTTCCTCATGGGAATGGGGGGTTGGGTCACGGGGGGAGGGGAGGGCAGGAGGGGGGAGGAGGGAGGGGTTCACAAGGTGGGGTGCAGTGGGTAAAATAAAAAAAATGAAACCTCATCTCACTCAATTTTGAAGAAGGTCTGTCTTGTTGATATAAAAAGTTTACAAGCTAATGGTAGGATCCTCATTAAAAGATAACAAGGTCACCTTTATTTCTTGGAATGTTAACAGGTTAAGGTGCCCTCGTAGGCAAAGATTGATTATGAAATATATAGAACTTTCCCCAGCTCAGATCTGTATTATCCAGGAAACACATTTAAGCTTTGCAGAAAGTCGTTAAATTTTTTCCAGAACTCCCTGGATAAAATGCTATTGCACCTCACAACAGACGATTAGCAGCAGAGGTGTTGCAATTTTGATTAAGCATGGGGCTTATTGCTCTATCAAATCAGTGCAGACAGACCAGACTGGGAGGTGGGTAGTTGCGCAGTTGGACTTTGGAGGGGTGGCGCTAGTATGTGCCTCGTTCTATGGCCCCAATGTTGATGATTCGACATTTATTTGCAAGCTACAATCTAAACTAATTTTGGCAACTCCCCCTTTGATTATAGATGGTGATTTTAATGTCCTCTTAGATCCATTAAAAGACAGGTCCAATCAAAGTCATTATGTAGGGGCGCCTCGTGTTCGCCGTGCAATGATAAATATGTTGCATGATTTGGACCTGGTTGATGTCTGGAGGGCAAAGAGGGGAGACCTTCAGGGGTTTACATTCCATAGCAAAAAACACGGTCACTCATCCAGGATTGACTATATTTTAACAGATAGGGCAACTTTGGTTGGCCTAACGGAGATTTCAGTTTTACCAAGTCATCTCTCCGACCATGCCCCAGTTCTTTTTTCCTATCTCAGTAAAACATATAAATTACAATCCAGATGGACGCTTAATAGAGCTATGCTCCTGGACTCTGGGATAATTTAGGCCATTAAGCCATCCTCTTTAGAATTTTTTTCTCTGAACATAGGCTCTACCTCCATGGACTTTATCTGGGATGCCTTTAAGGCTAACCTGCGGGGTAGGCTTCATGGACTTATATGTTCCAAGAATAGGGCTGAGGCCCAGGAGCTCCATGACATCGAGGAGAGAATACTCCAGTTAGAGGATGAGAGGAATAGACTTAGTCATGGGAACCCAGGAAAGCTGTCCCAAGTCCAGGGTGACCTGGATCGTGCTAGGCAAGAATTTAGGGGTAAATTAGATGTAAAATGTAAGGCACAATGGCTCACAAAGAATATGCAAAACTTTGAGTATGGGGAGAAGGCTGGTGCCCTTTTGGCCTGGAAAGCAAGAGCGGATCGCTCTAAAAATAACATCAATGAATTAATAATAAACAGCAATGGAGATAAGTCTAGTAATGTTGAGGACATGCAAACCTGCCTGCTTTCACTTTTTTCAGATCTCTATAAAGAAGATTTGGCCCCGTCGATTGGTCATATACAAACTTGGCTGAAGAGTAGATCTTTACAAACTCTTACTGATGAGAGCCGTGATATCTTAGATGCTCCCATCACTCCTGAGGAGATTAAAGACCAAATAAAAAATGTAAGAATAAAAAGCCAGCAGGCATGGATGCACTTCCAAATGAAGTTTATAAACTTCTGGCAGAAGAACTGATCCCAGCATTGGGTACCACCTTTGACTCAGTATATTGCCTTACGGGTAAAGTCCCTAAGTCCTGAAAGGAGGCTACTATAGTATTGATCCCAAAGCCTGGGAAGGATCCTTGAAAACCTGACTCCTATCGTCCAATCTCCCTGCTGAATGCCGATTATAAGATCTTTATGGGTATATTGGCGGGGAGATTGGCTAAATTAGTCCCTAAACTGGTTCATATTGATCAGAAGGGCTTTGTATCAGGGAGGTAAAACCAGGAACAGACACAACTGTTAATAGGTAACATCGACTTGGCCAGTGGAAGATCTGATCCTCTGGCCATAGTGGCCTTGGATGCGGCCAAGGCTTTTGATAGGGTCTGTTGGGTGTACCTCTGGGAGGTATTAGAGGTAATGGGCTTTGGCCCTATCTTCATTCAAACCCTGAGGAACTGCTATCAGGGGTCCTCTGCTAGGATCCTTCTAAATGGCATGTTGACCTCTAGTTTTAATATCCAGAGAGGAACCCGACAGGGTTGCCCTATTTCCCCTCTCCTGTTTAACATCTATATAGAGCCATTAGCGAAAACCATTAGACTAGACGACTCAATCTACCCTTTTAAGTCTCAACAATATAGCTGTAAGTTAGCTCTGTATGCTGACGACTTGATCTTATATACCAACAACCCTGAGGCGACTATCCCTCGGGTTGAAGCTCTACTAGAGGAGTTTGGTTCTCTCTCAGGTTACTTAGCCAACATCTCAAAAACCGAGGTGATGTGTTGGAACATTGACTAATGGGAGGGTATAACCAGAAATGAGTTTAGGTACCTGGGTATACACATTGTTAAAGATCTGGATAAAATCCCCTTGATTAATTTGAATAAAATCATAAAAGAAATAGACCGCCTTTTTAGTAGATGGAGGAATCTTCCCTTGACTATCTGCGGGAAGGTAAACTTGGTTAAGATGGTTATCCTCCCTAAGTTGACCTACCTGTTTAATGCGGTCCCATTGGGGTTTCCCAGTAAGAGCATAAGTAAGGTTCAGGGTAAGATTGGGATCTTTATTTGGGGCGAGAAAGGTGCGAGGTTTCCCTACAAAAAGCTGAGGCGCAAGCTTATAAAAGGGGGTTTGGCCCTCCCGGATATTGGTTGGTATTTAGTTGCTTTCCAATTTAAAGGTATCCGGATGTTACTTTCAAAACCAGAG
Source organism: Calotriton arnoldi (assembly GCA_963921515.1). Classification (NCBI taxonomy): domain Eukaryota; kingdom Metazoa; phylum Chordata; class Amphibia; order Caudata; family Salamandridae; genus Calotriton; species Calotriton arnoldi. The sequence continues at coordinate 265,672 of CAWUFW010016237.1, read as the reverse complement.
GAGTCAGCGTGGGGAAGGCTGTTGGGTGAAATGGCTATGATGGAAGGTGGAGGAGGCGGAGAGGGCTTTCTGTATAGGTTTGGGGCCCCGAGGTACTTCAAACGAGTACGCCTGAAGATCCTTAGGGCAGCCTTGGAAACATGGTATAAAGTGAGACGTAGATGGGGAATCGGATATCATTCAGATTTTGCACCTATCTGGGATTCCCCCGGTACACCTTTATGCCTCAGGGATAGTTTGGCTGTTCCCATTAAGAGGGCGGGCGTTAACATCTGGTCGGAATTGCTAGACGCAGAGGGGATCCATCCTTTGGAGTTGTTAAGGGCCAAGATCGGTATTGGGTTTTCCAGGTTTAAATATTTACAACTTGTTACATGGTTTAAAGCAGAAAAGGAGGAGGTCAGAGGAAACTGGGAAACGGAGCTATCTCTTCAAACATCGCATCCAATTAAGAAGGAGATATCTATGTGGTACAACAAGTTTTTGGATGCGGAAGATCGGGAAACTCCATCACAACTCTCAGTGTGGAATCAATCCCCCCTTGAACCATCTATAGATGCCCTGTACGAGCCTTCGCTGAAATTATTATATAAATTTATCAAACCAGCAAGCCTAAAAAAGAATCACTTTTTCGTTATTAACAGGCTTTACTATACGCCCGCCAAAATAGCCAAGTTTGCCCCACTACCTATTCCTAAATGCCCTAGATGCATGACCTCTAATGCCAATGATATTCACATCTTTTATGAGAGTCCCGAACGGAGAAATCTTTGGAAAAGGGTGGGAGACGCTATTTGTGGCATCTTTAATGCGTGCATTGAAGTCAACTTGTCTCTAGTGTTTTTTGGTGATGATGGATTGTTTAGCCAGATTGCATCACAGACACAACGTGGGTTGTTATTATATTTGGTGCTTCTCGCCCGGAGAGAGGTCTGCAAGAAGTGGAAAGACCCTCTACCCCCGAAGAGTGATGAGTGGCTTAAAGCTGTCTTTGCCATGGCTCGTTTAGATCAGGATGGAGTAGGGGAAAGCTTGATTAACATTTGGCGGCCTCTTTTGAGTTGGGGTCGCAATCTGAGATTAATATAATCAGTCCTATGATTACACCAAGCTCTAACTAAATTGGGCCGGTCCTGGTGACCTAAGCAAGTGCGGTAAGCCGAAGGGTGCACAGATCGAAAAATCGGCTTTATAAGATTCGCAGAAGCTTATTGGTGAGATGAGGACAAAAAAAGAAAAAAGCAAAAAAAAAAGCATCACCTTCTTGGTTCTGAAAATACACGCCTTTTACTTTTAAATATATAATTTTCAAGTTTGGAAACACGCCTAATTCAACCAAACAAAAGCTTTTTATTGACTAGATTGGGCTACACATAAGCAGCTACCCACATGTAATTGGAGAGCATCCAGGGGGAGATTTACTAAGATTTTGTGCCTTGTTTGTGTCACAAAAGTGACGCAAATCAGCGCAAAATGTTTTTTTCCCTATATACTTTCCAGTGCTAAACTTGTTTAGCGCTGGAAATAACGGGAAAGTAATGGGAAGCAGCGAATAGCGCTGCTTCACATTACTTTGCGCCATGGTGGCATACCAAGGGTGGAGCATGGGCGTTCCCATACAACCACCCAAGGTTTCTCATGAAAAACCAAATTTACGAAATAAAGTAGATTGGGTTTAGCGTGAGAAAACTGCACCCTTTTCAAGTAGGAGCACGAAAGGAGAAATGCTTTCATTTCTCTTTCCTTTTCGGACTTTGCATTCATGCTTCAATGCAGCACCCATACAAAGTGGGAAAAACATTACATTGTGTCTGGGCATCGTATTTTGTACAGGAAGAGTACCCTTCCTGTACAAAACCTATGCTAGACTAATGCACATTCCCTAGCCCTATGGCGCTAAGGTGTGTGCTTGGTGCACGGCAGCTGTAATCAGCGCAGGCACAAGGGAAAGGGAAGGAGAGAGCCATATCTCGGAACATATGGCTCTCTCCTGCTCCTTCCATAGTCGCGCAACGCAGCGACAGGGAATCTCCCCCCTAGTGTCTCCTGAGTTACTCGTAGGAGAACCTTGTTTTAGAAGCTTCTGACTTGGAGAAAGGGTGGTAGATAATTCATGCTCAAATTGCAGCGCTAGCACAAAACTCATACATGGCTTAATTTTACGGGTGTACAAAATGCAATACAATTACAGTTGCAGGTGTTGTGACGAATGCTTACAAAAATGCTTGCCATATTCAAAGTCACAATTTCGCATTGTGTCGTGGTTTTCACGCAAGCTAGAGAATGTGATCCTGCTATAAAATGCTATCAGAGCAACAGTGAAAGTATATGGCTCCCACAGCTATGGTTATCAATGTGCTGAAATACAGTTCTATTGATCTTGGATCTGAAATTCATTTTGACTTCAGTGTTTTACAAAAATAGATAAAAGAGCTCTCTAAGGTGCCGATTACGATGGCAGGCGGACTTGAGTCTGCCCGCCATCGTAGCGGGGATTGGGACCGCTACCAATGGCCATGGTGGCGGTTGCATCGTAATATGGGGTGCGGGACCGCCACCTTACAGGTGGACGGTCCCAATCCCCGCTACGATGGCGGGCGGACTCAAGTCTGCCTGCCATCGTAATCGGCACCTTAGAGAGCTCTTTTATCTATTTTTGTAAAACACTGAAGTCAAAATGAATTTCAGATCCAAGATCAATAGATCCAGCAGTTTAACATTGCGGCGTGTGCTGCTGGCTGCATCACCCGCCGCACTGCTAAATAGCCATGTTGTGCATTTCCGTGCACAACGTGGCAGGCACCACGCGGAGCCTGCCACCTTGTGCATGGAAATGTAGGGGGGTACCATGGGTACCCCCCCGGTGCACAACAACCTCCCCCCAACACAAGGGGGGCCCGCTACGAGACCCTGAATCCATTTGCCCCTGTGGGATGACCGCTGCAAAAAGACCAGCGGAAAGGGATATCGTAATCCCTACGGCAGTGCCTGCAAGGCACCGCCGCAATGTTGACCTATGTTTTGGTTCCGCAAGGTGGGCGGAAAAGGACCTAACGTTTCCGCCCGCCATCGTAATATGGCGGGGGGTAAATTGCTGTCAGATGGCAGAGGGCCCGCCACCGCACGCCTGGCAGTGGCGGGCCCTCCGCCATCGTAATTGGCCCCTAAGTCTTGATAATGATGACAGCAGACTATCAGTCACTGTCCCTTCAGAAAAGCTAGCATGACAAGCGTGCTTTATATAGTCAGGTCTCCATTGGCCTTAGGTTCTATTTTACAGGTCTATTCACTGTGCAAAGTCACATTGACAGGGAACTTGCCCTAGAAACACAGATTCTTCAGTAGGACAAGGACAGAAAAAGTGGGCAAGACTGGCTCCAACAGGTGAGGTATGTCTATTGAGCAGTCCCATTGTATCGACAAACTGCTCCAAATGCTTTTGAGCTGGAACATTTACTAAGACAAAAACATAGTCAATGTGTCTTTTTGCAGGTAAGGTTGGCACATTGTGCATACACACATAAAATTAACTAAGCGCCAGCTTTTAAAAACGTCTTGTGGTGCATTACTACTTTGATGAAAAGTCTTCAAATTTTCAGCAATGGTTCTTCATACTCTAATTAATTATTTCCAGCTGGCTGGGGGCTCCAATTCACATCCATAGCAAAATGACTATTTGCACTTGACCTCAGGATTTATCTAAAGCAGGCACCTCTTTCATAATGACCTTCGCCTCAAACTACCAGTAGCGGCCTGTGGTGGGAGTGCTGCCGGGCGGTGACGTGGGGCGGGGGAGGGGCAGGGTGGGGGGTAGTAAAGTACGGAATATGGCCGAATAGAGGTAAGTAAACATATAAATAAATAAAACGAATTTCGTTGCACGCGCTGCATCGCCAAATGTGATGCAGCGCTCGCATTGAAATTCGTTTTATTTGATGCAGCGCGCGCAACGAAATTCGTTTTATTTATTTATATGTTTACTTACCTCTATTCGGCCGTATTCCATACTTTACTACCCCCCACCCTGCCCCTCCCCCACCCCACATCACCGCCCGGCAGCACTCCCACCACGGGCCGCTACTGCAAACTACAAAAGGAAAGTTCCAATGAGTAAGCAGGAGAAATCTCCAGTTGTAACTGGTCCACTGGATTTTTTCCAGAAAGGTAACATCTAATTCTGCTGCAGAACCTTCTTCACACTCCGCCCCCTGGAGGGAATTTCCACAGGCCACACATTCTATTGTCACTGAATTTACACCCCTCTATCCATAGGGGCCAGAAAGAGATTAGGGCCAATAGTGCTGGAGAAACGTTCTAGTTGCAAAGATTCAAGACCAAGCAGGAGACATCCTTCGCCATAATCCTCTGTCAAGTTGGCAAATGGCCATTTTCAGTGGTGTAGGAAGGGAGGGGGCGGGGTGTGGTCTGCCCTGGGCGGCACGAGTTTTGGAGGGCGGCGGCTTAACCCCACTCTTACCTGCGGCCATCGCAGGAATCACCAGCATCCCCCCGCTCTTACATGCAGGTGGCAAATGCAGGGACCGCCACGGGCAGCACAAGGTCTAGCTACACCACTGGCCATGTTGATGTGCATCACAGTTTTTGGAACTGCAAAAAGCTTAGTACATCTGACCCTAAGTTTTTAATACATGTTACACATTTGGAATGCACTCTTCAGTGTGACTTCAGATAACATACACTTTTAAAAGCATGTTATACTTTAATCAATCAATCAATCAATCATGTCACTTATAAAGCGCACTACATACCCGCGAGGGTCTCAAGGCGCTGGAGGAAGAGGGGGGTGGTGCTGCTACTGATCGAAGAGCCAGGTCTTGAGGAGTCTTCTGAAGGCCAGTAGGTCTTGGGTCTGTCGGAGGTTGGTGGGGAGGGTGTTCCAGGTCTTGGCGGCGAGGTGGGAGAAGGATCTGCCGCCGGCGGTCGTTTTCCGGATGCGGGGGACTGTGGCGAGGGCGAGGCTGGTCGAGCGGAGCTGGTGGGTGGGGGTGTAGAAGCTGAGTCGTCTGTTGAGGTAGGCTGGTCCGGAGTTGTGGAGTGCTTTGTGTGCGTGGGTGAGGAGCTTGAAGGTTATCCTCTAGTTGACAGGGAGCCAGTGCAGGTCTCTCAGGTGGGGTGTGATGTGGCTGCGTCGGGGGATGTTGAGGATAAGACGTGCAGAGGCGTTCTGGATGCGTTGCAGCCGTCTCAGGAGCTTAGCCGTCGTTCCTGCGTAGAGGGCGTTTCCGTAGTCCAGCCTGCTGGTGACGAGGGCCTGGGTGACTGTTTTTCTTGTTTCGGTGGGGATCCACTTGAAGATCCTGCGGAGCATTCGGAGGATGTTGAAGCAGGATGAGGAAACGGCGTTGACCTGCTTAGTCATGGAGAGGGTGGGGTCGAGGATGACCCCTAGGTTGCGTACGTGGTCGGTGGGTGGCGGGGCTGTTCCCAGTGATGTTGGCCACCAGGAGTCGTCCCAGGCTGAAGGGTTGGAACCAAGGATGAGGACCTCCGTCTTGTCCGAGTTCAGCTTCAGGCGGCTGGTCCTCATCCATTCGGCGACGGCCTTCATTCCTTCGTGGAGGTGGGCTTTGGCGGTGTGAGGGTCTTTGGTGAGGGAGAGGATCAGCTGGGTGTCGTCGGCGTAGGAGATGATGTTGAGGTTGTGCTGTCGGGCGACGTGGGCGAGGGGTGCCATGTAGATGTTGAACAGCGTTGGGCTGAGGGAGGAGCCTTGGGGTACGCCGCAGATGATCTTGGTGGCCTTGGATCGGAAGGGGGCGAGGCGGACACTTTGTGTTCTGCCGGAAAGGAAGGATGTGGTCCAGTCCAGGGCCTTCTCTTGGATCCCGGCGTCGTGAAGGCGTGTTCGTAGTGTGTGGTGGCAGACCGCGTCGAAGGCGGCTGATAGGTCCAGGAGGATGAGGGCTGCTGTTTCTCCGTTGTCTAGCAGGGTCCTGATGTCATCGGTGGCGGCGATGAGGGCGGTTTCGGTGCTGTGGTTGCTGCGGAAGCCGGACTGGGAAGGGTCCAGGATGTTGTTCTCCTCGAGGTAGCGGGTCAGTTGTTTGTTGACGATTTTCTCGGTGACCTTCGCGGGGAACGGGAGCAGAGAGATGGGTCGGAAGTTCTTGAGGTCCTTGGGGTCTGCCTTGGGATACAAAAGGGAAAGTATCTCATTCACCCCTACACCCATCAGCTGCATTCTATACAACTACAAACAGACAGATGATTTACTAGAGTGATAGTTTAGGATAAACATTGGTGTTCATTTCAACAAATCATGTGATTAAGGCCTGATTAGCAGATCTTCAGCCGATGCAGAAGTCAAACACTAATTGTTAATCTATTTGATAACATGTGTTAGTAGTTCAAAAGCTGTCCTTTTTGTGTGTTGAATGCAAAAAGGTAAGTTTGCCCTGACACTTCTCAGTTATGCAGATGCTTCCCGACATTTTCTTCCAATGTTCTTGCACTTGTAGTGGTGGTGAGATGGACTGGCACCATAAACTAGAGACTGGGTATCTCATTGTTTAAGGACGGTGCCCCAAATGACTTGTTTGTCTTTGCATTAATAGGCAGGCTATTTTTAACTGTCACTAGAAGTCCTAAAAAAAGGGAGGATTGTAGTAGGAACATTGCACTATACGGTCATTATGTTTTCTCCAATATAAGTTGTCTCTCTCTTGGAGTGAGTTTTCTGCAAATGCATTCTGAACAAGCAGAATGGCTTAGGCTCACAGGATGTCCTGGATATCTAAAGATAAATGAATAGATAGTGTTGGTACATCACCTGCAGTATAGCACTCAGGCACATACAGAATGCATCCACGATTTGGACAAGCATGTTATTTGAACAGATCCAGCATGTAATGCTTTCTGCAGAAAATAAAACAAGAACAGGGAAGGTAAATGTCCCATGTGCATTGGAGAATGTGTTCTGCCATCCGCCAGGCTGACAGGTAAAACATGGCATCAGGCCAACATGAGTAGCCTTACTATGGCAGCTGTTAAACCTACAGACATTTTAATAAATCCTCCCTAACTAGGCCTTGCAGCCCACAAGGCATGGTAGCTGGTATTTAAAAGTGGAATGTGTAAAGATTTAAGATTGCCATGTTCCTCCAGTAACTAGCTCACATAAGCTATTTGCACTGCATAGGTACGTTGGCTTTTTCGATGAGAAAAGCTAAAGAAAAGAAAAGTTAAAGTACAATTAATGTGCTAATATTGTAACTTTGGTTTGAAAAACGCTACTGCGTCCATTTAAATCCTGTTTTCTCATTGCTTATTAAAAATAAAATTCAATTGTGAACTTAGATCTTTCATAAATATACAGAAAAAGTGACTTTTTGAAAGTTATACTTCTCCTGTCTGAAGCTGAAGCAGGCTATTTAGCTTTAGCATGCCTGCAGCTACCCTCTGTGCCAAGTGTTTCCCCTTCGATAAATATGAGAACTGGTCTAAGACCCGACACAATGCTTTGGGCCCTTTGTTGGGAAGGCCTGTGATGCACGCCGTTTGTTCGTGATTTGTGATACAGATACTGACGAGTGAGATTGAACAAGGGGGTACTTTACCACCCTATATATTATCTTGAACCTTTGTTAGGCATCTGCTTTCTAAGATTCTTCCACTTCTGGACATTAGAAATTGAAGAATATCTCAACCCTGATGAAGACGCATTGGCTGGGCTGATGTGCAATTGTAAAAAACTTCAATAAAGCGGATGTAAAATGTATGTGCAAGACTCCAGACGAATATTTTTGGTTGTCATTTGCTGATTCAGTATTATATGGAAATTGTCCTAATGCTGCTAACTGAGCTATATTGATTATATAATTGTATACTCCTTTTCATTTGTTATTCTGGGTGTGAGGCATTCTACTCAACTTATCATAGGAAAGGCCATTTGGGGGGCTTAGGAACTCCACTAACTAGAAAGGGGCCAGGGTGAGGTCTACTCATTGATAGTGTAGAGTAAAGTAAGACTGGAGGAAGAGGAGCCTTTTGATTCCAGTGTACACACTAGTCGCCCTAGCTCCATTCAGAAGGGGAGGGGAGCTGACCCTAGAACCAGTTTGCTGTGGTTAGGTAGGAGAGGACTGCTCATTACTGTGGACATGCCCCTGAGTGAGTCACAACAGAAAGGTTCTGCTATCTTGATTTTCATTATGATTGGTGCACTGTGGGATAGTTTTCAGTAAGGCAAACAGGATGCACTGTAAAAAGATGAAGGGTTCCTCTTGGGAACGTTTTGCCCATTGGTCAGGGTGACATCCCCACCCACTGGCTAGTGAACAAAACAAAAAGGAGAATCCTATTCCCAACCCTGCAGAACACACCTGGACCTGTGAATGAACAGAAGAGGAAAATGACTGATGTCTGTGACATGTGTGGAGACCTAAAGGGCTGGACCTTGCACCCGCTTGTACCCAGAAATGAGAAGTGGGCTCCAAATTTCAATTGGCTGACGGTCTGTGTGACTGCAGGGACATAACAAGCAGCAAGAGGCCTTTCCTGGAAGTGCCCATTTGATTATTGACAAGTGGATCTTGACCATACTATGTTGGTGGCCCCTGCTGGAGTGAGCCTGGCTCTCTAAGGGCTGTTCTATAGGCCAGGGGGCCTTATTAGTGTACAAGAGGAGCTGCACCAAATGGAGAAAAAGTTGAGAGCAGAGGACTGAAACTAACCGCCAAGTCAATCCCTCCAAGGTGTGACCTTCGCCAGACAAGAAAACAGCTTGGTCCTGATCTAAGTTTTTTACCCCCAAAGGTATCTGGCTTTGGTAAACCTTTCATGGCTACAAATTCCTGTCTTACCCAACCTGAGGTTTTCAAGCTACAAAAAAGAGATTAAGTGGCTGATTACATTTTGGGTTGATTGCCTGTTATTCTGCCAGGGCGAACGAGTAAATTACTCCATCGGCCTGGTGGAGGATCTCAAATTTATAAATGACCGCCAAGCTGGCGGTCATTTATAATGCATTGGCAGGAACGCCATCACTGCGAAACAGGATTTTATTTTTAGAAAACAAAATATGCACTGCTACTCTCGCCATGGAAGTCCTCTCCCATAGTGAAGAAACATTCAGCAGTTTTCACTGGCCCTTACTGCCAGTATTTTCCTGGCAATGACAGGCAGTGAAACCTGATCTTTAATTCCGCCCATCCAAATTGCGTGGGCAAAATGACAGGTCAGTCTCCGATGGCTCTTACTCCACAGGGTGGTCAGAGGGAAATAATCACGGCAGAGATGGAGTAGTCTGTGCCGTGATTCACCCATTTTACATTTGGAGGGTGGACCGCATTCATGGCGGTAAGGATACTCTGTCGCCATTGTGACGTAGTATCCTTACCACTAAGATTTAAATTGGGCCCTAAGCCTCAAGATAGAAACCTTGTCTTGGTGAAGTGCCATTTCAGGTTTATGGCTGATGAGAGGATTTCAGTGGGCTTGAAATTTGAATTTTCTCACTTTGAGCTTTTCCAGACAAAACCAACAGTTTACACAGGACCTCGTCCAACGCATGTCCTACTTTGAGAGGAAGATTTTTACTACTAAAAAAAGACTATGCACAAAAGTAAAATCTTTGACCAGGCCGACTCACTAGGCTTATCTGTACTTCAGTGCAGGGCTATCAGTCTCATTTTGTGCCTAGATCCCAGTCAACTGCACCCATAGACACTATGCTGTTTCTGGGTACTTTTTAACTTAAACACGAGTTACACTATATCAAGTGTTTAGCTCAAATATTTGTAAGGCTTGAAGGTAACTCATCTGATTAGAAGTAGCAGGCAACCCATTGACTCTGCACTACTCACATGATGACTAATGCTAAATATATAACCAAGTTTTTTGATCGCCTGTTTTATACACATGTAAGCTTTGGAATGGTCAAATATATGTCACCTCTCCACTGTGTTGCTTTAAATGTTTGGGAGATGTCATGTTTATTCCTTAATCAAAAATGCAACAACTCTGGACATCTAATGAGCTGCTTAATTCAAGTCCACGTATTTAATGTCTACAAATGTCTTGTTAACAAGTTCAATACCACTGAAATATATCACAATAGTAATCTCAACCTATTATGTTTTTCCTAGGTTTCTACTTACTGTGTCATAAAACATTTGGATGTAAATACCACACTTCCACCAATAACAATGTTCTCTATTTCACAACAGTTCTATCTGACAGAGCACCTGGCCAGAGCTTTGCCACCAAAGAGACTCCCACTCCACCCCAGGATCAAGCCCTCAGTGATGACAACACTCCTGGAGATCTGGACATGGATGACGGTGCTGGTCCATCTGGTCAGCTAGGGCAGACGGCAACAGTAAGTCTCACTGTGCCCTCACCAACACCTCCCACCCCCGCTGCAACACCTCAGCCAATCTCAGTCTCCCCAACCTGTGTACATAGCACAGTTACATCTATTGTGTGCCCTCCCCAGTTCTGGATCTTTAGATGACAATCACCAGTCCAGCTAGAGAGGAGCCAGGACCCAGTGGGAGAGGGCATCCCGGGCCAAGGGCACAGACTCGTGGGGGTAGGGGTCATGGGAACAGTACTGTGGAACTGCTGAGTGAGGCCCCTTGGGCCACTCACACCCAGGCCACCATCGAACAAATCTTGGGGGCCTATCAGGACTCTCAAGGCATGATGGGCCAGATACTAACCAAAATCTGTGAGATGAAGGGGTCATACACCATTAGATGCAGGCCCATAACACCAACAAGGGGTCCCTCATAGGGGTGCTGCGGGACATTCACACATACATGTGCAGGGCTTTCTCTGCACCATCTACCTCTTCCTGTGATCCAACAACATTGGGCCCATCAACATCAGTGGCAGCCACAGGAAGGGAGGCCCTGCCAGAGGAAGACACACCTGCAGACATCTCTGTCCCCACAGCTGCGGATCCCCTCTGCACTGCCAAGCGGGGACATCCACGCAAGTTTCCATGGAGGTACAGATGGCAAGACCTCCACTACCACCAGCAAGAAACCTCGCACCTAATTTCCTCCAGTGTGTGTAACACATTCACTCTGTGGACTATTTCTGGACACATTTACCTTTCTGATGGGAGTAGTATTTTGGACATTGGACTTCGAACAATTTGGCATCTACAACTAGGGTTTCGTTCACCATGACTGACTTCTTCACTTCTGTTTTTCCCTGTTTGGTTCATCACAATGTTTCTTTTCTCCTTGTTCACTCCTAGTTCACTGCAATAAATACACTAGTCAGAAACTCATTGCCTGCTGCAGTATATCTCATATCTAGCAATGTATATATGCACTCCCATCTGAACTTTATAATGCCAAAAATATCAACTTGTGTAAGCATGGATACATTGAATGTACACAATGTTTACCTCAGGATCACAACCATGTCTCACCAATACATACACATGTATTCTCATTTACCATCTTTATTTCATTGTTCCAACAATAGACTGGCATTATGTCAGAAACAGCAATTCACACAACTCAAATATCCTGTGCCCATGATCAAATTTTTAGTTGCAGACCTTAGCAACATGGAAGGAGGGGATATATCAGACAATATCCTGTTGAATAGGCAAAATAAAATTGTTCTGTCATCAGCTCATGCCATATCGCCTAGCTCACAAAAGGAATCCCACATCAATAACACCAATAGACAGACACATGGCAGTCCTACATTTTCTGATCACAGGATCATTCCAATACATTGTTGCTGCATCTGGTGCAATGTCACAACCAAGGGCCCTATTACGATGCGGTCAGAAAAGTCTCCGACCGATGGTCGTAGCCTTTTCGACCGCATCGTAATATGCCGATCGGATTCCTTTCCGACTGCCTCCATATGATGGAGGCGGTCGGAAAGGAATCCAAACGGTCATTCTGACTGGCTTCTGATGGGCTTGGAGAGCCCGTACGCCAGTCGGAATGCGGCCAATAATCCCATGGGCTGCTATTTCCGCGGGTTTTGGCAGCCTTTCTGTGATGGCCTTTCCAACACAGAAAGGCTGTCGGAACACAACTTTGGGGTCCGCAGCAGTACCCCCTTGGGTGCACCGCCTCCAGTTGGAGGCCAAGGGGGCACCTATGGTGCCTCCCTGTTGATCCCTGCACACCACGTCAGGTACCTTGAGGTCCCTGCCATGGGGTGCAGGGATAAACTGCCCCTCCTGTTTTACAATGGGAGCATGCATTCTGGCCTGAATACATGCTCCCATTGTAAAGTATAGGAATGCGACCGAACAATGTTCGGGCGTGTCCAAATCTGGCGGTTGGGACTGCCGACTGGGTGTTGCTTAGTCCCATGACCGAGACAATGTCGGGCAGAGGAAACTCCGCCCAACATTGTAATAGGACCCCAAATGTCAGTGGTGTGCCACAAGCACTTTGCCCTACAATGAGGAAACACATCAACAGCCTCATACACTTTACACATAATGAGGAGTTTGCCAATGTCAAGGGAAACAAGCATGATTTGGCACCACAAAAACATTTTGTTGGAGCACATGATAGCACACATATTGCATTAGGACCACCACGTGACAAGGTACAAGTCCAATGGATTCCTCATAACTTCCATCCGATCAGTGTGCAAGCTGTCTTGGTACAGGATTTGTACACCCAAACTCTGTGACAGTCATTCCCAGGAATAACCCATGTCCCCTTTGTACCTCCAGACTGCATCATATAACTGCAAATGTTGCAACTGAAGATGCCATGGTGAAGGTACCTAAAACAGACCATAATAAAGACATTAGATATCAAACCTTACATATAAGACCATTCACATAGTCAACTTCTGGAGAACACAGTCCATGACAAAAAGTGAAAGTTAAACAAAGTAACACAAACAAAATGACCATGAGTCAAAACCTTCCTCAACAAACAACTTCCAACTGGATTTTATTTTATCTTAACATACTCCTCACATCATCACAAGAGTTGCTGTAATAGTCAAAATCATGACTATTACAGAAAATCCTTAGACTCATGAGAAGAAGTTGTCGATGAGATCTTGGTGCAAGTCAGCTCCTTCCTCTTCACCACTATCATCATAATTTGGCATTTCAGGATCCTCACCCTGTGGCACTCCATGGTCGCCATCCTCTTCGATATAAGGGATGTTCCATTGCAGAGCGATGTTGTGGAGCATGCAGGAAGCCACTGTGAATTGACACACCTTCTTGGGTGAGTTGAGGAGGGATCCCCCAGTCTTGTCACAACATCTGAATCTGGCTTCAGAAGCCCAAAAGCTCTCTCCACCGGCTGTCGTGTTCTTCCATAGGCCTCATTGAAGTGGACTTCCCCATGCATTGTTGGATTCCTCAGCGGTGCCAACAACCATGGACAGTTGGGATATGCTGAGTCTCCTAGATGGAAGACAGACATAAGTGCAATAATAAGTTACACACTTTCTGATTCTAATACCTGACGTTACCCGCACAAAGGTAAGACAGATCATACTTACCAACAATCCAGGTCCTCTGTGGTAGTTATTGTAACATAAGCTGGGGTATGGTGCTGTTCCGCAGTATGAAGTAATCATGGGCTGATCCTGGGATCCGGCACAGACGTTTGAGATATACAAATCCGATAAGCAGACAACTTGCACGTTATTAGAATGGAAGTGCTTCCTGTTGCGGTAAACTTGTTCCCTGGATTGCTGACGTACTAAGGCAATATGGAAGCCATCAATGGCCCCAACCACATGTGGGATGTGTCCAAATCCATAGAAGTCAACCTTCACATTTGCTAAATCCTCACGTCTAGGGAACTGAATGTAGTTGTCAACGTGTCTCATCATTGCTGAAAGCACGTCTTGTAGTACACAACTGAACATTGGTTGTGACATGCCACCAGATATAGCCACAGTGCTTTGAAAGGAATCTGTGGCCAGAAAATGCAATACTGCCATAAGTTTCACAATTGGTGGGATATATGTGGGATTAGTGTTTTGAGGAAGGAGATCAGGCTCCAATTGATGATATAAATCCTGTATTGTTTGCCTATTCAAATGAAACTTTTTTATGACATCCCTTGCTTCCATGGTCTGAAGGTCTGGAAATGGGTGGTGCACTGGAGGCTGTCATCTTCTCCCTCTCCTGGGGTACCTATGTGTGGAGTGAAAACAATGTAGAACATTGGTCACAGTGTCCACAGTAACATATATGAAGAGTAAGCCAAAAGTCATGTGACAAAACATAACTGGTTCAGAAAGCATTAAACATCATTCACATACTAATTGTCTACTGCCCAACACCCACCAATAATCCCTATTCTGGTCTACACATGTGTCTATAACATAAATGTGCACAATATGCATCCAAAAAGGTGCACCTTAATAGTGTCATTTTTGATATTTCCAGTCAAAATACCCCCAGTGGTATTTTGCAATACTGTGCAAATATAGCGTTTATGCACAGTAATGCACTACACAGATATGTGTGTCATGGAAATTACAGGGCAATGAAGTGGTACATATGCAAACATGTAACACCTTATTTAGAGTGGTGGTGATGCGCTTAATAGTGACCAATACTGTACTTCCAACCGCTAAAATGGTGGATGCCTAACCCCACATGCTGGATATTCTGAACCTGCCACCACCAGTGGAAGTCGGCCATGCAGTGGGTGTTTTAATCCATGACGGACACAGCCATAGGCTAACAATGGTGATTGTAATGGTAGAGGGCCAATGGCTGTGTCCGTCTCCGCTGATTACCTCATATGTGGTGCACATGTACACCGCGGTTTGAAAAATAACTCACTTGCCTCCTGTCACTGCTGGTATCAAGACCCCCTCCACTTTAGATGCTGTTTGCCACCTCTAGGAGCAATCAGGCCAAGCAGGTGAGAGGGCCTCTATCTTTCCCTGTATGGCCAGCTCTATGGCTCACCAGAGAAACAGGTAACTATCTTACATACATATTGTTTAGCTCCATCATTTCCATTCCCACACATTTTGTGGTCCCTACATAGGACAAACATTTAATGGATTGTTGAGTACTGTACACTGTGTACTTAACATTACTATTGTGATGTGTGACTTGTGGTAAGCCCTTGATTCTACTTGTGGTGTATGCACATATCTATGCATGTATACATTTAATGGTACCTATGATATATTTACTAATCAGATCATGGTAAATGTGCAACCAAATGTACAGCCTTTACAGCATGAGCTGTGTATATATACTGTAAGAAGCAGTTGAGGATGATGTTAGCTATGTCTACAGTCCCACATATCACTCAGCCCAGATCAGGGCTCACCAAATTATTGTCTGGGAATTCGCTATACCTCACAGACCCCTCCAGAGTGCCACACAACCTTGAGTTCACGTATGGGTTGGCCACAAGATGCAATTTTATGTATTGAAGTGGTGGAAATGTGATGTTCATGT
Organism: Calotriton arnoldi; assembly: GCA_963921515.1. NCBI lineage: Eukaryota > Metazoa > Chordata > Amphibia > Caudata > Salamandridae > Calotriton > Calotriton arnoldi. The sequence continues at coordinate 250,263 of CAWUFW010016237.1, read as the reverse complement.
GGGATCAGTATGCTCAGCCTGCAGGGAGCAAGGCCTGACAATGAGTTGTGCCAAGTCTGGGCCATGGGCCAGGCTGGGGCAGAGATACTGTGACAATACAACTGATGCACAGAGTAATCTCCCTGTTTGCCTGCTGATCCTTGGATGATCCCAAAATGAGTTTTCAGAACCAATAGTAGCACTGATTTCATTTATATGGACTACATTTGGAATGGTGACTGAGTTAACACCCTGTCTTGATACTTCTTTCCATTGACCCACATTATCAATGTGTGCCATTTACTTTTGATGGGCCCCTTACTCTAACAGGCCTGTTTTCACTTTTTCCATAATAAATGCAAAATGCAAAGCTGGCTCCCACTAGACCTGTATTTCTCCTTGTTTGGCTTATCTAAGCTCTATATAAAACTGACGGTGAGAAACACGATACTACAACATACAAGTTTTCATGAAATGAAATGAATGAATGAAATTTGTACTTGTAAAGCGCACCTATACCCCCAAAGGGGTGTCCAGGCGCTGTACGCATACCGCTGTGGAACCCTTCCTGGCTTTTCCCTGTGAAATGTCCACTCCTGGGCACCCCCAGGGTGAAGCCAGGCATCCCAGCGCTGTTGGGGCCGTTGTGGAGATTAAGCAAGCTATTGCCCAGAGTTGCAGAGTGGGACCCATGATTAGAATAGGCACCGAGGCGAGAATTATCAGGTCCGAGGAAATTGAGCCCAAGACCCGCCGAGGCGGGAATTGAACCCTGGTCCCGGGCCAGATCTCTGCATCAGGGTCTGCCGCTCTAACCATTGAGCCACACTTCTCCACACTGCTTGAAAGACTCCATCTTGGTTGGGGAATTTTGAAGGATAAGAAGGAACTGTTCCCCCATGAAAGAACGGGCAGAACGGGTGAGTGGTAGTGTTGAAGAATCGTTGCAAAACACCTAGTTACCCGTGGGTCTAACAGGCTTAAAAAATCACTGGAAACATGGAACACAAGCAAGAATTCTCAATCATACATGGGGGGAATCCTTCATTAAGGACAGAATCCCATCACCCACCGGAGTGGCATGCTTCATCATCTGGGATTTCTCCTCTTGGCTGCAACACCTAGTGCAGCCAAGGGCTACAACCCCCTCACTATGAGGGAGGAGCTCAGGGATGTTTTTTCAGATACTACTCTTGTGCAGGATCTACTAAAATCCAACAGACGTGAAACACTAGGTTGCTTGAGTGATGGGCGCAGTGCAAAAAGGAGTGAAAAGTGTTGTAAAACTATCTACCAAGAGAAAAAAGAGCTTTATTAGTTAACTCTTGGAGACAGGGTTAAAAACAGTGCATGTGCAGTTTCAAAAAAATATATTAACTGCATCTGTCCAAAAAGCAGGTCTACATGTTTCGGCCAATATGACCTCAGTGGTGTCATGGCCTTCCTCAGGACCTTGATATTATATGCTACTGCGTAACGAGTGAAATAGTGGTGAAAGAATAATAAAAACACTTAAAGGTGTGGTTGGAACTAATACAACCTACTTCATCAGTAGTCTCACTCTCTGTGTTTCACGTCTGTTGGATTTTAGTAGATCCTGCAGAAGAGTAGTATCTGAAAAACATCCCTGAGCTGCTCCCTCATTGTGAGGGGATTGTAGCCTCTGACAAGAGGAGAAATCCCAGATGATGAAGCATGCCACTCCGGTGGGTGATGGGATTCCGTCCTTAATGAAGGATTCCCCCCATGTATGATTGAGAGTTCTTGCTTGTGTTCCATGTTTCCAGTGCTTTTTTAAGCCTCTTAGACCCGCGGGTAACTAGGTGTTTTGCAATAGTTCCGTTGGGGAATTTATTCGCGCCGGTCCCAAAACTTCCCTTGGACCCTCAACTCCTGGTTTTGTATTCAGTGTTGAAGAATCCTCTGCCTCTCGCTGCTAAAACTGCCTGTTTCTCTGATTAGATCGTGAGAAGTTTTAACTATTGTTCTTTTATCTTCTTTTAACTTTGGCTATTTTAAACTCTGAACAGACGCAATTCCTTTTAAATATTTTTCGGGGGCAATCACGAATTGGTTTACATTAATTGGGCATACTCACTGCTTCAGCCGGTGAGACTTGGGGCCTCCTTTCTGCCACGGTTTTTGCCGTTTACGCAGAGGGGCTCATAGACACTCCCTCTACCCCGGATACTTCCGGTAGGAAAGGGCGGAGATCAGAGGTGCACATCCGGCCAGCAATAAAAAGGCATGCTGAGCCGGACGCGCGCAGCGGGCGCGCCAAAGGCAAGCCCGTCTGCGCCCATTCGCGTCCGGAAAGCGGCCAGGGCCATAAATGCTGCCGGATTTAAACCAGGTCTCTCATACTCCAAAGAGGCAATCCTGGCATGTAACACAAATTAGAGTAAGTGTCTAGCGCATTTACACCCTGATAAAGTAATGGGCCCATTAACCTGTCTGAAATGCAGATACAAGCTCAATCATGAACTTCCTAAACAGGTCACATCAGTGGACTCCGAGCAACTAACAGGCGGCCTAGTAAATGCTAGATCTGTAGATAAAAACGCGCTACACATCTACGACACCCTTACCAACCTAAAATTAGACTTTCTCTTTATAACAGAAACCTGGTTAAAAGACTACTCAAACCCTGACTTTGTGCAAGCCCTCCCCCCAGGATATATTGTATCCAGACAAGACAGAGCTAAGCAAAGAGGAGGGGGCCTCGCAATAATATACAGGAACACTTTGAAATGCTCCACATTCAACATCGCAGATTTAAAAGAGGCAGAAAGTCTTGGTTTCTGCCTCCAACCAGATAGCCTAAGGTCCTTTGCGGGAGCCCTGATCTACAAACCCCCAGGACCCAGCCTTAAATTCTTAGAGTCCTTGGGGGAAAGCATGAACTCACTGGTGGTCAGCTACTCCAATTTTACCATTCTAGGCAACTTCAACCTTCACTTGGAATCAGCTGATACCCCAAGTGCAAAACACTTCGGAGAGATCACAAACACCCTGGGACTGAAACAACAGATTGAAGAGCCCACACACTGTGCAGGACACACACTAGATGGACTCTGTACCAACTCCACCACTCTTAAAGTGGACCCCTCGATCTCTATAACGTGGTCGGATCACATGCTGATCCCGTTTAGCATTGACTGCCCCACTAAACAACCTAGGACAAACTCCAGTCAACCAGACCTTAATACGGGACGAAAATGGAGTAAAATGCTAATTAACCCCAACTTATATGTAACAGCAGAATCAGATACACCTATTCTAACAGGGGACCCATCGACAGACACTGACATGTTTAATGACTGGAATACCTCAGTAGCCAATACCCTGGTGCCTCCCGTCCAACACAATAAAAGACGCCCTAATAAAGACTCTGCCCATGGTTCACTTTCTATGCTTAAAGAGCTACAAGGCCAGTGCACAAAAACCGAACGCACTTGGAGAAAACACTATAAACAAGAAGAGCTCACCACCTTTAAAGCTGCTCTTAAACAATACCACCAACAAATCAAAATAGGAAAGAGGGAATACTACTCCAACCTTATCAACCGGGCAGAGTCCGACCAGAAAATGATTTTTAATATCGTAAAATCTTTTACCAACCCAAAAGTGTTAGAACGTGAAAATCCGCCGTCACAAATTCTATGTGACCAGATAGCGGAATATTTTGATAGTAAAATAAAAGACCTAAAAAAAGATTTTAAGACAATCAATGCCCAGCCCACAGAAGCAAGGGCCCTAGAAAACGGAACGGGGCTTAACTGTTTCAAGGAGATTAGCCTGGAACAATCTTGTCAAGCTATTCTAGCATGTAAATCAGGGTCCCCCCTCGATCCTTGCCCTCCAAAAATTCTACATGCTCTCATTGACATCATAAACCCCATATTTAACAGTATAATTAACTCCTCTCTCAAACAAGCAAAAGTACCGGACAACTGGAAAATAGCATCGGTCAAACCCCTCCAAAAAACAAATTACCTGCCCCGGCGATTCTATCCAACCTCAGACCAAACTAGCTGCTACCAAGTCTGAGCAAAATAACTGAGAAGCTAGTCAATACACAACTAAACGCATATCTACAAGAAGATAACATTCTGCACCCCAAACAATCGGGTTTTAGGCCTGGACATTCAACAGAATCGGTGCTGCTCCATACATCAGAAACCTTAAAATTTGCCTTAGATCAAGGTAAAAATGCAGTACTGATTCTGTTGGACCTATCGGCTGCATTCGAGATGGTCTCTCATTACATCCTGGCAGACAGACTCGGGGAATGTGGCATCTCTTACAAAGCCCTGGCCTGGCTAATCTCTTTCCTGGACAACAGGAGACAAATAGTAACCCTAGGCATCTTCAAATCAACAGAAAAACAACTGCTCTCTGGAGTCCCTTAGGGCTCTGCCCTAAGCCCTACACTTTTTAACCTTTATATGATACCGCTGCTCAACCTGATTGCATCATTTGACGTCGAGTTCATCTCATATGCGGATGACACTCAGCTAATTCTCACTCTTGACAAAAATTCCACAGCAGCTGAAGAAAAATTCCAAAACTGTCTTTCAGCAGTCATGGACTGGATGAATTCAAACCACCTCAAATGCAATAGCCAAAAAACTGAGATTATGCTGCTTGGTAAATCCAACATCTACATGCCCAAACAATGGTGGCCGACCGACACAGCACCACCCCCTAACACAATGGACACTGTGAGAAATCTAGGGATCCGATTCGATCGTGCACTATCCTTCCACCAGCAAGCGCTCTCGGTAGCGGGCATGTGCTTCCACATGATAAAAACCCTAAAAAAGTTCTTTGACCTGCTTCCTTTGACAGGCAGAAAATCAGTGGCAGTAGCCCTAATTCTGTATCGCTTGGACTACTGCAACAGCCTGTATGCAGGAGCAAATAAGGTAGTGCTGAAAAGACTACAGACAGTCCAGAATGCGGCAGCCCGGCTGGTACTAAAACTACCCAGGAGGTCCTCGGCCACAACAGCACTAAAAACCCTCCACTGGCTGCCCAAACATAAAAGGATTCTCTTCAAAATCCTAGTAATAATTTTCAGAACCCTCAAAAACACTGGACCCACATACCTAAGAACCAGAATCAAACCATATATTACCTAAAGGCTTTTGCGATCAGCCTCGGAAAATCTCCTGGCACCCCCGCCTTCCACCTCTCATCTAGAGGAGGAAAGTCAATGGCAGTCCTGGAAACAAAAGCATGGAGTGCCTTGCCCACCCATTTGAGACTGGCGCAGTCTGAACCCCTGTTAAAGAAACACCTAAAAACCTGGGGGCATATTACCAAGGATTAGCGATATTTATCGCTAACCGCGCGTAGCGTGTTATTTGGTAACGCCACCTATCGCTGGAAATTATCGCTGAGATAACACCCTATTAGTAAGGTTTATCTCCATAGCGATAATATTTCCAACGATAGCGGCAAAATGCGAGAATATCGCTGGAAAACCAGCGATATTCTTGCATTAACGCTAAGGTGGATTCAGCATTAGAATCCACCTCCTATACTTCAAACAGGTAAGTCATCCTCACTAGCAGGTGTTAAAATCTAGCGATAAACGCTCTTAGCGCGAATTATTATATCGCTTTGCCTGCCTTGCTAATAGGGGGTAGTGGTGTTAGCGACTGTTTTCAGTCGCTTTTAGTAGGGAACGCCTTCCTTGCATGTCATTAGCAATAATTATCGCTGACATGCATGGCGATGGAAAACGCGGCCTCTAACGCCTGAAAGCTGTCGCTAACGCCTGTTAGCGACAGCTTGCTAATAGGGTGATAAAATTATCGCCGCTTTAGCGGCAAAAAGTGCCGCTAAAGCGGCGATAAAGCCCTTGATAATATGCCCCCTGGATCTTTGCAGCCCCTGACCAGTTAGTGCTATCACTTATCTGACCTTTCTACCGGCTGGTCCTTACTTATTCTTCACCACTGCCCCCGCCCAGTCTTCCGATAGCGCCAAGATGCTCCCGGGAGTGAAAGTTGCGCTCTATAAATATCATCATTCATTCATTCAAGAATATGAGGTACATTGGGATGAACTTAAAGGGAGACTCCTTTTGAGAGGGTACCCAGAATGCCTAGTAAGGCAAGCTTTCAAGAGAGCAAAATATTACAATCGTGATGCTCTCTAACAGGGACAGAACCGCAGGAAAGAAGACAATCTAGTATGCATTACTAATCATTCCAATTTAAATTTCAAATTCAATAGGCTCTTTGATTAAAACTGGAAAATCCTGAACACTTAAGAAGAGGATGCAAATTTGCAAAGACCTAAATTTGCATTTAGAAAGAATGCCAATCTAAGAGACAAACTGGTTCACACCAGGTTAAAACAGGGAAAGGAACACCAACAAAGATCCATTATGGGGACTACCCCAATAAATGGTAACCACAGATGTGGTACCTCTCATGCATGTGAATCAGCATGGACCACAAAGTGATGGGAATACAGAGGTCATAGAGGTACCCTAAAATATATGACCAATTGTAGGAGCAACAATATAGTGTACCTGATAGTTTGCCTGTGAAGAAACAGGCAGAGAGTTTAGGATCTGATTCTGTGAACATAATTCAGAAATCAGGAGCAAAAAACTCAAGGCACATATGGTCCAGCACTGCTATGACAAGAGGCATACAGAAAATGATTTGAAATGGCTCATCCTGGAGAAGGTCAGACCTAACAAGGATCTGTCACCACTGAATTATGTAAGGAAAGAGAAACATATTGGATTTTTTCCCTCAATACAGTAAAGGAAGGTCTAAATGACAAAATAATATTGAGAGTTACTTGATCTATTGTCACTAGTTTCGCATTGAATTTCTCTCTTCCTTGTAGTTCTCAGCAATAGTATCAGGCTTTACATTACATGGAGCTGTAGCTCTAAGGAACTAAGGTAGTAACATAATCTTCTTCTTTTCAGTGGTCCCCCAGAGTTTTGTTTCTATATTCCATTGTTCATTCTCCAGTGTAACAGCATCAGACCCTTAACTACAGGAAGCTGCTGATTTAAGGATCCAAAGTAGTAAAATACCTTTCTGTTTCTCAGTGTTTCACATAGCACTGTCCTTATATTCCATCTTTTATTTCCCAAGGAACTTGGCTTCATCTTAGTTTATCATTTACCCATGTCGAGTGCTCCTCACTTTTGCAAGCAGGTCTCTTCCCCACCATTAAAAGATGGCACCTACAGAATCCCTGGCATGCCCATTTTTCTGGCGAGACATTACAGCGCGCGTTAGTAATCCAACTTTTTCTTGCAACATAGTAACGAATGGCTCGGATGTTACAATAATATGGAGTGCGTAGAACTTGTTCTTAAAAGTTTAGTTAATTTCTTCCTTCCAGTCTTATTTAACAGCAATACCTGTTAATATACAGGGACCAGTGGTTTTAGAGGATCTGAGGTAATATGTCTTTCCTTTGGACCCGAGGGTTTTCCAGTGTGTCTTACATTGGTTGGAACCTCTTTGCTGGTTATCGGCCTATGGCGAGTGCCTGTTTTTGTCATATAAGACTGCCGGCCCTCCATTGAAAGATGGTGCTCAGAGGATTCTGCGACACGCCCCTCCCTCTGGCGAGAGAGGGCAGCATATCATCAGAATGGTAAAATCACGCCCTTTAGGGTTCCTATATTTATCGTGGTAGCATGGCGAGCCCTCACTCTTCTGGAAACATGCCCGTATGAAATGTGGCTAGAAGTATGCGTAGATTACGGCAATAGCAGATAAGAAACTATACCAGATACCCCACATTAACATACATAGACATGTTCGCATGGATGGCTTGTCCCGTAGCTTACTTACCTTTACGCTAGTATAAGTTCTGTAACTATGCTATGTAGGCAATATATACAGCATAGAGGACCTAGTATATGCTTTTGGGAGCACACTGATGTATACAGGCTTTGAGTTAAGTGGTGTCGCTCCTTTTGCCAGACATTATCCCGTTAGGTGCATTTTTTATTTAAAGATGTAAAAGCTGTGCATACATGTCTCTAAACACTTTGATATTTTGCCTATAGCTCATGTGGACATCAGAGGAGATGTAACTTACTGTCTAGCGAGCACGTAGGCACATGCATGCCTTGAGTCAAGAGACTCTGATCCCTCACCCAGACATTTCTTTTATAGGTGCATGTTTGCCTATAGTTGCAAATGCCATGTAGATATCCGGGAGCATGCAGTCCTTACATATAGGAACACACATCGTGCCATCCATGAACCTCAACGTGCATAGGCATTACCCTCGTATTCTTGAGTACAGTAGAGGATGCCTTGGCATGAATATTTTTTGAGCTTTTTCTTTCTTTTTTTTTGTGGTGACAATTCTGGATCGGCTTAAAATCTGAGCAGTACATAGCCAATCCACATATCCACAATATAGTGGTATAGCCCCCAACAATTTTATGCCTCATTCCCCCAAATAGTGTTCAGAAAAGGAATGGTCTAACATAGCCTGAAACCCCTATTTTATATGGTTAATGGTTCTGAGGCTAGGAGTCTGTATCACTGAGTAAAAGCCAGTGGTAGGATATAAAATACAGAGCATATAGAATTTATTTGAAATACCCACAACACAATATTCTTGGAACCAGTACATTAGATTCCATTTACCCATCTTTGGTGTTTTTTAATTTCAGTCTCTTTTATTTACACCTTGCCTATGCTCTGGATTTCTCATATACTACATACTGCTTAGGATTGGGCGCATTTGTCCCAGAACTCCAAAAACCAACATGTATTTGTAAGTGCCTTATTTGTAATCACCCCACTTGGAACTCAACAATGCATGCATCACAAATAGGTGGCTGTTTAGGTGCTATCTTTGTTCATAGTTTGCAATCAGTGCGACATTGCCACTAAGCAGAATCTTTCGATTGATGGGCTATTAGGTATATCACAGAAGGTGTCTGTATGTTTGTCTTAGTTTGTGTTGTTGCTCTCTCTTAAGTTATTTCATCTACAGGTGGAAGCCACTATCATGTTTAGGATAAACCTAGGAGTTATCTATTTACTTTTATCTCTAACAAAATAGATTTTTGGACTCACCATTAAAAAAATAATAATAATGTATTCTGTCATATTGTAAACATCTCCCCAATATCCACCAGTTTTGAATTATGTAAAATGGTGGTCCTGATAAAGGTCAATTCAATTAATAAGCTCCACCCAAACGTACGTTGACCGGATGTCACAAGATCCCAACTTACAACACAACAACAGCTAAATTTGAAGTTATCTCTCCGTTGTATATACCAGTGCATGTAATTTGTGGTTGGGAAGGTTATGAATGAGAAGTGTATGTGAATGTGTGCTGTAGTGTGTAGGGAGAGAGTGGACTTGTGTGGCTGATGGTTGGGGGACAGATTAAGACGTGTTAAGAACTGTCTCTATATGATTGTATAGTTTTCATTTTTTTAAAGGTCTGTGTTTGATCTAAAGAAAATGCATTACATTGTAGAAGAATTGTGCATTCTACACTAATGAAAAAAATGTTTTGTATGTACAGAAAGGTTTTTTACATAACAAATATGTCTAATATGACAAAATAAATTTAAAAAATAAGTGAAATAAAGTATGTTCATGAATTAAATTTGTATGTACTAAATCAATACATGGTTTGCCCATAGAGCTTAGATAAGCCAATAGAGAAGAAATAAAGGCCTAGTGGGAGTCACTTTTGCATTTATTATGGTTGTTTTTCCCTCTTGTTCCCAGACCTGAAAAACGTTTTCTTAGGGAGTACCTTCTTCATATAGTGTTCACTTTTCCATAAGTCATGCTTGCACTGTAGAGGCCTATTGCACATGTGATACATTAACAGTGCATATAGAAGGTTACTTCAGTAGAGATTTTGGTATGTGAATCACCAGCTTTGTTACATTCAACCAATCAAACAAGAAATCCAATGGTATGTTGATGTCATCTCTGTAACAGTGCCACATATTGCAAAAGGTATGTCCTGTGATGGCAGGACATACCACACAAACTCAATCAGATGAAATATGATTTCCAATTAAGTCGTCCACACATCCCCAGAGCGGAAGCTCTCAATGACACACATGGCAATCCTTTCATAGTGACCTAAGTCTTAGGATGTAGTCTATACTATGGTAGTAGGCTATATGGACCGTATGCATCAAGTCAATGGGCCTGGCTATAAAGGTGTCTGTACAATAATGCACAAGTAGTCTGCCTTTCAGAAGGTCACAATGGTGTGTTGTGTTTCATAGTAGCTCACATCACAGTACATGTAGGATGGTCCTGGGCTACAAGATGTTAGTGGGCTGGCTTAGTCGGTGTAAGACATGATCAGGGATGATGATAGTCAATAGATGACTACCAAAGTGTGTATTCATGTCTTTGTAGTGCATAGCATGTGAGAACTACACATGTTGTATGTTAGCTATTTATTTAAGCTTGTGCTAGATGCATAAACTTGTGTCTCAATAAAAGAGATATCCAAAAACCTGCAGTGATAATCTGTTTATTCATCTCTTGTATCCATACAGGTCACCTCCCATCAGAAGTGGGCCATTTGGAAAGCCATCGCCCGGAAGGTGTGGACGCTGGGGGCTTATGGCCTGCACAGCGTCCATTGCAGGAATAGGTGGGACGACATGAGGCGCTGGACCCGGAAGATCACGCAGGTCCAACTGGGAAAGACTTCCCAATGTGGACTTGTGCATGTCGCATCCTGAACCCCCTAATAGCCCGCTTACTGACAGTGGCCTACCCGGAGCTTGATGGGCAGTTGAGGGCCTGACAGCAGCTACAAGGGGGTGAGTCCTGGCCAGAGTTGTACATGTTACATTGCCAACGTTTTGGGTTACAAGCAGGCATTTTCCCATCAACATTGGGGGTGACACATGTGCCACACCCAAGAAGAGTTCTTGCTTGTGTAGGTCTGGTAGTAGGTGCATGATGATGTGCTTTGCCTACTGTCTTTATGACCATGAAAACAGCAGAATCCAGTCCACTACAAATTTACTGCCTTGAGCAGACACATGGCTGAGTAAAGTGATAATATACCTCATGTTCTTTTATTTTCTGGGTGACAATTGTACCAGACAGGCCACTTGTCTTCATTGTATAAGGAGTGATGTTCCCTCAATACTGTCTCTCATGCGATGGTAGCCCTATTACATGTGACATGGCATACAATGCACTTTTTATGCAGTGACTGAACAACGCTTTCCGTTGGGATTCTACAGTGAAATGAGTGTGCAAACATCACTGGTGCCATCAGCATTAGTGCCTTAATGTTGCCCAGTGTACCTTTCCCTCATGTTATTTTATGTGCAATAATTTTTCAAGATTCATTCACTGACTGTTGACATGCATCAGGGAGTGAGATTTTGAAATGTAAAGATCATATGTGAGTGTCTACACTCAGGGGCCGATTCTGATGCGGCTTGGAAAAGCTTCCCGACCGTATCGGTTGGGAAATGGTGTCCGACCCACTCAGATCGGGAAAGTCCGACCGGCGGAGTAGGATGCATCCGGATGCTTCCAGATACGATTTGGTTGAACTCCCATTGACTTCAATGGGAACATTTGTTCCTAACCGCATCAGAATTGGGCCCTCGGTCGGGAAGACACGTTCCCGATCCGATTTGGAAGGAGCAAATGCCGTTAGGAGGCCTTCCTAACCGCATCAGAATCAGGCCCTCGGTCGGGAAGCTTTTCCAACCCGCATCAGAATCGGGCCCTCAGTCTTACAAGGCAACTTTTGTTTGCCGGGTCTGGTGGCTTAGTGGACTACTGCTTCCACTGCAGGGGCCTGTGTTTGACCTTATGGTCACAGATTAAAATCCCGGCGGGCCCACTCAGCCTTTCATCCTTCTGAGCTAGATAAAATGAGTACCATTGAGTTGGGTAACAATAAACATCTGTAATTCAGCACCAAGATGCCCATGGGTGAACATGAGCTTTACAAATACATAGGTTATTTTTTTATGTTTGCTATACCAAATGGTGCTGTGATGTGCCATCCCATTAGAACTATAGTGATTCCACCTCTTCATGTCATAGACAGTCACTGACACACAACCTTCAAAAGGTGTTTCTGGCTTATAGGAATGAAATCTAAGAATGGTGTCACAAAAGGATCTAATGTTAGTGTGGAGCAGCTGTTGTGTTACAATATTAAAAACACACATCACTATCCCTGAATATTCGATGTAAACACATTTGGAATGTGGAAGGGTGTGCCTGTGCAGTGTCAGAGACCTGGCCAAAGAGGGCATCAGAGAGGTGCATTGAGATCATTTATTCAAAGCTGTTCCGAACCGGGACACACTAAATAGGTTTGGGCCATGGCACCAAAACATCTCAAGATGTCCTAGCTTGTGCAACCGTTAACTGGGAAGTCAATGGAAACAGGGTATATTGTAACTTACCGTCGGTTGCATCCATGACAGTGTTGGTTTTGGAAAGTCATCAAGCAGCAGCGGCAGGACATGTACGATCAGCTCCATGGCGGCCCAGGACGTGTGTAGCTGAGTACAGGTGAGTTTCAGCCTTATATCCGTCCCTTTCCACCAGCTCAGCTGTGGCGGTTTGACCGCCACAGTCACATCGGCAGGAAGGTACATTGTGATTGGGCTGGCAGTAACACTGGCGGTTCACTCTTCGATAGACAGTTTTGCTTATCCCGCCATGGTCGAGATTTCCTGGCAGGGGTGTTGTGGCGGTCTTTTGTCTATAAAACTGCATGCATCATAATGCGGAGGGCGAACTGCCAACTGGGCAGCGGTGAATCCGAAGCCGTTTTGACAGCATTACCATGACCACCAAACTTGTAATCAGGCCCTTAATTTCTTACAAGTGTATTATTATTATTATTGGTATTATTATAATTGTTGTTGTTGTTATTATTATTATTATTTGAGACCCATTTACGGGGTATTTAAAGACTATGTAAATATTAGAAACCACTAGTAACTGAAGTTTACTACAATAGAAAACCTGTAGTTGTCAAATCTGGATCTCCTTTCAAGCAGGCCACAAGCCAGAATTTGTTTTCTTATTATTATGCAGCAAGGTGTACACATGAGGACTAATATTACAGAAAATCGACCTTAGGAAAAATGGAAAGACAGTAAATCAGATTCTCAATGTCAAGTCTTTTCAATCTTACCCTCAGCTTCTTAGAGGGAGTTGTCATCCACAAATTGCTACAGCTCTGTGCCACAATCAAAGCTTGCAGGACCAATCCAATATGAATGGATAGCTTTGGTATTGGGGAGGCAAAGTGAGCAAAAGAATGATGATGGATTCAACCCAGATCTCATAGTGACTGGGGGTGAGCGTCTGAAAAGTTTCAGCACTCCGTCCATCATCTTATAGTGTTTGCATGTTTGCCCTAAGTTGGCAGAGTATGCCCAGACGTGGGTCCCTTGCTCACTTTGCCACTGGATTCAAGCTAGCCTGGCTGATGAGGGGTGTTACCCCGAAACGCGTCCCAGGATGTTTGTTTCCAGTCCAGGGAAGACCTGGTTTGGCTGTTTGGGCTGGACTGTTCCCATGAGTAACAGGGTCAAGACTGATTTGCATATGGCAGGGTCTGAACTGGGGGGACGAAGTGAGCAAAAGAACGATGATTGATTCAACCCAGATCTAATAGTGTCTGGGGGTGAGCATCTGAATAGTTTCAGTGCTCCCTCCATCATCTTATTGTGTTTGCTTGTTCGCCCTAAGTTGGTAGGGTATGCCCAGACGTAGGTCCCTTGCTCACTTTGCCACTGGATTCAAGCTAGACTGCCAGATGAGCTGTGTTACCCCGAAACCGGTCCCAGGATGCTTTTTTCCGGTCCAGGTAAGACCTTGTTTGGCAGTTCAGGCTGGACTGTTCCCACGAGGAACAGGGTCAAGACTGATTTGCATATGGCAGGGTCTGAACTGGAGGGACGAAGTGAGCAAAAGAATGATGAGTGATTCAACCCAGATCTAATAGTGTCTGGGGGTGAGCATCTGAATAGTTTCAGCACTCCCTCCATCATCTTATTGTGTTTGCTTGTTCGCCCTAAGTTGGTAGGGTATGCCCAGACGTAGGTCCCTTGCTCACTTTGCCACTGGATTCAAGCTAGCCTGGCAGATGAGCTGTGTTACCCCAAAACCGGTCCCAGGATGCTTTTTTCCAGTCCAGGTAAGACCTTGTTTGGCAGTTCAGGCTGGACTGTTCCCACGAGGAACAGGGTCAAGACTGATTTGCATATGGCTGGGTCTGAACTGGGGTGGCGAAGTGAGCAAAAAAATGATGATGAATTCAACCCAGATCTAATAGTGACTGGGGGTGAGCATCTGAATAGTTTCAGCGCTCCCTCCATCATCTTATTGTGTTTGCTTGTTCGCCCTAAGTTGGTAGGGTATGCCCAGACGTAGGTCCCTTGCTCACTTTGCCACTGGATTCAAGCTAGCCTGGCAGATGAGCTGTGTTACCCCGAAACCGGTCCCAGGATGCTTGTTTCCGGTCCAGGGAAGACCTTGTTTGGCAGTTCAGGCTGGACTGTTCCCACGAGGAACAGGGTCAAGACTGATTTGCATATGGCTGGGTCTGAACTGGGGTGGCGAAGTGAGCAAAAAAATGATGATGAATTCAACCCAGATCTAATAGTGACTGGGGATGAGTGTCTGAAAAGTTTCAGCGCTCCATCCATAATCTTATAGTGTTTGATTGTTGAGAGATCACCAGTCTCTGGTTAAATAAAACAAACCATTTATCTGAGTGGCCGTTATCTCTACCCTTTGATTAGCTATGTGTTTCCACTGGCAATTAGCATCAAATACATTCATAAGTTCAAACACTGAGCAGCCAATTTAAAAAAAAATGTTTTTGTTAACATTTATTTTTAGGTAATTTTTAAAACTAATATTTCAAATCTATGTAACTAATAGGGCTGGTTAGAAATAATTTAAAATGGTTAAAAATATTGGATAAATTAAATTGTATAATTAATTTATTACATTTGTAAACATGTCGTTATATATTATATTTTACTCCATTTTTAACTTAGTTTATATTTTGAAAAGCAAATTTGCATATATGTTTTTTGTGCATTTTCAATCAAATTTACACTGATGTAACTTAGATTGGAGTCGGAGTAGTAAACCCACCCCTATTAAAGTCCCACACATTCTCCAATGTAGCGTAGATTGGAGTAGGACTAGATAATGAACTCTCCTTGTAATGTAAAGCTTTTCCCCATGAAAGGTACAGTGTTGCTGTATTGCTAAAAATTAAAAAGTAGGACACATTGATTTTTTTTAATGTAGCTTTTATTTTTACATTAGCAATATTGTTTACAGTCACAATTACATTTGTAATAATTTTTAAATATTTTTATTCTGGATCACATTTTTTTATAAAAGACATTAGGATTCTTTGTTATTAATATAAATGTTTACATTCCTTTTTATATTTTGTTACATGTTAATATTTTTTATTTTAAACAAATCGTTTAACATATGTTTTACATATTTACATAATGTGGCATTTTTAGAACACTTTTTAAAATACCTTTTTCTTGAAGAAGATTTATGTTGCATAGAAATATTTTCTTAAAGCATTTTTACAAACACATGCAATTTTTTATATATTACTAATTTCTGCAAATTAATAAATTAAATTATTCCTGCACATTTTAATATATTTCAATATTTGACTTTGGTACATTTTTCAAAAGTTTATAAAATTGTTAAACGTTTTTATAACCGTTTTTTTCCAACATAAAGAATGTATTATGAAAGCTTATTATTTATTGACCATTATTTTCTATTGATAGGTAGTACTTTTTTTTACTTCATTTAGCAGCCATTTTTGTTTTTTACTTCTATCTTTATTTATTAGGTTTTCAACCTCATTATATGATGTTCCAGCTTTTGCACGGTCACAGTTCACTATTGGTAGTCTACGGATTAGGTAACAATAATTTTAAGCAACTTTTCTTAATTATATAGTTGTATTTTATTAAGGTTTTGTAGTTAAGTGTGAGGTTGGGTTGTAGTTGTAGGGGGTTATTAGGATGGCGGAAGGACCGCCAGCCATGCAGTGGTGATCCGTCCGCCATCCAAAGTGGATTTTGCCCCCGCCACATTACGATGGTGGGGGAATCCAGACACAGACAGTGGCGGACGCAAAGACCGTCCGCCACTGAACCGCCGCAGGCAATCGGTACGATTGCCCGGCGGACGGGCCAATGAGTCCTAAATGGTGGCGGTGCCTAGCAGGCACCGTCCACCAAATTAGGATGCTGGCTGCAGACAGCATTTCCATGGCGGCGATGCCGCCATGGAAAGGCTGGCATAGATTTGTAACGGGGGCCCGCTGTGGGCCCCCCTTTTGTTGGGGGGAGGTGTGGGTGCACTGGGGGGTACCCATGGTACCCCCCTACATTTCACAGCACTACGTGGCAGGCACCGTGTGGTGCCTACCAAGTAGTGCTGTGAAATGCAACACCCAATATTTTCGCATCGCGGCGGGTGCTGCTGTCATCAGCACCCGCCGCAATGTTGAACTGCAGGATCCGCCCGCCATGGTGGCGGACGCATCCTAATCCGGTGTGCGGGATCGCCGCATACATGGCGGACAGTCCCGGTTTACCCCAGGATGGCAGACGGACTACAGTCCGTCCGCCATCCTAATGACCCCCTTAGTTTGGTTATTTATTGAGGTATGATGTGTGTTTTAATTTAATGTTTTCCAAAGTGTGTTATATGTGTATTATTTTACAATTAACATTAATTTACTTGTTATGTTTCAGAGGTTATTTGTATTGTGTGGGCAGGTATTCTACATTTTTTATAGGTTAATTTTGGGACTCGAGCATGCATCCCAGTTTTTTGATTCATGTTTTTTTTCATAAAGTAAATAATAACAAATATCATTTTTAATTAATTTTATTTTTTGTTTTTACTCAAGTAGTTTTTATACTTTTTTTTTCAGGGACTACGATTTTTACCTGTGGATATATTTAGATTTTTGCATTTTGTGGGGTATGTTTTATCTATTATTATGGATGAATTTTTTGATGGATTAGTTTGAGAGCATGGACAACTAAACAGTGAGATGTATTTTATTTCTAATTAGTGGGACATGTTTCTTTTTTAAGTGGATTCTTTTATTATAATGGTTTGTTTTTTATTGTTTTTTTTAAATTTCTTACTGGTTGGTTTTAGGTGTTTACTTACTTACTTATTATTGTTTGGCTCCCAGTATATTGATTTATTTATTAATGTTTATTGTAGTAATTTTTACCTTTCATTCTGACTGGATTTTTACTGATAAGTAAAAATTATTAAAATAACATTTATAAATACGTATGTTTTGTATGTTTACAGTATTGACAGCTGTAATTTTGTTTTAGTTGGAATATTTGGATTTTTTAGAGTAATATTTGTGTTATGAGTTCTAGATTGATAGCCTATGTTTGTTCCCTGCTTTGAAGCATTTTATACATTTCTTTGTTTTGTTTTGATATTTTAGGTTATAATTGAGTTATAGATTGCTCTTTTCTAAGTTGTAGATATCTTTTCTCTTTTTTTAATGTTTCTAGGAATTGGTAGAGCATATTGTTGCTTTGGCCTGGTGTGCCTTTGAAGGCATTGTGCAACCCTTCCACTGCATTGTTTGTTATGGCGTGTTGTGTCATGGTAATGTCATAAATGTTCCATCTTGGTGTATGATACTTGGGTTGGGGGTCTGTGACCGCAACTGTGCAGTCTGCCAACCCACGTATCTTCAAAATTGTCTGTTAAGGTACTTGGTTTGTCTTTGTGTTTTTGACAGTAGGATGATTCTGTTAGTAGATTGTAGTGGTTTGCTACTTCTGTTACTGGGACGTATGCTACAGCAATTCATTTTTTTGTTTCGTAGGCAAAACGGGCTTCTATCCAGTACTCAAGACTAAGGGCCTCATTACGATGGTGGTCATATGAGTGTCCGACTGGCATCGCTGTGGTATGGAGACTGCCCGACATATAGTCGGCGGTTCCACCCGCCATGTTTTGATATGACCACTGTGTAGGCGGTCGGAAATATGCAGTTTTCTATTGCAGCTTGTGCTGCGGCCCGGAAAAGGGCCGCAGTAGATGAAGGCATGTTCGCAAACATCCATGCACCGTGTGACAGGCACCATGTAGTGCCCGGCACACAGTGCATGGATGTTTGGGGGGTATCACATGTGCCACCTGGCCACATTGCTGTGGCCCACGGGGGATAGGGGCCCTTTCCAAGAGCCTTTCCATGGCGGTGGGACAGCCATGAAAAGGCTGTGGAAAATGGACATCGTAATCCCTATGGCGGTGCCTGCGCAGGCACTGCCTTCATTGTGAGGATTACTGTCCAACTGCCACCCCTATGGGCTCCTTCAGCCTGTCAGAGGTGGCGGTGTTTGCCCCAGCCGCTGTGCTCCGACCGCTGGTATCTTAATCCAGAGGTCGGACCATTGCCCTGGATGTCAGAAGGACCGCCACTGACAGCCTGTCGGTGGTGGTCCGCCCAACATCATAAGGAGGGCCTTAGTGTAGATTTTATGAAGTGTCTTCAGATACTCTTGTTAAAATGGTTGTAACATTCCTGTATAGCTATATGTGGGTGTACTCTTAAAATGTAACTATTCATTGCTTGCTCAAAGTCAATGATTACTTTTTGAAGATAGTAGTTGTTAGTTTGGGATTTTATTTGGGTTAGTAGTTCTTGGTATGTTGCACTTTGCAATAGTGCATACAACAAAGGGATATTTGTGTTGAGGTATTCACTGTGGATTGTGTATATTTGTGTGAATGGTGGATGGGATAATTTAAACATGTTGTCCATCATCCTTATGTTAATTTTTGTTAATCTTAGCAGATTGTTTTCTGTAGCATAAATTCTTCTTCTTCTGCCTTTGTTAGAGTTGTCATACATAAAGAAGGGTTCCTCACTAGGTGTTAAGTTACTGGGGATATTGGCTTTCCTAGTTCTGGCTATGAGTCTTTTCAAGTTTGGTATATCTGAGAGCTGTTCTGTAGTACAGTTTGGAACTTTTGGCATGACATTTTTTATATAATCCCTGTAGGTTCATGTGAATTAATGTTAGCTTTCCTAAGGTCTTGTAACCCATTTCAAACTTCTGTGACATTTGGGGAATGATGATTATGCTCTCCGAAAGATTTGTAAAAATGTTTATCTAGTCATAGCCCTCCATAATATGCATTCAAAAAATACTTTGTACATTTTTGATGTGCATTTTCTGTAATTATGCTCTTGTGAGTGTTAGTATATCCCAAGAAAGTCACTAACAGTTTGCCTTTTTGATATTCTGGAAGTGGCTCTTTCCGACATGGGTTTTTATAATCATATGTTAATTATATGTTTGTAATAACTGCATTTAAAGCAATAATATTTAAACATGTATTATGTTTTCTTTCATTTACACTTACAGATTTATGTGTCGATTACGATGCGGCTCCGAATGCTCCGACCATTGGATTCCTTTCCGACCGCCTCATTTTGATTGAGGCAGTCGGAAAGGAATCTGACCGGTCATTCCGGCTGGCTTCTGACAGGCTTGGAGAGCCCACCTGCCAGTCGGAATGCGGCAAGTAATCTCAAGGGCAGGCCTTTCCACCCTTGTGATTACGATGACATTTTCCGACATGGTTTCCATACCGGTCTGTCCAACATGGAAACCATGCCGAAAAGCATCTTTGGGGGCCCCCAGCAGGACCCCTTTGGTGCACGGCCTCTGTTGATCCTGCACCTTGTGGCAGGCACCTTGGGGTGCCTGCCTCAGGGTGAAAGGATGAACTGCACCTCCAATTTTACTATGGGAGCATGGATTACGGCCGGTTTACGGCTGGAATGCATGCTCCCTTAGTAAAATATAGAAATGCGACCGAACAGTGTTTGGCTGCATCCTAATGGGGCGGTCAGGACCACCGACCTGGTGTCGGTTGGTCCCATGACAGCTGCGGTGTTGGGCGGAAATGATTCCGTTCAACATTGTACTGAGCCCCTTGATATTTTATTTTTGAAATATATTTGTAGAGGACCTCAATTTTTGGGAACATTATGAGACATGTGCCTGATGTTTGCCTGTTTAAAAAAGAACATTTGTTAGCATTAAACATTTGAAAAACAATTTTTCCTTTTTTTCGGCCTTTCTTTTCTTTTACTTTTAAACTATATAGGGCTTTAGGTTGTTTTTCACTAAGTTACATTTACTTACTTGTCAATGTTTGTCAAGTTTGGAGTTTAGAAAGCTGATCTTATTTTCATCTTCTAAATTTCACATTTACCCCGTTGGTTTTGCTATTATAGGGAAAATGTAAGTAGAAAACATTATATTATTTTTAAATATATTATTTTGAGTTTAATTTAAACGCTTGGATTTTGGTGTTATTTATTACACATTTTTTAGTTTATATAACTTACTATTAAGAGTTGGCTTTCTGTTTTTTGGAGTTGGTTTCTTCAGGTTTTCTGAGGAATCTGCCAGAGTGTTGACATATTTGCACTAAATTAATGTGTGGTTTTTGCGTCCATTTTATAGTGGTTATGTAATTATTAAGGTGTTTGTATTGGTTAGTTTGCTTTAACTTCATTTGTTGTATTATATGATGTTAGAATATTTAATTCTGTTTAATCCCTATCTGGTGGAAACTATTTAGTTTTTATATTTTAAAGTTATATCTGCCTTTATGTTTTACATTTTATCGTTATATAGTTTAATTTTATAATTTTGATTTAATGTTGGTTTATTGTTATTTTTTTCCTTTAGTTAATATTTATTTAGATAACGCTACTTTAATATATTTTATTTAACATTTGGAAATACTTTATTTTGTACTTATATGTTAAATAACTATTTTTAAATATTTTAATATGCTATTTATTAGCTTATGGCTTTTTAAACTAGTAATTGATTTAATTTTATTTATAGTTGTTATTATTTTTCTTTATTTGCAATGATATTGTGGTTACCCATAATTTTATTTTTCATATATATGTCTAGTAATCTGAATATTTAACAAGTTTAGTCCAGATAGCCAACATTCTGGAGGGTTAGAAAGAAACCTTTGGTGCTTGCAACAGAGGATCTCTTTTTCAAGGTGGGGGCTGAAGTGGAATCCCTTCTGCTTCAGACTCCACTCCTGCCCCCACCCATCTGTGATGACAACGAGGCGTGCCTACATCACAAACCCTCACAGGAATGGAAAGGAATGAGCAGGTGAGTGCTCTCTCATACGTTAAGTGGGAATTTTAGGGCATAGGCGTCCTCCTCACATTTGAGGGAGAGTCTCCCCTTTTCAGGGATGCCTTTCTCAAACAAATTCTTGCTCATGGATTGAAGAATCACCAAAATGCACGAGCAAACTCCACTAGACCATGAGGAATCCACTGAACCACCAGGGAATTCAATATGTTGGTGCAACATTTGATTTATGATTTGATTTCCCCTGGGAAGCACAATTGCACTCTCATGGAGGGCAAGATTGTGTCCCCCCAGGGGAAAACCAGATGGTGCGCCTATGTTCTGACACACGGGCCAACCCCTCCAACCCCCCGCCCCCCGGTAGGCAATATTTTTTTTAATTTTAATTTATTTTATATTCTTACCTTATATATTACTGCTGCAATGTTTGTTCTCCCTTTAAGGCCTGATTCCTCCCCCAAGGAGTGCACAATCACACCCTTCAGGGGAAAACAAAATGGTGCACATATTTTTAGGTGATCGACCCTCCTGACACACTGCCCGATTACCCTGGGGACAATATTTTATTGTATTTATTTCTACAATGTTTATTTTCCCTTAGGGCGTGATCACTCCCTCAAGGTGGCCTAGATCATGCTGCCCAGGTGCAAACAAAATGTTGTGCATATGTTATCAATCTGGGTTGACCTTCCTTGACACATGAGACGTCTCCTGTGAGGGTAAAATTCTATTTCTTAGACGATTGTTTTCCCCTGGTAGCACAATCATGTCACCCAGGAGAAAGTGGCAGACAAATTTGCAGGGGTCAGCTGCCTGGCCTAATGCCTACTCCCATGGGGTCATAGAATATGATTGGCCAGCAATATTTGTTTACCCTGGGTGTGATCACACGCCCAAGAAGGGCATAATTTGCCTGCCAGGAGAAAGGAATGGAGTATGTGGGCCAGTTTTGTGGTCTCATTGGCTGATTTTTACAATTTTTACTGATTCTCCCTGATATTACCACACACATTGCCTGCAGCATGTATGAATGTATAAAGTCTCCCATACCATGCAAAACATCTATACAGTGTGTCTTTACAAGTTCAAATCAGTCCCAATAAGCAAAAGTGGACTACTCTTTAGCTCTGGTCTTAGTCATGAACTTTTGATTGTACTAAAATATATACTTATATAAGCCAGCCCTCTTCATTCATTGGTCTGCCCCAGTGTTTTTCAAATTTTTATTCCACCCAGTAATGCATGGGGCAATGGGTTAGCCCACTTTAGCCATTGGCTAACTGCAGTACTTCAAATACTTTATTTCGGCATACATGCCTAAATTATTTTCACATACAAAATACTTTAAAAAGCGTCCATCAGAATAATACATTCTCCTAAATAAGTATTAAAAAATCACAACTTTAGCTTCACATAAATACTATAAAAAGTAAAATTAGATCATGACATCTTAAAAAGATTAAAATTCATTACAACATAGAAAGTGCATGCATCTGAGAAGATAATACAATCATGTTGTCAATACTCAAATTTAGTCAATGCTACCTATTGGTCGATGGAGGGTTCTCTTTTGCATCCTAGTTCTGTAACTTATAATTGGTACAAAATTGTTACAGAAACACATTGAGGCAGAATACGCTTTATACACAAGGAGAACCAGCCCCCTTCATAATCTTCCTTCCTGGGCCTTTTTCCTGAAGCCCCACATGTGGCCAAGGAACTTGGTAACTGCACAGACAAAAAGTGGTCTGGTATCTGATTTAAGAATTCACATGGCATCCTGAAAGTTACGTGTACCCATTTGTTTACATATTGGTTTTATCCATTTTGATCTGGGACATGCATAGGCTGTTCGCCGGGCGAACATAACATGTGCCACAGATTCCATGAGTACCTTGCAGCAGGGCAAGTACTTGGTGTTTGTACTTTACTATGCGATTTACCAAGAAGGTCATTCAAGGGGAGAGGACCAAACCTAAACTGTATGTTCAGCTTTCTATCATGAGGAATTTGAATTAGATCAAGATATGGCTCCAGGGAGCTAAGCTGTTTGTGGAGCATGAATTCTGTTGTTAGTTTCCCCCAATCGGTCCTGCTGCAGTCTACTTGTGTAACCCAATCCCAATAGTGCCTCTTTACTGTATTTTTTGGAGCAGGATGGATTGGAGCTTTCCCAGGCTTCCCGAAGCCCTATATCCGAAAGAAGCCTCCTTATATTGCTTAACCACCCAATCTTATTGGAGTTATCTAGGCGGATTTCTTCCGCCATGGCTTCGGCATATGGTGCCAGTTCCGGAGGCCTCCTCATTCTTGCCCAGAATAACAGTGGGCGGAGCTTAGCTATGTCGGTGATGGATCATTGTCCCATATCTTACATTAAGGGATGAAGTGGAGTGCTCTGGGGCAAAATCACTAGATTTCTTAAAAATGTGTGCTCTGATCTACTGAGCTCCTCTATTTTGTCGAAGCCCCACAATTTTGACCCATACAAGGCAGAAATAACTGCTTTTGCGTTATAGACTTGTAATGCGGCGGCAACTGGTCTACTGAAGAAGGAGCGGTGTTCTTTCTCCAAGGCCCCAGTTATTTGCTTGTGTTTAAGTACCATCTTTGTCAAGTGGGGTTTCCAGCAATTTTTTCCAGACAATTTAACACCTAAATAGTCAAATGTGTTTACTCTTTCCAGTGGTGCCCCTCCCGAAGTAGACCTACCCCTATATGCTTTGTGGGGGTGTAATGTCATAAATTTAGTTTTGGACGTATTTATCTCGAGGCCCCAGACGTCACATAAGTCTTTTAATTGGTTTTGGAGTAATTGTAACCCCCGGGGTTTTTGACACCAACAGGATGTCATCTGCGAATAGTAGAGTCACTATCTTTTCCCTGCCTAGGGATGGAGTGTCTGCGGGCTCACGAAATAAAGATCGTAGAACGTAGTTCATGTATAGGGAGAAGAGCGTGGGTGCCAGATCACATCCTTGATGAACTCCCCTGCTAACTGGAATTCATTCTCTGAGTTGCCGCTGCAGACCCCACCTCACCTGAGCAAAGTTATCTTCATGAAGTCGTACGACCAAGTTGAGCAGTTCATTTGGGACTCCTATGGCTTTAAGAACTTGTCACAACTTCTGTCTGTTCACTAGGTCGAAAGCTGTCTTTAGGTCAATGAAAGCTGCCCTGGCAAAAGACCTGGCCTATTGTCCCCGTCACTCATTTCTCTGAAGCCTGCTTGATGTGAGGATAAGATGGCGTTTTAATCAGCCCATGCCTGGATCCTTTGTAGGAGAGCTCGGCTAAATACTTTTTTGTAGCGTGTCTATTAGGCTAATAGGCCTATAGTTGCAGTATCCCCTTTTTTATACCTCCGTCCCTGCCAGGACCCTGGGACCGGAGCACCTCTAGCTATGGCATTTGAGAGCAATAAGATGTAACAGGACCAGCTAGGGATGTCAGATAGAAAGAGGAACCCAGTATACCATCGGGCCCTGGGGCAATACATCAATATCTGAGTAGAGTTTTATGAAATGGTCATACCATGCTGGGGCTAAGATGTAATTTGGGGGGAGGGGCCACAGTTTCGTCACCCCATACGATTAAGGATCCAAACCTTTTTGAATCTCTGGCAGCACAGGCTTCTTTAATTGACTGCCAAAGAGATTTATCCCACTCTCTTTTTGCTTTATGAAGAGCTACCTTGTAGCTATTCCTTGTAGTTCTGACTTGCCCACTATCTTTGGATTTTATTGCCTTGACTAGTTTGGATGACAAGGTTCTACAATCTTTGGTAAACTATGATTCTGGGACCCTTTTTGTGTTTCTAGACTTTGTATGGTTCCCAGCTACAGTGAAATAAGAGCCCAATTGCTCCAAGAGGTTAGAGTGGACATTATTTATTTTGGCTAACCCTCCTGGTATCTCGAGCAGGGGCTGCAGTTTTGATATGCCTGTCAACAAATCCTGGTGCATACCTAAAAGTTTATCTTCTCGTAAAATTATCTTTCGCCATTTTAGGCAGCGATTATCATTAGATTGATAGACTTCCTTCGTTAGCTGTTGAACTGAGGCCTTTATACTTCGGCCGCACCACAGTGGAATCATACTTAAGCAGGGCAGATTGTGATCACTGTCATTAATTTCACCCACAGCCATGTCAATGACACT
The DNA here is from genome assembly GCA_963921515.1 of Calotriton arnoldi. Taxonomy (NCBI): domain Eukaryota; kingdom Metazoa; phylum Chordata; class Amphibia; order Caudata; family Salamandridae; genus Calotriton; species Calotriton arnoldi. Next base: position 224,888 of record CAWUFW010016237.1, on the reverse strand, counting down.
CCTCAAGAACCTCAAATGTAACATGATATAGTCAATATGGGTCAGGCTATTTACCCTGTTGAAGGTATTTGCCCCCATTCTATCTGATTTTGTCCTATCATTTGCTGCCCTTAGCCCAAACTCTATGCTTAATGCATTTACTTGCAGCACCACCTGAGACCAGTTCTTAACCGGGGGGAGGTCTAATGGGGGATTGACAACTTTAAATCTTCCTCATTTCATTCTGTTACCTCGATTTTGTCTAGGAGTTCGAATGTGACGTTAAAATCACCTGCTAATATCAGCAAATTGTGAGTCGTTTGCTCATCCAAAAACTTCTCCAGTTGTTGGAATGTGGCTGATGATCTGCCCCCCTTGTTCCCCTGGCGTATATGTTATATATTTGGATGGATTTATCTGAAGGGCCCTTCAGACAAATCCCCAAGATATCCGGACTACCCGAGCGAAGGGGTGTGATCTTACAGCCCAGTGCTATCTTAACCCATATTATCAATCCCCCCACCAGGCATCTTAATCCCTTTGTGATTGCTGGGCGGCAATAGCTGACATACCCCGCCTTTTGCAAACACAAAGAGATGATGGACAGAGCGCTGAAACTTTTCAGACACTCACCCCAAGTCACAGATCTGGGTTGAATCCATCATCATTCTTTAGCTCACTTTGCCACCTCAGTTCGGAACCAGCTATATGCAAATCAGTCTTGACCCTGTGCCTCATTGGAACAGTCCAGCCCGAACTGCCAAGCCAGGTCTTCCCTGAACCGGAAACAAGCATCCTGGGACCGGTTTTGGGGTAACACCCCTGATCAGCTAGGCTAGCTTGAATCCAGGGGCAAAGTGAGCAAGGGACCCACGTCTGGACATACCCTGCCAACTTAGGGCGAACAAAGCAAACACAAAGAGATGACGGACGGAGCGCTGAAACTTTTCAGACACTCACCCCCAGTCACAGAACTGGGTTGAATCTAACCCTGGGCGTAGTTCGCGTAGCAGCGCCACGCGTAGCTACGCGAAGTGCACTTCGCACTACGTGAGCTACGCGTAGCACTACGCGAACTGCGTAGTGCGGTAGGAAATGCTGTTCGCAATGATTGCACAGTGCCGGATGCTTGTCCGCACTGTGCAATCATTGCAAACGGCATCTTGCACAGTGCAAGCGGTCGTTTTCTGCCGCTCAAGTAGATTTGTACTCGAGCGGCAGTTTTCTCAACGCGGACTGGTAGTTTCTCATCGCGAGCGGTCGCGAGCATACGCGACTACTCGCAATGAGAAACCTGACCTCCCCGCGTTGAGAATCTCGCCGGGAGGTTTATTTTCCACGCTCGCGATCGGCAACTTGATGTTGTTGATCGCGAACGAGGAAAAAGTCTCACCAGGATGTCATTTTGCTCGCTCGCGGTCGCCAACTTGACGTTGAGGACCGCGAACAAGCAAAAAATGCCCGCTACGCGTTTTTGCACTGTGCTACGTGCAATTCGTGTAGCGCGTAGTTGCGCAAACTACGCAAACTACGCGAGCGTAGCGTAGTTTTCCGCCCAGGCCTAGTTGAATCCATCATCGTTCTTTAGCTCACTTTGCCACCTCAGTTCGGACCCAGCTATATGCAAATCAGTCTTGACCCTGGGCCTCATGGGAACAGTCCAGCCCGAACTGCCAAGTCAGGTCTTCCCTGAACCGGAAACAAGCATCCTGGGACCGGTTTCGGGGTAACACCCCTCATCAGCCAGGCTAGCTTGAATCCAGTGGCAAAGTGAGCAAGGGGCCCACGTCTGGGCATACCCTGCCAACTTAGGGTGAACAAAGCAAACACAAAGAGATGATGGACTGAGCGCTGAAACTTTTCAGACACTCACCCCCAGTCACAGATCTGGGTTGAATCTATCATTGTACTTTAGCGCACCTTGCCACCTCAGTTCGGACCCAGCTATATGCAAATCAGTCTTGACCCTGTGCCTCATGGGAACAGTCCAGCCCGAACTGCCAGGCCAGGTCTTCCCTGACCCTGAAACAAGCATCCTGGGCCTTTTGTACAGGAACTGTGCTCCAAGTTTCCTGTAAAATACATATGTCAAAACCCTCTATGAAGTTGTTCCAGTAGGGGAGGGACAGTTTGCTATTTAGCCCTGCTACATTCCAGGAATCTATCGTAAGTGGGGGAGTAGGTCCTGGGCTAGCATGCACTACATTGCTCGTACTTTCAGAGTGACTGATAAAGGGGACTACTGCCACGTTCTTCCCTGCTAAGGGGGCACCTAATTGAGCTCCTCGGGTCCTTGTATATGCTCTACTACTTCTCGCTGGGCATTCCCTGCTCGCCCTCCTGTTACAACAAAGCACCTCTGTGTCATCCAGAATAGGGCAAGATGTAAGCTTTGATGATTCGATGGGGGAGTGCCTATCAGACCGACAGTCCAACCTTGAGAGTCAGTCAATGGCCCCCAAAGTTGAATCATTGCCTAAACGATCCCTGGTGCATGAGGAGTTTACATTAGACTGGGCTGAGGGCATATATCGTTTGAATTGTATGTTGGATGAGTCGGGTGGACAGCTTCTGGGGTCAAGGACTAACAAGTTTTTGGCTAAACCTTCCCCTTTAAGCAGTAGTTCTATGCAGTCAGTGGGCAAATAGTGGGTCATACATCTTCTTGCCCTTACGATATCATCTTGTATTAAGGAGCGATAACCCCTCACATGGTGAATCCAGTGTATTTGTTTGTTTTTCATTGATTCTTCTCCCTCATATCCCTTCTGGGCTCCTAGTTTGTAGACATTTACCATATACATTTTCTGGGGAAATAGTGGCCTGGGTAGCTTTTGAAATAGTGCCTGATTCTGTTATGATTTGTAATGTAGCCCAATTTAGGCCTGGGTAGTCACCTAACCTTTCACCTACATTTTCCCTGCCATTGTACTACCTAAAGGGTTTTGGTATTGACCTTTTACCTAGTGCTTCATAAATGTTGTGTGGTTTTCCTAGAAAGCTAGCCTCATTTATTATGCAAGAGGATTCTCAGAATCACATCAGGATTACCATCTTCTGCATAATAACTATGTATAAAGGTCATCCCTTTTGTCATCCTCGGCCGACATGACACAGCAAGGTAGAACCTCTGAGGTTACCTTTTAGGTATATAAACACCATGGGGTCGATTCCGATTCGGGCCGGAAATCTCTCCGACCGAGCCGGACCCGGAGAGATTTCCGACCGAATCGGACCCGTGCAGTCCGACCGAACGAGTCCGATGCATTCGTATGCCACCGGACACGAGTCGGTCGGACTCCCATTGAACTCAATGGGAGCCGGTCGTACAACGCGTACGCGGGCTCCCATTGCCTCAATGGGTGCGAGGCGGACAAGGGCGCCCCTACAGCGAGTACGCCGCGGGCGCTCGCGGCGTACACGCACAGGTAGGGGGACCCATGGGTCCCCCTGTGTGCGCCTCGCACGGGTACGCGTACAGGGGGTCCGACACGGACCCCCAAAGTACGGCTCCGACAGCGAGTTCGAGTCGGACGGCGCGAGTCGGTCGGAGCGGTCGAGGTGCGCATCGTACTTACCCGGCCGGAAAACGTCTCCATTGCGCGGTGCGAATCGGGTCCGAGCGAGTCGGTCGGAGCGGTACGATCCGGGTACGAGTCGGTCGGAGCGGTCGGGTCGCCCGGACGAGTCGGTCGGCGAATTCGCATCGTACTCGCTCGGCCGGACCCGCGTACGATTCGGTCGGGAAAAAGGGCTCCGAATCGGATCCGGTAAAGCCGAATCCTATTCGGAGCCCTACCGGCCGAGATCGGAATCGGCCCCCATATCTTTGCTGTGGCGGGCAGAGGAGAATGACTTCCATGCTGACACACTGACGTGAGATGCTGAGGTCCCTGCACGCAGACACTCCAGCATGCAGTGGTCTGACATCCCTCGTGGGGTCTCCATCTCTTGACCAAGACGGGATCCATCATTCTCTCACACCAGGTAATGGGGTTGGTTTTATCCTAGGGGGGTTCTTGGCTACACACATACATACATGCTAGGTACATTTAGGTACATCTAGATAGGGCCTGCATCGTAAGTATAGTAGAAATCTTCCATCCATTTAATCTGTTGTTGCTTATAATCGTTTATATCTGTTTCTGTCGTATGGTTGTTTCAGCACACAAATTTTATGCTAGAATTACGCTGGTTCAATAAATGCTTATTGAAAACGTCCCCACCGTTTATTTTGTGTATCTCTCTGTGACAAAGTGAGCCCGAGTGACTGGGCGAAAAGTACTGTACTGTTTCCACGATCCCTGATGGGACAGGGTTGTCAGATACGATAGTTGCCAGAAACTATTCTCTCCTTGGTAAGAGGAGTTCATAGTGGCACTGTGAGCTAGCTGGTATACAGGCGAACATTCCCAGTGGGGGTGTCTGGAATCAGTCTGGACACCAATCCCACAGTTTATGTTGTCTAAACACGCACCTATATAGATTTATAGGAACTACACAACACAGCGCTTCCAACTTTGGTTTGGTTCTTATTTAACAGTCAAAACTGAGTGGTTCAGTTGTGCTTTTCTCAGAGACCCCTACTCACATCAACCCAGAGATGTCGGGTGAGGAAGGGAAAAATCTGCAGCATCTAAGTAGGCATATCCTATGTATTTGCTATAGGTTTATTCAAGCTTGAAGGATAATAGTTCCCCATTGTGCTTAAAACCTTATCTAAGTTTCCTTGAACTCTTTTAACAATGTCTGAAGAAGAGAACACTGCAGCAGCATTACGTGCGAATGTAGCAGGGGAAGGGGAACAGGAAGGTGCTATAAACATTTCAGAAAATGTCAGAACTGCCCTTACTTTAAAATTAGCAGAATTTGGAGTCACAGCAAGAGGAGGGACAGTAACCTTCGTGATTGAGGCACATGAGTCATACAGGACAGAGGTATTCTATTCATGGGTCAAATTCCCACCAGCGGATGCGCGCACAAATACATTTCATTCATACACTGAAGATGAAATACCAGAGGAATATTGTCCATATGACGACATTGAAGTTCCGCACACCTACCAGATCACATAAACTGATTTAAAGGTGCCCTCCCACACACAACAGATAAAGTAAGACTCGGTCCGCTCGGCAGAGCTGGTGCGACTTGGCCGGTCCTAGCGGCTTACACACCGCATCCAGACATTCACACAATGCCAATAGAAGACTTACGCCCACTTCACAAAGATATATCAAAACTCGACAGAAATCTGACGCAGTTCGTTATGAGAACACTCACACTTCAACCAACAAATGTTACACCAGCAGGACAAATACAAGGAACTGCAACTAAAATAACTCCACAAACACTGAACGCAGTTATAGGTAGAATTCCCACTAAACGCAAGCAAATGCCATTCCGGATAGCTCAGAAAATCACACAGTTAGAGGCAGTGTTCCCATACACAGGCTCTCATGAAAAACACAGAATGCTAAAAATCTGCTTGCCAATGGGAATAGCTCTCCCGATAGAGGATTGTACCTCTTGGGGTACAGTTCTCGCTGCCATCTATACCTGAAGTCATGGTATCCCTTCAACAGCAGTGTTACCAGATGTATGCTTGAGGGATTTCACTCCTGTATAACAGGAGCGGGAATTACCAAAAATTATTGAAGATACATATGCCGAATTAGGTAGAGATAATTTGGGAGCTAGAGCAACAAACCCTCAACTCATGAGTGGTCCTGAAAAGGATAACACCAAGCAAGCACCTGATTCTTCCAAGAAGAAATGGGATAATAAACAACAAAAGAATAGAGAGAATAGATCACAATCAAGAGGTGGGTCTCCTCAGCAGGAGCCCTCCGAAAGGAGGTACAACCTTAGGAATCGTGATAACATTAAAAAACCTGACAGGTACCATGATACTGATACATGTTCCTCTCGTTCCTTTCAGGGTTCATCAAAAAACTCAGAGAGGTAAGTCAGAACACAGATCAGAAGAACGAACAAAGTCCAAAGATACACATCGTAGTTCGGACTATAATATCAAAAATGAATATGAACCAAAATCAAAACCTCAATTTAGAAAGAAGAAGGTAGCTGGCCTTAAAGTAAGAAATGCCAAGGATACTGAGGACTCAACTTCTGAACGGGGAATGGGCTCTGACGATGCTAGACAGCTCAGCAGAAGTAACAATAGCTCACCAGAACCTGATGGAATTTCTCGTGACAGCAGCTTTGAATGAACATATCACGTGGAGACACCTGAATCTAGGGTAAGTGTCCCACACCCGCTATAGGAACAAACCCAGAAAAATGTAACGTTTCTTTTGGGAGAACCTGACTTATGGCTATGACATCCTTTTGGCAGAAAAAGATTGGCCGCCTGAGATCGCTATGGAGTGCCCAAAGGGAGAAACACTAACTTTACTGGCCTTCTCCGACCTCGTTCCAGTATCACTAAAACATTCATATGCGCAGGAGTGGGCGGTGGCACGTGCTCCTGCATTATATCGAAACCTTGTAGGGTGGGACACTGAGTGACCTTACCATGTAATCCCAGTAAAAATAACTCCAACTCCACAGACACAGTAACCAATAAAACAAGAAGCGAAAAAACAAGTCAGGGAGATCTTAGATCAACTTGAATACCAAGGTGTAATAGAGAATTGCACCTCTTCAATGAATAATCTTTTGTTTCCCGTAATGACGCCTGGCAATTCATACAGTCTAGTTTTAGACTACAGACATCTGAACACATGCACAAAGACATTTGCAGTACAGAATGCAGGCAGTGCCGCATTAATGAATAACATTGTGCAGAAAAAATACGAAACAACATTAGATATTTCAAATGGATTTTTCTGCCAAAATATAGCACCTCGAAGCAGATATTTGACAGCATTCTCAGCTCTAGGCTCTCAGCGTCAATTCTGTTGACTGCCCCAAGGGTATAAGAATAGCCCCAGGTTGTTCTCAGCTAGGGTAACAGAGTTACTTCAAAACTTTGATGAGGGGGCATTGTCCTATGTAGATGATATTTATCTGACGGATGATGATTTATTGGATCATTTGACCAGGGTGAGCAACATAATTTTGGGATTCGCATCTGAGGGCTACAAATTCAACTTAAAAAAATCAAAAATAGACAACCTCAATATCCTATTTTTGGGATATGAATTATCAAGTGAAGAAAAAAGCCTAGCAGCTAACGTTTTAGACAAATGTGCACTGCTCCAACCTCCAAAAACTCTGAACAAACATTTTGGATTACGCAGAAAATGTAAAACCTTTCTACGATCTGATCAGACCTGATTTTTCAATTAGACATTGGACATTGGACACAGGAACACATGGATATCCTTTGTTCCTTACAAGTTGACATGATAGCTTCCAAACACCTACACATAAGTGTAAACACCACAAATCTGGTGATCCGTGTAATCGCAAGTCAATCAGGGTACACTTACTGCACACAAGGGTCTGGGTTCAGCACACGCAGGGATTACTGCAACAGTTTCTCTACTGAAGCAACGCTATTGGTGGCCAGGTTTGACAAAAAAGACAAAAACATTTGTCCTTAAGTGCAACATCTGTCAGAAGATGAAGGGTTCCACCGTAGCACGGCCGGCGCAAACACTACTACTAACATCAGACAGACCTCTCGCTTGTGCCTATTTGGATCACTGTGGCCCCTTATAATCAGATGGGGCTTATTTTACATCTTGGTGGATTTGGATTCATCATCTACATTCCTATGGGTTTTGCCTCAGCGCTCAGCTGACGCCCGAACTGTTATATAGGATTTGTGAGTCTTCATAGGGACATACGCAATTGGCACATTACATTCTGACTGTGGCCCCGCGTTTAGCTCTAGGTCTTACAAGGAAGCCATGGGAAGTTTGGGGTAGCATTGCGGTACTCATCTCTGTATCATCCCAAGGGAAATTAAATTGTGGAGAGGAAAAACCGGGACTTAAAGCAATCCTTAACAGCAAGGGTATTAGGCTCGGGTGGTAGTTGGGTCAATCACCTATATGGGGTCCAGAGGGCACTTAATAACATGTCAAGAAATTCCCTAGGAGGCATCACTCCTTATGAAGTCCTATTTGGGACGAGAATGTGGGTCCCTGACCTCGATTGTGGCAGCACAGTGGCAGATGAAAAACCATTTGACATCAATAAATGTTTGGCTGTTTAACAGGAACTCAATGAATTCCGGGCACTACAAAGCAATGTTCAAGTAAAACACAGCGCCACTGTGGAAGTAAAAACAGTAACGGCAAGCCCTGCCTGGATCCCAAAAGTCGGGGATCTGGTCAGAGAAAAGATTATGGACAAAAAAGAATTTGGGCTATCTTACAGAATGCCTGTACCTGTCCTGGCTGTCGAAGGAACAAGAACAGTACTTCTTCCGCCTCTTGCCGGCAAGAAAGAAAAGAGATTCATCTCCATTGGTCATCATCTGAGCAAACCACACTATGTGGCCGATACTGAATAGAGGGCCGCGTGGGCTCCTGGGTAGCCGCCGATCTCCTCTGACTACCATACAAGGGGTTCAGACAGAAAGACTGATAACATTTGAAGAGTCTTCTAAATGTAGTAAAGGAGTTACCAACAATGAAATAGAACTCGTTCATATTGAAATTGAACATCAAAACACGAATGAAACACAGATATCAATTTGGCCTACCACCGACATCTACATCAATATGCCTCTACAGGAGACATCTGCAAGTTCAACAAAACCTGTTGAGCTACCAAAGATAGATCGAACTACGTCTGACTACTTCATTGATTTCAACACATTTTCTCCGGATCCAAGTGAACCTGAGTCATCGTCAGCTCCAGTTTCCCGCAAAAAACAACTTCATGATTTCTACATCTGGCTGAAAAAGACATATCTAGTCTCACCATGGCTACAGCTCTGGATAATAACTGGAATGCTATTCCTACTCTTCTGAATAGGTTTAGTGACTGTCTTTTTCTTGGTCGCGAATGGAAACTATCTCCCAGAACACTCCGCAGTATCAGATGTGAACTTGGTGCTGAAACCTCATACGTCATCTCATCATGAACAATGAGACCTGTCTTATGTGAACATTAAAGCAGTTCCAGTTCCTGACGGAATAGTTTGGGACAGGGTTTCATATGGTGTATTTGGTCCCACTGAACTCTTGAAAATACCACATGTATTTAAAATTTCTTTAAATTATAGCATCACCTCTAGTACATACTCTGACGATTGTGATGCTGAAACTGTAAATAGTATGCTGTCTGATTTAGAACTGTCCGCAGGATTTACAAAGAATGAAATGTTTGATGATTCATCTGATTTTGACACCGTGTATTGGTACCAACACTATGGTCATCATTTTTTTGCATAAAACAAGTGCACCACGTAATGTTTTCACATACCACCAATAGGAACATTGCCCAACACCACCGAAAGGTAATTCGCAAATGTTGGCACAAAAGTTTGCTTATTTGTCTGGGTTTAATACATCAGATCCACGCTCATATCATTCTAAGCTTGCATCTATATCTGCACAGAAAAGTATGCTTACTAACACAACACAGATATACTCTTTATCCTTTATTGCCCAACTGTCTGAACAGGGTTTCGACTTATGGAAAGACACTATAGACATAAAATCAGTCTGAGGTACTAAGGAATGGCAGGTCAGGGAACTGAGGCACTATTTATAGCATGCCTCATACCACACCAGATTATTTTCCTGAACAACACTGTGCAACAGACTTCCTGTCTTGGGTTAGCCAAGATTAAGGACTTGAACACACCTCATATTCCGTTGCTTTCACACTTGGAGGGATGGCAAAACTATACAGAAAATGGTGAGGGTACACTAGATTACATCATTCATGGCGTTTCATACAATTCAACAGACCCCAATTGGAAGGGATGGTTGGTTTAGCCTATCGACACAAATAGGTGTCAGTCAAGATTCAGGGGTACCACCGAAGGATTTAGTATTCATAGGCCTGACTTACGCTATGTACAACGAGAACATCCGGGCGGTGGTGATATCATACAGTGTTGGGAAGTTTTGCCTAGATTGGCTAAGAACCTCGACACTGTTACAGGTGAAAAAACACTTGTCCTTACTGTCAGATGACATGGATCTTAGGGAGTTTTTGCTAGGTCCCCAAAAGCCACGTCATAAATGCTTCTTATACGCTACCTATAATGAAATTTGGAAAATCTCTCAAGAAGAAGCTGCAGAGAGATTGCGTGAAATTGACATGGTTAACTTAGAAAAGGCTTTGGCTGAGGTTGACAATGGTATGACCAAACTGACATCCAGGATTTATTCACTCGGCAACATTGTATCTTCTGCTATAGATATAATGGAACAGGATCTGTCCATCTTACCACCCGGACAGTCACAGTTACGATCCATTCTATTATTAAGCTGGATACTACAATCTTTGCACTCTGGTCATGTGCCCTGGAGATATATTAACAGTATGTCTCTAATCTCCACATATAATCTATCAGAGAGACAAATGAGAATGGCACAAAGAGATGCAAATTATACAATGCTTCACATTGAGAAATTCGACTAATTACCTTTCACCATGGCAGAGTCACCATCCACAGAATGGTTAATTCATGGCCATATAACATTGCCAGTAACAACTTTCCAATTTCAATATTGCCTAGAGCACCACCAGGTAGGCAGATATGAAGCAATGGGTAAGGACTTCATTCATGAATCTTGGGAATTACCGTATAGATTTAGATGCAGGAATGGGGACACTGAAGTTTTCTCAGCAGTACAGATTGCGAGACTTCATTAAGTGGGTCTCTACTTTGCCAGGATATTATGCTTCACGGGCTTGCAGCGGTTCCGTTGCAAACTTATCCTGTCATTTAAAGGGTTCCCCAGCTACCGTGATTATTCCGGTGTTCAAGCTGCTTTCAAATGGGAGTTACTTAATGATGAATGATCAAGGTTGTTGTGGGATGCTTCCAGGCATCGCATATCTAGTCACAGTTAGCTTCAGGGTTACTTGTTGTATGCAAGTATTGTTTCCACCGACCCACACAGTCAGGGAGGTGACGTTATGGCCTTCATTGAATGTTTCCTTTATACGGTTTGATACTCTGAGCCGAATGAAAGCCATGCTTTTGCAGAAAGATGTGCCCTTAACCTTGGCCCGGGAGACTTTTGACCTTCAGGTTGCAAGGTCCTCAGCTAAGATACAGGCACTGGTACGAAATAACTGCCCTTTCAATTTCAGAGAAATAGTACAGCGTATCTTTAACATGTCTGATACAAAGGGTATAGCACACCTATTTAAGACCATAGGTTCTGGGCTATTAAGCACCTTTCAGACAGTCTTCGGAGTGATTCCAGCTTTTATACACTCCGTATTTGGAAGCATTTTTGGAGGGCTTCCGCTAATCCTGCTACTGGTAGTGGGAATCCTGATTTTAATTTTTCTGCTACGCAATGGATGTCCCAGTCACCAAGAAGATGGAAAAAACGCTCTTGGAGCGACGTTACCGTAAGTGCATGGTACTCCATCTGGACACACCTCGTCTTCGGGAGGTAAGTGAGTCTTGGTTCCTATCATTCCAACCAGTCTGGATTGACTGTGTTTTGCCTGTTCTCCGCTGCTTGCTCTCTATGTCTAGCACTTCCATCGGTTGCGCCACCGGACGCGGATGTATTGCTGGGCCCGATAAAGGCCCACGTAGTACAGTGTCCTCAGTGTATTCTCAGGTTGTGGTCGGCATTCTTAGAGCCATCACGGGATGCTTCAGCTCCTGTTGGATCTGATACCGGCCATACTACTGGCACACAGGCTTTGGATGTTTCAAATGCTTCCCCAGCATCGGCTGTGGGAACAGAAGAAGATCATCTTTGCTCGATTGACCTGATCTGTGAGGTGTTGCAGGGACAGTCACCTGAGAAGGCAAGCAGCAGTGATATTTCGTCTCCCACACAGGACACATAAACATTTGGCTCTCCGTGTGCTGGGAAGAATTCTGCCTTTTTCCAAAACAACCAAAATTTGAACTTTCACCTACATTTTTCCTGCCATTGTACTACATAATGGGTTTTTGTATTGACCTTTTACCTAGTTAGGTGCTGCATAAATGTTGTGTGGTTTTCCTAGAAAACTAGCCTAATTTATTATGCATGAGGAGTCTCAGAATCACAGCAGAATTACCATCTTTTGCATAATAACTATGTATAAGGGTCATCCCTTTCGTCATCCTCTGCCGACATGACACTACAAGGTATAACCCCTGAGGGTACCTTTTGGGTATATAAACACCATGTCTTTGCTGGGGCGGGCAGAGGAGAAAGACTTCCATGCTGACATACTGACGCAAGAAGCTGAGGTTCCTGTACGCAGACACTCCAGCACGCAGTGGTCTGACATCCTTCGCGGGGTGTCCATCTCAAGAATAAGATGGGATCCTTCATTCTCTCACAACAGGTAATGGGGTTGGTTTTATCCTAGGGGAATTCTTGGCTACCCACATACATACATGCTATGTACATTTAGGTACATCTAGATAGGGCCTGCATCGTTGGAGTACGCATTATTAATGTCATGTATTTATATGCTTGCATATATTCATTGTTTTAGCACAATGGTAGAAATCTACCATCCATTTACTCTGTTGGTGCTTATGATCATTTATTTCTGTTTCTGTCTTATAGTTGTTTCAGCACACATATTTTACGCTAGAATAACGGTGGTTTCATAAATGCTTATTGAAAACGTCCCCACTGTTTATTCTGCGTATCTCTCTGAGACAAAGTGAGCACGAGTGACTGAGCGAAATGAACTGTACTGTTTCCACAATCCCTGATGGGACAGGGTTGTCATGTTTGATAGTTGCCCGAAACTATTCTCTCCTTGGTAAGAGGAGTTCCTTGTGGCACTGTGAGCTAGCTGGTATACAGGCGAACATACCTGGTGGGGTGTCTGGAATTAGTCTGGACACCAATCCCACAGTTTATATTGTCTAAAGGTGCAGATCCTATATAGATTTAAAGGAACTACATGACAACTTCTTCCTGCTTTTGCCAAAACGTCGCCCCACTGCATATTGTGGCTAATTTTGCTGGGTAGCCCCCTACCTAACCTAAAATTCAGAAAATAATTTTCTTTGGGAAGGATCTTAACGTGTGCCCACCGGTCGTGGCCCTGAGTTGTAAAGGAAGAGTCAGTTCTGGTTTGGGCAGGTGGAGCTCTTGTGCTTTTGAGGGGCGACAAAATAATCGGTGGCTCATGTATAGGTTGACTGGTCGTATTTAATAAAGTCTCACTGTGAGAGCAGGATCTATGACTGTTCTCCATAGTTGTTTCATTAGCCCTGTGAGGTCACCTATCATGGACCTCAAGACCCCCACTTCAGCTCTGAGGTCGCTGATAATCTCTGTTCATGATGATGGGGGTCTGATGCTGATAAACTTGGCGCCTCCAATATTGGTGGCTTGATGGCATCCTGGGAGGCATTGCTCAAATCAAGAAGGGAGGAGAATCTGTTGCTACAAGAGATCGCTAGGTCAAACTGACTCTGTGGGCATTGGTCGGATGGTGGTGAAAGAGCTCCCTCAGTTTGGCTTTCGACTTCCTGGGCACATGGAAGGAATTCTTAACCCTGACTCTTTTGAACATTTTTGGAATGACTGGCGGCTTACTGGGGCTTGTACTTTTGGTAGATGTCGGGTTACCTAAGGCACATGGGGGGGTTGCAACCTGCGTGTCTAAAATGCCTACGCATTCAACTAACAAATTGTCGACACGGTCATGCACACAGTTGTTTCTAGCATGTTTTGCCATTTTCCTAGCTATTTTCCCTTTCCCTGCTCCTCACCACCCGCAGCATCCGCTGCCTTCCTTTTCCCCATCCCATGGTAGGTGATAAATAAGTATTTACTCGAGCTCTGGTAGAAGCGATAAGACAGTATAGCTGGCGAGACAAACCCTGTCTATTGAGTCTCAAAGTTATCAGCTCTACCATAAAGTTGAACATACCTTAATGTCCCAGATAGAAGATCTTAAGGGGGTGGCCCAGCCTAGCTTCTTCCAGGCTCTGACGGGTGCAGATGGGCCCGCCCTTGGCCTGGGCCTTGCCCAGGCGCGCCTGCGTGCGTCCTGCACTGCGGGAATGTGCAGGCATCTTTATGGTGATTCAGGAGCGCAGCCCCCCCCTTCTCTCCGCAGCGTGCAGGGCATGCTGGGGGACCTTGTCCCATGGCAGCCAGGCAACAGCTGGTAGTAAAGGAGGCGAAAGGAGGCCTCCAGCAGCCAGTAAGAGTGTCCCATGTTGCGGGAAGGAGCAGGCGCCTTTACAGCATTTCAGGAGGGCAGTCCCGCCCCTTCTCTCCGCAGCGGGCAGGGCGTGCTGGGGGACTGTGTCACACCCCAACCAGGCAAAACCAGGTAGGTAAGGTGGCGAAAGGACGCTTCCAGTGGCCAGGAAGAGTGTCCCCACTATTAGTGAGGGTGTTCTACTTTCTCACAAGGAGCATGTTCTCACACTAAATAAGACAATTTGGTTCCTAGAGCTAACATGTCAATGTGTGCTTCCTGAGACCAAAGCCATATTTTTGCTTCAAGGATTTGTTTTAATATTGGCAATGGGCTAGCAGCTCTAATAATAAGGTTTTACAAAATCATGACAAAACAAAACAAGCATTGACGAAGTCAAAAGGTTGTCAGCGAAACACCAGAAACATTGGCTTTGCAAATGGTTGTTAGCTATCTAATTTGCTAATGGGGTACAGTTTAACTGTGGTGCCCGGTCCTAGTTTCTCTTCCTTTTGGAATTCGATGTGACTTGGTTTTAGTTCTCTCCCACCTAAAACTGTCTCTGCTGCATATGAGTGCCATAACAAATAATCAGTGGCTGGAGTGGGCTTACCCCTCATCCCATGAAGTATGCAAGTAAAGTAATACTTAATTATTTATTGTGTCTTTTAGCATCTTTGAAATGTTCTTTGGAGGAGTTCTTCGCTTGTGTGCTTTTCGACTTTGAATATTTCATACATGCCCCCACCCACCCACTGGTTTATAAGCATACTTCTACCTTGTACATAAGAAGCAATGGTTCAGAAGGAAGGTTTAAGACAGGTTTTAGACAGTCATCAGAGATGGCGTCTCGGTGGATGACTGCTGCCCAGGCCCCAACTCGAGTAATGGTGGGCAGCTCTGAGGCAGTATTAGATACTGAGACAACATAATAGTAACCCTGGGCGGAAAACTCCGCTCCGCTCGCTGAGTTTGCAGATTTTTGGCAACTCCGCGTTCCACGTAGAACGCGGAGTTGCTGAAAACTCTGCACCGGAGCGGAGTTTTTTTGGGGTTCGCACGCCCAAAATCCGTTTTTGCACATGTGGGAGCGACTTACCGGGTGCCTGCGATCGCTGATGAGATTTCCCATCCGTTAGCGAGCGCCACGAGATTTGCGAACATGCCATTCGGGCGCGCCATCGGACTTCCAGCGGAAGTTTTGTGAAGATCGGAATCCCGAACACGCAGAATTTGCAATCTGGAGAAGAATCTGTCTCGAGCAGCATCAAAACCTTCTCGAGATGATGATTTGGATTAAAAAAACTCCTCAGATTGACATTTGGCTGTACTTTTTTGTGCAAGGAGTCCTTTTTCTTTTTTTACTTTTTTTTTAGGAGGAAGGAAGTGCCCCAGAGTCTCCAACTTCCTGTTCCTGTCCAGCAGGCTCTTCCCAGTGCTTTGTCCAGCTCCTGTTCACTTTTCATTTGGATTTGGAGCTGGAAGGATCCCTCTTTGTGTCTGCTGCATCATATATCATTGGATTTGAGGACTTTTGAATTTGAGATTCCACAAGTAAGTTTGAAAATTGGTGTTGTTAGTTTGATTGGGGCATTGCACCTACATTTTTTTGTACTATTCATCATTTTTTTTAAATGTATTCTGGTGGGTGGTCTGTAGTTTCACTAGGGGCCTTGTTGTTTGTTTGTAAGTAATTGTTCTTCTTTTATAAAGGAAACATGTTGCACAGTTCACTATATTTTCTCCAACTTTTGAAATCAATTTGCAATATTTCTTTAATTCACTAGCCGACCAGTTGTCTGCCAATAGGCCTTCCAGCCAGTAGGCCCAGAGATACTCATGGGTGCATGAAACAACTGTTTCTGTGGTGCCTGTTGAATTTAATCATCATTTAGGGCATGGATGGCTTTGGATTGAAAATGCAAAATGTTTTTTTTGGGTATTTCACTTTTTTTCATGTGTGTTAAATAAATGCCTTTGTTGGATGTGTGTGGTTGTTGTGTAACTTGCAAACCTTTTTTAGCCCTGTCGATTTTCGTTTTTGGCATTGTTGTATTAAAGCTGTGTTGTTTAGCATGCCTCCTTTGTCTGGCCAGTGTGTGAGTGTGTTTGTAATAGTGGGCCAGCATTTGCCTTGGCTGAGCCTCCCCGTGTGGCCAGGGGCCATTTTGTAAAGTCTGTGTCCATATAGGCCTGCTTGAGTTCATTGTTTTCCAGGCCTCCTGCTTGTTGTTGTTGTGAGTGACTGACCATGTGGCTGGTGGCTATTTTGTGGTGGTGGTAGTGCTTTTGCCATAGACCTGCATGTCTTCTTTCCTTTGTTCCTCTTGGCTTATTGCTTCTTGTTGTGGCCTGCCTGGCCATGTGGCTGCCAGCCATTTTGTGAAGGCAGCCAGTGAGCTTTTGCCATAGGCCTGCATTGTCTGTCTTCCCTTCCCTTTCTTGTTGTTGTGGCCTGCCTGGCCATGTGGCTGGCGGCTATTTTGTGAAGGCAACCAGTGTGCTTTTGCCATAGGCCTGCATTGTCTGTCTTCCCTTTCTTGTTGTTGTGGCCTGCCTGGCCATGTGGCTGGTGGCCATTTTGTGAAGGCAATCAGTGTGCTTTTGCCATAGGCCTGCATTGTCTGTCTTCCCTTTCTTGTTGTTGTGGCCTTACCATGTGGCTGGCAGCCATTTTGTTAAGGCAGCCAGTGTGCTTTTGCCATAGGCCTGCAGTGTCTGTCTTCCCTTTCTTGTTGTTGTGGCCTGGCCATGTGGCTGGTGGCCGTTTTGTGAAGGGGCAGCCAGTGTGCTTCTGCATTAGGCCTGCAAGCCTTATTTGTGGTGGCCATGCCTTCTTCCTGGTTGTTGTTATGCATACAATTTTTTCTTCTGTTATCCAGCAAAAAATGTAGCACAGTTCACTACATTTTCTAATAAATTTGCAATATTATTGATTTGAATTGATTCACTATGTGGCCTAGTCTGCCAATGGGTTTTCCAACCAATAGGCCCAGAGCTACTAATGGGTGCATGAAACAGCTGTTTCTGTGGTGTCTGTTGAATTTAAACATCATTTAGGGCATGGATGGCATTACATTGAAATGCAAAATGTGTTTTTTTGGGGTATTTCACTTTTTTTCATGTGTGTTAAATAAATGCCTTTGTTGGATGTGTGTGGTTGTTGTGTAACTTGCAAACCTTTTTTAGCCCTGTGGATTTTGGTTTTGGGCATTGTTGCATTAAAGCTGTGTTGTTTAGCATGCCTCCTTTGTCTGGCCAGTGTGTGAGTGTGTTTGTATGTAATAGTGGGCCAGCATTTGCTTTAACTGACCCTCCCTGTGTGGCCACCTGCCATTTTGTAACCTCTGTGTCCATATAGGCTTGCTTGAGTTCATTGTTTTCCAGGCCTCCTGCTTGTTGTTGTTGTGAGTGACTGCCCATGTGGCTGGTGGCCATTTTGTGAAGGCAGCCAGTTTGCTTCTGCATTACTGCATATCTTTCCTTTGTTCCTCTTGGCCTATTGCTTCTATCCATTGTCAGCTGCAGCTCCCTGAATGCTGAATCCCTCGTGATGGACAATGCCAAACCTGGTCCGTTACAATTGTATTTTTGTTGTTGTTCTTCTTGTTTCTTATCCTTCCTGAGTGTACTGTACACTAGTACACCAACCATGAAAGTGCTTGTTTTTGTCAAAGTCTCACAAATGTCTACACTGTATTGTTATATTTTTTTAATAACTGAGGTAATAAATGTAATAATATTATTAACACTAACAAGTGTGACCACGCACTCAGTTATATATTATATTTGTTTGTTTGTACTAGTAGTAATTGAACCACAACAATGAATGCCACGTTTCACTGATGTTCTTCTTGCTTCTTTGCTTTTAGGTGCACAAAAGAGGAGGAGTAGTCATCACCCATTGTACTGCCAGACAGAATTCCTGCTGCGCACGACGTCATGTGACGTGTGACCACAGACAGCTCTTCAACTTGTGCCACTGCGTGCTTGTGACATCTTTAAGATGGCCCCAAAGAAAGGTACCAGGTCCAGTACCAAGAAAGTTGCCAGTGAGAAGAAGGCACTGCCACTTACCAAGACCGGTATGTCGCCCAAGACCTTTTTTGGGAAACCAAAAATTGTGCCTGCAGCAGCGGTGTCCTGGGAGCAAGCTGGGAGCAGCACCCCTGCATCAGTGGACCCACCCCACCAACCTAGGCCCAAGCCCATGTCTGTTGCAGAGGCAGCCAGTCTAATCACGAGTCCAACGCTGACGAGCAATGATGTTGAAATTGACTTATCGTTATCGCAAAGTAGTACCCAATCAATGTAGGGAACTAAGATAAGTGTGCAACAACAGCTGCAACCACCCCCAATAGTAGTTGTTCCTCCCGAAGTAGGGGCAGTTCAGGAGATCGAGCTTCCTGCAGAGGAAGAAGAAGAGCAAGCCACTCTTTCAGAAGATCCATTGTCTTCCAGGTCCCCAGCAAGGAAAAGGAGGGTTAGTCCTTCAACTTGGATCCGCCTCTCTCTGAGTTGGAGACACGCCACGCCCACGAGACAAGGCTAGGGAAAAGGAAGGTTCCAGAAAGCCTTAGAGTTATGGAGGTAGATGTAGAAGAGGAGGATGATGATGACGAGCCAGTCATCATGGACATTAGTCCCGCCCCAGTGGAGACCAACATTACCCCATCCCAAATTGCTGTGAGGGATATGGCACGGATACCACCAACACAGATGATACCACCAACACCACCTCCAGCTTCCATATTTCACCGGCAGCGACCTACATTCACCACAACCACCTCAGTAGAAGTAGGTACTGCAGAGTCAAACTTCACGCCCACCTACCAGTTCATACGGCATTGCAAGTGGCACCAGCAGCGCCAGAAAGTTGACCTCCCCAGTTTGGGACTTCTTTTCGGTTATCAGGAAGGAGGTGAACATTGCTATATTCTCCATTTGTGGACAGGGTGTTAGCCGGGGTAAGCTTGGTACAAACTATGGTACCGGAGGCCAAACAACCCATCTGAAAAAACACCACATGATCCAGTGGGAGGTGCACCTTAGCGGCCAAAAAACTACACGCATTGATGTTGGTGGGGATGACGAAGTAGAAGATCCGATCACGGTGGAAAGTGAACAAGAGGGAGACATTTTCTCTGGTACACAAAGTAGCCCTGTCCCCAGCAGTGCAGTGATACCGCCCACATCCTCAACAGCAACAGCGCAGTGGCACAAGAGTCAGGCTGCGACACCAATGGGTCCCAGGCAAGAGAGTACCGCAACGAAAAAACGTGCATTGAGCCTAACAACATCTGGTGTCAAGAAGCCACCTGCATCAGTGGCACCAGAAAAGAAAAAAATCCAGGCTACCATTCACAGCATGTTTATGTCGGAGGAGCAGTACGAACGCAACCACCCAATGGCAAGTTTGTACAACGCGAAGCTGGCTAAAATGTTAGCGCTGGACCTCATCCCTTTTTCTTTTGTGGAAAGGGTGGGTTTTCTTGAATTTGTGATAGCCATCTGCCCAAAATGGAAAGTTCCCAGCCGGTCCTATTTCGCCAGAGTTGCTGTTCCAGCACTACATCACGACGTGCTTGAATTGCTTGGACAAGCTTTGCAGCAGAGTGCTGTTCACACTATCCACATGACAACAGACATGTGGACCCATTGCCAAGCCACTGATTACATGTGCATCACTGCATACTGGATCTATTTTGTGGGAGTTAGAGAAAAGATATCTGCAGCAGGTGTTGTTGACACTGCTGAGAATTCTAATGTCACTTGGAAACGTGCAACTGTAGCCATGTTCGCCATGGAGAAATCTCATACTGCTGCAAACATTTTGGAATCTTTGACAGCAAGGTCTTTGAATGGCTGTGACCAAGAGGGCTTACCATTGGTTTTGTTGCCACGGACAATGGCAGTAATATAGTTAAGGCCATGGCTGATGGTGGCTATTTCAGGGTCCTGTGTTTGGCGCACTGCATTAACATCATTGTTCAAGACTTTCTGGAAAAAAAAGACTGAGTCAGCAACTTACTGACCACCTGCAGAAGAATCTGCACACATTTCAGCCATTCCTTTAACGCCCGGAAGCAGCTTAGGATCATTCAATGTGACAATAGAATGCCAGTTAAAGCACTCATCCAGGAGGTGCCAACACGTTGGAACTCAACTTATTACATGCTTGAACGTCTGTTTGAGCAGTACAGACCATTCAATGAATATGTCATGCAAAGAGGGGATGCTACTGTGAAAGGCATGATCATTGAGATGGACCAATGGGGCCTAGTTAAATGCCTGACAGAGATGCTAATTCCTTTTGAGCTCTTCACACGTGAAGTCAGCAAGGAGGACTGTACTATGGACCAAGCTATCCCATTGCTGCACATGCTACAGTAACAGCTAAAGAGGGTGTCTGCAATGTACGCAGGTGTGGAGGAAAAGAAAAAAGCATTTGAGTTGGTGGAGAGCTTAACCCTTCGCTTATCTGAAAATACAAGGGTGCAAAGAGGCATTGTGTCATCCAACCATTACATTTGTGCCACAATTCTGGATCCACGGTAGAAACCATTGCTGCACACTTTCATTCCTTTTTCAGAAGGGGACGTTGCCAACTACAAAACTTGGATAGCTGTGGAAGCCAGTCACTTAGAAAAAGAACGCCTGGGAATTAGAGGCCCGCTATTCCAGGGCACAACAAGTACTGCAGGGCAGACGGCTTCAAGTTCAACTTCAGAGCCTGAGGGCAGTGCGGTTGGCTCACAGCAGCCAAAACCACCAACAACACCAAGAACAACATCAACGAGAAGAACAGGAGCATCAGCCCCAAAATCGGCACAGGAATGGTTTCTACAACAAGGGCTTGTTAAGTCCAGTGCTGAGGCCAAGGCAAAAGAGGCCAAGAAAAACGGAGCACCCATGAGTATTGAGCGGATGGTCCAGGCCTATCTGGATGACCCAACAGAGGTCTACATTGATCAAAACCCATTGCTGTATTGGTATGGGAAAAGGCGCCAATGGCCAGTGCTCAGCAGGCTGGCGATCAACTATTTGGCTTGCCCTGTCGCAAGTGTCTCTTCTGCACGTGTTTTCAGTGCTGCTGGTGCCGTTCTGACAGTGAGAAGGACCAGTCTCTCGCCCCAAAACGCGGAGAGGTTAACCATGATCAAAATGAATCAGCACTTTATACCACCGGATTATACCTTACCTAAAGTAGCACAGCAGGAAGATGATGACGGTGACTCCAGTCATGGATGTTATGTGTTAGATGACCTACTTCTGGGTGAACCACCAGAGTTTGAGGACGAATTCTACTTCCCTGAAAACTAGGCTTTCGACTTGTTACTTTCTTTCTTGCTTTGACGCCCCAAAAAAGGCCACCAAAAAAGATACAGCTAAGGAATATTATTTACTTTTATTATTTGTGTGTGTCACTGTCTTTTTGGTTCGAATCACAACAAATCCATTACCACCATCTTACTTTTATTGCCAGATTGGAGTTGCAACTGTGTGCAGTCAGTGAAGAAGTAAGTCCACTCCTCCGAGTCCTGCTCCAGTCCTGACCTGCCCTAAATTCATTTCCCTCAAGCCAGACATTGGATGGAGATTAGTACAAGAAATGTGAAATGTGTGCTTGCCTCGTCGAGTCCCTCTAAAGAACCTGAACATAGCTATCATCTTTTCAGAGCCTAGAGGGACTGCCCCGTAAGAACAGGTAAATGATGGCATGCATTGCACGCTGACTCTGAGTGATTGGTGTTTGTGTTGTTGTTCATGATGATTGTCTACTAGTATTTAATCTACACACAAAAAAGTGACTCAAGTCACTGATTCCCTTCTTGTTGTTCAATAACAAAATTGGACTACTGCAGGCCGATCCATTGCATTTTTGATTCTGGACTCACTCAGTACACTACAGAGTTGGACACCATGATGACCATACCTTACTCGCAGTCAGTCAGTAGGATTGGAGATGATTGATGGAATAACTCGGGCATTTTATGAAGTGGCCTAAAAGTTAACAACAACAACAACACCAGACCTACATGTCTGTGTAGTGGTAGAGGCGAGTGTAGTGGTATGACTGACAGCGGTGCATTGATTTAGGTACTTAATTTGGAAAATGCTATGTTGCTGTGTATGTGTGCTCAGTCAGTGCTGTCTGGCTCCAAATCTAAGCTAAGTGGAGGTTGGGTGGGCGGGCCTGCTCCTGTTGTTGTTGTAGATTAATGCTGTAAACAGAGTAGACATGATTTAGCATTGCCGCCTCTGAAAGTTTTCTTGTTGCACTCCTCCTTAATTTATGCAGTTTAACTTTACTTTTTTCCTTCATTTTTCAATATCCTTTTTCTTTTTCCATCTACACTTACAGGCCGGCCCTTACCCTGTGCTATACTGGGAAAAAAAACTCACACTTAACTTACCAAACCACATCTGCCAGGCAGGCACCCAAGATTGACGGACGGAGCGTCCATGGATGGAAGGACCCAGAGGAATGCTGAGATGCAACTCCCAATTTAACCATAACATAGGTATAGTATCATCATTTCATTTGATTCATTTTTTCTCTTCAATCATTACGACTGTGTGTGTTGTTGTTTATTATGTTTGCTTATATTTGACTCCTACAGATATTTTTTAATTTTCTTTGCTAGCTTTAAAAGGAAACCCAGTACAACACACCATAAAATGTATGTAACTTGGGTCTGTCTGGGGGCAGACAGGCAAGGCAATTGCTTAATAATAATAATTAATAATATACTGCTGCCCTGTACTACTAGTCTAGTACTACTCATCAAATCATCATCATGCATGGATTTCCATTTTCTCCCTTAACAGATTTATGATGGTCGTCTGCCAAGATTGTGTGTTGTCCATGTGTAGTGTTTGTCTTTGTCAAACCTTTACCCCAAATACCCCTTCCCAACCATTCATCAAACCCTAACCCTCTTCCCCCAGGCTGTGTGATTTATATTGAGGTGTGACTAAGTTAAAAGTTACACCAATAATTGATCACACACTTGTTGGGGCGGATGTGGTGAAAGCAACACTAACTCAAGGCAGGGCGAGGATCTGCTCTAAGTATATATATATAGCCCACACTGGCAACATATAGATTAGTTTGCCCACCCATGCTCAGTATTCGCTATTCAATTATTTTTCCAAAGGAACATAATCCATCATAATTAACTGCCAGCATTGATTTATCATCCTTCCAGCACTAAAGGTTACACTTGTCCACTTCATAGGTCGAGTCAACTTTGGCAGTCTTCTTCTTGTTCTAATGTATTTCTACTACTCGTTCCCTAGCCTCCCTCAGGTGACTGACTGTCTCATTTTCTTTTTTTGCAAATGCAACTGTCTACTACTGCTACCACCACCCACCATGGCACCTTGGGAAACAAACCATCACCATGCAGCCATCGCTTCGCCTAAACATCAATCACAGATAAGGGAAGAAGTGTGGGGGAGGCAATATTATATGTACTATGGAAATGAATTAATTCACACATCCACATCCTGCTGAGTTCATACTACATAGGGGTTTTAGTTGCAGACTAGGAGGAGAGACCGACAGTAGTAGGACAAGTGAGTTTACCGCATCTATCTGTTGGTGTGTGTTACACTACTGGCTGATTTAAAAAACTGGCTGCGGCCCTGCAGCAAAGGAGGAAACAAGGCGACGTAAAAGAGTAACCCCCCAGAAAAGATTTACATCATATGTATTATAAAACTATAAATAATTTATTACCCTAACAAATAAACTAGAAGAAACCCACAACACCTGACCCACCCCTCTCCCTAACCCCAACCAATGTCCAGTAAATTAAATGTCCATGATTGTCCACTCCAAAATTTCACTCCAAGAAGTCCAAATGTCCAAGAACAACATTTGTTATTTAACCACCACCCATGCGTCCTTACTTGCCTTTGAGTTTGACCCATCACACCTACCGGAGGATTCCTTTCACCCATACAGTTTCACCCACTCAGGCAGGCATCCTTTCTGCTTTCTTTCACCCATCCATCAACCACCCATGCATCCTATCAGCCACCTATATGCATCCCGGGGCCCCTTCACCCACGCATCCTTCTCTGCCAGTCATATATTACATGTCATCTGACTCTTTGTCTTCATCATAAAACTTTCTCTGCTGAGTTGAAGAGAGAATAGAATAGGCCATTAATAGTTACTCAACCCCGTTAATGCTAATGTTAAGTAAAGGGTGTCTTCTTCAACTTTTCAGTGTTCATAACAACTTAGGGGCCAATTCCGATTCCGTCCGGAAATCTCTCCGACGGAGCCGGACCCGGAGAGAATTCCGACCGAATCGGACCCTAGCAGTCCGACCGTACGAGTACGATGCATTCGCATGCTATCGGACTCGATTCGGTCGGACTCCCATTGAAGTCAATGGGAGCCGGTCGTACAACGCGTACGCGGGCTCCCATTGACTCAATGGGTGCGAGGCGAACAAGGGCGCCCCCTACAGCGGGTACGCATCCATGCGCATCGCGGTGTACATGCACAGGTAGGGGGGACCCATGGGTCCCCCCTGTGTGCGACTCGCGCGCCTACGCGTACAGGGGGGTCCGACGCAGACCCCCAAAGTCCGGCTCCGACAGCTCTTTCGAGCCGGACGGCGCAAGTCGGTCGGACTGCTCGCGGTGCGCATCGTACTTACCCGGCCGGGAAACGTCTCCATAGCGCGGTTCGAGTCGTGTCCGTGTGAGTCGGTCAGAGCGTGTTGATGTCGCGTACGAGTCGGTCGGCGATTTCGCGGGAGCTTGCATCGTACTCGCTCGGCCGGACCCGCGTACGATTCGGTCAGGAAACAGGGCTCCGAATCGGATCCGGTAAATCCGAATCCGATTCGGAGCACTACCGGCCGAGATCGGAATCGGCCCCTTAGTCTCAGCAGCAGTACAGTGTACTGAGTGTACACCCTTGCAGCGAGTGTATTCATCATTCTCAGTAAGTAAGGAATGTGACTTACCACCGCCTACCACTGCTGCTGGCTCACCCCCTGCAGCTGCGGCATCCGCTCCCTCCGGAGTGGCGTGGCCCTCGCCGCTGGCCCTGGCACTGGTGGTCGGTACGCCTGGAAAAAACATTTCACATTTTTTAGATGCCATATACGCCTCCCCTATTTATTTTTTTTATTAGCAAGATTGAAAATACATAATAATACATACACCACACACATCACTATCTACAATTCGGCGAGTAGAGTAGACAGTATGTCCTATCAAAAATAACAAAATATCCGGTTGGGCATTTTGTTGGTGGCAATTTTTGAAAAGCCTCTCAAGAAGACAACCCAAAGGACTGGACTCAGTGGCTAGAGCTATTGGTGCATCTCACTTTTTGAAAAGAAGAAAGAGTAGGCAACTGGGCGGACATGAGGTCTCTCTTAGTTGGAAAATAATGGTGCTGTCCTCCTCCTCATACTTCCTTCCAGCCATGGTGAACGGTAATCAGTTGGTCAGTGTTCACCATCAACTGCTGCTAATAAAAAAAGTACTAGGCCTGGATTAGAAAAAGTAAAATACACCACTTTGGGGTGTCCAACGTGAGTGACCCCCATTTACTGATTGATCATGAGACAGTAAAAGAAAGCCTTCTCATCTCAACAAACCTGCATAGAATACCTTACTTGGGCATGCAATTTGCACAGCAGATTAGTGCTACTAGTACTAATACTAGTAAGGAGTCCTTACTACTACTAGTACTAGTAGCAGGACCAATGGGTTCTATGAGTCTTACAGTACCACCAGTAGGCAATCCACAAAATATATAAGGGGAGAGGGAAAGGTGAGTGGAAAACCAGAAGAAAGCAAGCTACAGACAGACTAATACAGAGTCAGAGTCAGTTTGATTTGATGTAAAAAAAAAAAAACAGACACTAGAAACAATGTTAGTAGGTAATGGAGCAAAAACAAGAATTTAGAAACAGATAGATCGAAGAGAATTTACGAAAAATTTAAATAAGGAAATGGAAATAATAGAGCGTTAAAAGTTAGGGAAATATATATTAATATAACACCAGGAGAACTTACTGGGGCCAGCAGAGCCATCTGCGTCTGAGGCTGCTTCAAGCCCCTGGGAGGCCCCTCTGGCTCCCGCACACGCCTCAGCAGACCCAGTCTTCTTCTTCTTGCCCCTGGATGCTGATCATGTAAGACATAATTAAAGAGACAAAAAATGATTGGTGTTAAATAAATAAATATTAAATAATCGCTCTAAAAAGATTTTTAGACAGGAAACGGCAATTGCAATAACATTGACCTATCCTAAATCAGATCGACTTGTAGTAGACTAGTATCGCAGTCGCGGACCATCGTATCTTTATTATTACACAGTTCCATTCCGATTCCCGAATCCTAAACCTACCTAGCCCGCCTATTCCAAAGACTTTGGAATGAATTGCAAAACAATTATAGTTGCTTCTAAGTTCCGATCTCATTTGCAATCATCTATCTGTCTCAACTTCAACCCCCTTTGACGGGCCAATTCACTAAGTCTGCATTTATTCTTCTTAAGTGCATAGATGGACACATGCATATTGCATACACCAAATTGGTTGGTTGCTATTCACTCACTATACAAACTACAAAAGGTTCTACTAGGACTGAAGTCACGTGAGAGGACGCGTCACGCAGGCTGCTAAATTACCAAATAATACTAACTAACTAACTACCACCTCTATCTTAGTGACAGGACAGCCTGACAGGACAAAGGAAAGGACTGGAGTCTTTCCTATCTGCATTACCTAACTTAAATTCTCTAACCTCTCTTACATGACCAACCCAAGTGAGCGCAAAGTTGCAAACAAGTACGATTAGTAGCGCTGAGCACCTGTCTGGAAGAATAACAATCACATAATATAAGATTTTTAAAGGTAAGTTACCTGCATGTAAGCAGCAGCAGCATTCTTGCTACAAGGGAAAAAAATAATATTCGCAATAACAGAACAGAAGAACACAATAATAATATATTAGCTACTCACCGAGCCCCGGAACCTCAACACCTAGCAGGTCCAGCAGGGCCTGCTCCCAGTCCAGGATGTCGGACCACCGGTGCGTCATTTGGTTATGGGTGCGCCGGACCACAGAGCAGTGAAACACTGCCCGGCGCACCCTCGCCCACCGCCGATGATGCTCCCGGAGCCGGTACCTGGACCCAGGCCTGCTGCCTGCTCCCAGGGTTAAGGGGAGGGGGCGCTGGACAAAAAAAAACAGTGCGGCCACCTCCACCTCGGAAAACAGGGCCCGGGCCTGCACCCCTTTCGGGCGATGCCGTCTGCAAGGAAGGCGGCTGCGGCTCTCGCTCCTCCTCTTCCCCTGCTTACTACTCTTCTTCACCTTGGTTCTCGGGGTGAGGGGGGGCGGAAAAGAAAATGTAGGAAGTAAAGAAAGGAAGTAGAAAAAGTAAAAAACAAGTAATAGAAAAACAGTCAAAAACGCACTAAAGAACACACAAAAAGTAGAAAAAAACGCAAAATATACACTCAGGAAAAGAGAAGGATAGATAATAAATAAACAAGATCAGAAAAAAGTTTTTAACAACAAAGAATTGAAAAAATATCGGGAGGATAGAATAACAGGCCAGAACCATAGCACACATGAAAAACAAGATGGCTGCGCCCATGGGCGACCACGTGGTGAAGTTTGCGCGATATTTCCCCCGAGCACACAATTTGCGTTCCCAAACAAACAATACACGTTCCCGAACTTCAAAAACGCATCGCAAACGGGCAGAACAAGGAACTCCGCTCGCTTGCGGAACTCCACGTAGCTCATGGAGTTTTTTTACAACT
The DNA here is from genome assembly GCA_963921515.1 of Calotriton arnoldi. Lineage (NCBI taxonomy): Eukaryota > Metazoa > Chordata > Amphibia > Caudata > Salamandridae > Calotriton > Calotriton arnoldi. The sequence goes on along the minus strand of CAWUFW010016237.1, from coordinate 196,809 downwards.
TCGCGGAATTCCGTGTAGCGCAGCTATGCGAACTCCGTCCAGTCATACATAAGAGGTAGAGGAAAATGGAGCAGAATCTTGAAGCAATTGCTTAGTCGCCGGAGTTCCATTTGATGACTTGTCTACCAGTATTTCTGAGGAACATGGTCATGGCAGTCATGATGTTCCTTCGCAAGCGCAATCTGTAGCACAGTAGCCCGCCCGAGAGTGCATGCATGTGTGGCAACAAGCCCAGACAGTCAGCTACCATTCACTATGCACGCTGAATGCAAAGTGAACACAGACATTTTTTTTTGCTTATTGACTACATCCAACTCTTCCTGTATGTTGACTTCCTTGAGAAAATTGTGCACCAAACAAAGTTGCTTCTTTAACAGTTTCTGGGAGAGCAAGCAGGCATTCTTTGGCCGTATTGCAGGGCTCACTGGTGAACTCCCACTTCTCTTGGGGAGTTGTAAATATGTACGGGCCTTACACATGAGAATAGTGCACAAACAAGGTGTAAAGTCCTAGTGGTCTAGTCCCATGGTTTGGGAAACACCCAGTTTTACACCAACTATGAGCAGAGATAGGCTTTTGATATTGCAGTGTATGCTATATTTCAAAGATAATTCTGCTGCATTGCCCTTGCACCATCCAGACCATGACATGTTGTTCAAAATTCTGCCTGTTATGAACATTTGCCTATCCCGTTTCCAGAGATTTATACTCCTGGAAAGAATATACCTGTTGATCAGTTCTTGTTTCTTTATAAGGGTGGCTGCTGTTCATGCAATACATACCAAGCAAAAGCGGTTTTATGGTATCAACATATACATGCTGTGTGAGAGCTCTACTGTTTATGTATACAGCGTGAGATTGTATACAGGGAAGGCAGGTTTCCCTTCTTGCGCTAGGAATCACTGCAAAGATTGTATGGGAACTTGTCCAATCACTCCTTCATAAAGGTTTAACCTTTATTTGGACAACTTCTATACAGGAGTTGAGTTGTTCAGCGGGCTGTACAAAGATGCCACTGTGTCGCTGAAAAGGATTTCCAAAGGAGCTTGTTTTTAACAAGCTCCAGAAAGGCCAGAGCACTGCATTCCAACAAACTGCTCACAGTCAAATTCTCAGATAGGCAAGATGTATTTATGCTCACCACAATACATGATGAAAGCACTTCTCTGGTCACGGTTTGGGGTCAGTTGATAATATGTATACTTATTTACAATAAGTACATGGGGAGAGCAGATAAGAATGACCAGGTACTTCAGCCATATAATGGGAATCGAAAAACTCACACATGGTATTAGAAGTTGTTTATTCTTGTGATCTAGTTGGTAACATGCAAAGCAAATGTTATTTACGTCAGGTCACCACAGGAGCACAATGTCTTTCCTTGACTTTCAGTTAGCTGTCATTGAAATTCTCATCCCGCAGAAGCCATAGCCTCTACTTCCTCTGCTGTGGAGGGCATTGCAAGGTTGCAGGATTAGCACTTTCCACACTGCAACAGAAAGAAAGACTTGACAATGTCCCTCACAAGGATTAACATTAACCCTTGTTTGATCCATTCCTGTCATGGTCACAAGTGGGATAACATTTTTATCAGGAATAGTATGGTAATGCTGGTTGGTAAGAACTTTTTGGATCCCTGCAGATTCCGGAAGATTCCATCCTAGAAATGTAAGTACAATGCGTGGAATCCCCCGAGTGTCTAGTTTTAAAAAATATCTGTGGTTGGTAAGTTACCATGGGTGGCGACTAAGCCTGGCCCCAAATACCACAGCTATTCCTATCGCTGATCTCTCCACTTAGCATTTTAGTGCCTTGTTTATCAAAGGCGCTTGACCCACCCACAAAAGTAGGATACTGTTGTTATCGGGAGACACGTAGGAATGCTGGATAGTTGAACATTTGTGGATTCCTGTAGATTTGGGAGCATTCCCTCTCAAAAAAGTGAGAAAAAAAGTGTATTTTTAGACAACATTTGAGATTTGCATGGGTTTCTGGATAAGAAAACCTTGTGAGATCCACACAAGTCACGCCACCCTGGACTCCCCCAGATATCTAGTTTTCAGAAGTGTGAAGATTTGTAGGTTTCCCTGTGTGCTGGCTGAGCTAGGGCACAAAATCCACAGCTACCCCAATCGCAAAAAAAAAAAGGTCAGTTTTGAATGGAAAAAGTTGATGTGCCCATGTTGCATTTTAGGCCCTTTCCTACTGCAGGTGCTAGGCCCACCCACACATGTGGGGTACTATTTTATTGGAAAACATGTGGGAGAGCTGTGTGGTAGGAAAGTTGTGGAGCCTTACAAGTTTTTGAACTTTCCCTCACAGAAATGTAAGCAAAATGTGCGTTTGTTTAGCCAGCGTTTGAGGTTTACAAGTGTCCCTTGATAAAAGAGCCTCATGAGAACCACACAACTCACACCACCCTGGACTCCCCCAGGTTTCTAGTTTTCTGAAATTTCTGGATATGGCAGGTTTCCCTGGGTGGCAGGTAAGCTGGGGCCTAAATATGCAGTTACCTTCCTTGTAAAAAAAGGGTTGATTTTGCTGGGTGAAATGCAATGTCTCCAGGTCACGTTTTGTGTCACAGACTCTAGGCCCAGCCACACAAGTGGGCTACTGTTTTTATCAGGAGACATGTGAATACAGAATAGTAGAACATTTTTATTACCAATTGGATTTCTCTGCATTTCTGGCTTCTAAATGGAAGCAGCTGCGCAAGAAAGAAGACATTTTTCAAAATGCCCTCTGAATGATAGTATGGGTATCTACAAATTGAGAGGTGTACTAAAACTATTGCTTCTAAACTCAGTATCTTGAGAACATTTCAGAAATACATAGGTTTCCTTCATGCGTATTTTTCCCGCTTTATATTTTACCTCAAGAATTGCTGTATACTCGGTACACAATGAAAAATCATTGTAAGATGCAGCTCAGTTGTTGGCTCTTGGTATCTCATGTTCTTGGAGAACCCACAAACGCAATATATCCTCATGTCCAGAAGGGTCTATTGGACGAAATGTTATACTGCTTTTGTAACTCTGCCATCATGACTAGATGAGATTGTCCCAAATGGCTTTTTTCCTACTCATTTCATAATTTGTTGTTATTTCAACAGTTGGGTTATTTGGGAAAATCTTGAGGATCACAAATGACCCCTTGCTTAATTTATTATTTTGTTTACATTTCAGAAATGTACAGCTTTCTGTGATTTCCCATCGGTAGCACACCTGTTTTAACCACAAACTGCAAGTAGTTTGAAATCACAAAAAATAGGAAGGATGGGCTGCCGCTTGGAAAAATGCCAAACCTCTGATAAAACAATTGATTTTTGATACAGTTCTGCTAGACCTGAAAGCTGGGAAGATGGTGGTCTTAGCACATCAAACCTTTTGTTAGTGCCATTTTTAGAAGAAAAAAACGGACACTTTCTAGCACAGAACCTTGTTTTATTTCTTCACAGAAATCCCAAATTTAGCTTTTTTCTTCGTTCCCTCTAGGGCAATTTACAGACCCTTGGTAACTTTAGAATCGCCAGGATGTTGGAAAAAAGGACACACATTTGCCATTGATACCTTATATGGAAAAAGCCATGAAACTGTAAGCTCAAAGAATCCAAAAATAGCAACAGCAAAAAAGCTCACCAATTGGGTAGAAAAGCCTCAACAGTTAGGTGGTTAACATGCTCTAATTATTGTGTATTTCTTAATTTTTTTTCAATATTTAGCAATTGTTGTATAATTTTAATGGTGATATTAATTTAGTCAATATTTGTGTTTTTTTGCTTAGGTATAGGATGACAATGTTCTTGTGATCAATATTGTTTTGCCAACATTTCAACATTGTTATCGATATTGTGTCATACACTCACAACTTGCTAAACCCACTATGATTGTTTCTCTGTAAATCATCTTCATTTGTTGCAAGTTCACATTGTAAGACTTCCTTTCCTAAGTTTAATCAAATTACTGCATTGCTGCTTGTGAGAAAGTGTTTTATTAGTTGAAGTGGATCGGTGTCCACCACATTTTATAAACTTACTATCTTGCTATGTTCAGGCAAAGGTTTCAGTATTTTAAACCTGAACTCAAACCTGAGGTCACACAGCAGACAAGCATAATGTATAACGCATTTAGAAGTATCAAAACAGTTAAAAAGCTGAAAACAAACACACAATAAAAACCCCACTCCAATTTATACGATTGGAGTAACATTTAATGAACAAAATGACACCACAATGACAAAAATTTAATGAGGGGAACTGAACAAATGAGTTTTGTAAGAAATTAGGTTACTGATTGACTGGGGTGTGAGCTCTGGTCAAGAAGCAACTACAATCCTTGTCAGGGTAAGGCAAAAGCAAATCCCAAATTAACCTGTGCTCAGCTCCCTGGTAACTTGGCGCAGAGCAGTCAGGCTTAACTGAGAGGCACAATTGGTGCTGCAGTCCCTGGGTGACATTTAACTTTCCATGCCATAGGTACAAATTCTCTTCCATATAGTATGGCCTTATATGAGAGTTGAATACACCAATCACAGATTAGCAAATTTCTACATGTTTTAGGGATCAGAGCACATGCACAGGGCACTAGACAGCAGTGCCCCAGTCTGCAGAGTATAAAAAACAGCAATTAAATTCAGCAAAAGAATGGGGGTGACAGTGCAAAATCTCAGAAAATCTTTATGCAAAAAAAGGGCATTTTCTCACACTTCTTTAGACCTCTTACATGTAAGTAAATCTTTTGGTTGTAATCTCTGCTTGGATTACATTCTCTTTCTAAGAAGAATATGTGCCGCCCATGTTGCTCAAGGCTAGTGGGTATCTGCTCCAGGCCCTTTTGAACCCGAGGTGCGAGTAGGGGACAGGCTGAGTGCTGAGATTTCTCCCGTGCTGCAGGGGAAAGAGACACCTATTTTCTTTGTGCGAGCTGATGCCCCAGGCTGGGGTAGTGGTTATGGTACATCTTAAATTGGTCCCATTACAGTAAGTTGCTTTCTTAGAGAAAAACCACACCTGGGTCATGCTTTATAACTCCACATGTGTTGCTGCCTACTTGGGGAGTTTAGTTCCATCCCATCTCTTTAAGTGGGGTACAGTTAGCGCTACCCTCTGTCCCCGCACATATCTCCTTGTTTATAGCCATAAATGTCATGTCTCTCTAATCTCCCCTCGTTCAAAAAATAGCAAAATGTATCTGGGTGACTGGAGCCAACTTAGAATCTCTATGGGAATTTCTTTCCCAATCCACAGGGCCATGGTGTGATGTGGTATGCATGTGACAGCCTGTGGGGCACGAATCTGGAAATGTGTGGATCCAGAAATGTCTTGAAGCTGTTTGAACTTCCTTGCGACCTGCCTCACCAAATTCCTTCCTGGTCTGTCATGGATAACAGGATGTTGTGATCATCTAGGCCTCTGTTGTTTGTTCGGCTTCTCCGTCCCATTCTCCCTGATCCTGAGGCTCCTGTGAACTATCTCGAGCTGTTCCTATCCTCTTCTGTTGCTGGACAGCATCTTCCTTTGCTGTTGCTATATTACGGGTTGAGTCCACCTGGGCTAGTTAGTTCTCCATAACATTGGCCATGCAGGTGCAAAATAAATTCCCCAAGGTGTTTCTGCCCCAATTTGGTTGTCTCCTAGAAGAGGTGTGGCGCAGCGGGCAGGGTGCCTGACTCCGGACCACGGGGTTCACGGTTCGATTGCCGGTGGCAGGTTAGCCCAGCACCATGTGACTCTGGGCAATAGCTCGCTCAATCTTCCCGAGGGCCCTCAGCGCCGGGACACCTCCCAGGAGGTAGCTGTGCGCTTTACAAATGCTGGTATTTCATTTCATTTCATTTTTCCTACCAGAAGAATCAGCAGTCATTTTGCTTCTTTAAATGATTGTAGTGTGTTGGCCTTTTCATTTGTACAGTAGGTGGAAGGGGTGGCCTCATTGGCTGGTCCCTGCTAAAATATGTTACTGTGTAGACGTCTTTGTGCTTTCTTAGTGTGACATCTTACAGGTCTTGGTACAATTGCAGTTTGTGTCCTCTAAAGAGAATGGCATTTCTACCTTACCCACTGCATAATTGATTCTTCCTCCTCAAAGACATGTATCCTCATTAGAATGTCTATGGGGTAATTCTTGTGAGTTTTTTTTACATGTGCACTCTTTGTGTCTGATTCAGCTTTATCGGAGGCTTCTCTGATAGGTCTCTGATACCATGCAAGAGATTACATACAAATTCCTAGATGTCATTTCCCTTCTGACTTCTTTGATTCTGACGTTGTTGAGGCATGCAGAGTTTTCTAAGTCTTGTTTATGTGGAGGTCAAAAGCCTGATTTTCCATGGTTAAAATCCTGTTTCAGAGTAATGCATGCTCTTGGGGTATGTTGTCTATTACTCTCGCTAAATCATCCACTGTCTCCTCAGATCTGTACCTTCGCTCTGCAGTTTGTGGATGCATTTCTTTTGATCAGCCTTGATCAGATCGGCCTTACTTCTGTGCGAATCTCTTTGGGGAAGAGAGTAATAATGAGGAAGTCTTGTCTCAGTGGTCTACGAGGGTGCGCCGGGCCTGGGTTCCCAGGCAGCCTTGTCATTTGCTTATTGTTGAGAGGGCCGATAGGCCAGCTATGAGTGCTCCTTTAAGCTTTTACTGTGGGCAATGGCTCTGAATCCTGGATGCTGGGGCTAGAGTTTCACTGTTTGAGCCGCCCACCACCACATATACCCCAGTCAGCCCTTCACTACTCTGCTCTCCTCATGAGCAGAATGTGTGATGCTGTGTGCTACTCTTACTGCGGCTCTTTTTTCTCTTTTTGGGGGCCCTCCTCTCAGAGTTTGGCCTGACATCTTCTGGTGATATTGCTGGACCCTCTTATTTGGGAGCGCTGTCAGTCCTGGTTTGTCTTCTCACATTTGTGATATCCCTTAGCGTGAAAAGTCACTTAACTGGTACACCCAAGAGGCCCGCTTACTGTAGCATTGCTATCCATGTCCTCGAAAGGGTTTGGAGAGGGTGTTTTTGCTAAGGTTATAGCCTCAAGAGATCCCTGAGAATACAGCCAGAGATTCCAAGGTCTGAATGTGTTCCGGTGGGACATCTTGGGGGTCGCCTCTGGCTATCCTCCTTATCCTGCCCACATTCGCCCCTCCCTTTTAAGGACCTACTGCTGCACTTACAAATGTCAGCGTTGAGGAATATAAAGGCTGACTTGCCTTGATCCAACCTTCTGCCTCTTTCTTCCACTACCCTACACTTTCTCTCTCTTTATTTCATTCTTGCAGGTTATTTTTCATCGCTGTTTTCTCCCTTTGTCACTGCTTCCATATGTCTCTTTTCTGCCTCCTTTCGCACTTTTCTGCCTTTCTCACTCTTGCTCTAGGTCAAAGTCTGATAATAGAAAATAAATACAGGTTCCCAAAAATGAGTGCCGGCGCCCACCACGTGCAACCACCTGCACAAAGTAAGCACTGTAAATTGGCAAAGCGACCGTAACCACATTTCTGACTTCCTTGTATGGCTTTATTAGCAGAGAGTTTGCTTTGACAAAAAGTGAGACTGTATGTCTATATATCAATTGTAAAATTTGCAATGCAGCGTGAATGTTTTTTGGAGTGAGAGGTTCTTTCATGCATTGTTAATTGTCCAGCAGTAGAGATCGACTGGCTGTCGCCATGATGGGAAAAGACTGCGATGCAATTGTGTTCCTTGTCATTCTTTTATATCGCCAGGATAAATATATTACAAAAAACGGCGAATTACGGGTAGCAAACTTTGTCAACATTTAATTAAAATGTCCTATTTATGTTCTCATTTTAGGAGCGAATCTTCTTCATCTTGGCTCTCCTTTTTGTCTCGACATAGGGAGGAAATTGCTCCTTAGAACAAGATACGGATTATGAACATAAAATAACTATATCTTATTTTTCTGCTTCTGCAAGAAGGACATATTTGAGTCAGAAAGTGCATTTCACCATCTGTGTGAAGCTGTAGGGTAAACAGCATGCAGTAATTATTTACATTTTCGTAATGTACCACTAAAGAATCAGAAAAAGCATTTCTGGTCCTCTGTGTAGTGGTATGGGCGCATTAAAGTAAGCTAATTATGTTTGACACAGCACAAACACTAATGCGGGATGTAATACTGTTACCGATGATGAATGTGATTACTGGGACATAATGGCGCTGATGTAATCAGACATTGAAGGTCCATTTTTGCCAACATCATTACACTAGCAGATTGGCCGTAGAAATCATCCTTCCGTTAATAATAGAATGATAATAGATGTTACACATAGGGTAAAAATCGAATGCTCCATTCAGAAAACATTCAGTACTGCATTGCATAAAGTTCCCTGGTGGAGCTAATTTTCAAGGATGTGTTATTTAGCATCAAGCTACATATTATTAAGTTGTGTTATTTTTCCCCATTGTTTTTACAACAGTGAATTTTGGGGCATATTTACATGGAAATGACGCTGTGTCAAATTTTGCAGCATCATGCTCCGCCATTTCCAAAATGCAGAGATGCGCCATATTTACAGCATTATGGAGCTCTGGCGCAACACAGACACCCTTGCGCCATAGTGCAAGGTTGCCTACGTTGCAGGGAATGATTATTTATGTGCCTGACGATACCCCTTTCTGCACATAAACAATTAAAAATGGTGATTTGTTACGTCTATGTGTGCTGCAAATGATTGTTTATGTGCAGGAAGGGACACCTTCCTGCACATAAACAATGAATAATGCCATCTTGCTCTTTCTATGTGTGCTGTAGAGAGCCGCACACATAGAAAAAGCAAAAACAAGGAAAAATAAAAGTATTTCTCCTCGTTGCGCCATTCTAACGCCTGCTATTGCATGGTGTTAGTTTTTGGCGCTGCCTCAGATTTACACCTCCTTGTAAATCTGGGACAGCGTCAAAAAACAATGGGTGTTGTGGTGGAACACCCACACCAACACCAACACCCATTGCACACCCCTTTCATGCAGATACCTGCATGAAAGGGTACCATATTTACAAAGCGGCGCTAAGCCACAAAAAGTGACTTAACGCCACTTTATAAATATGGTGCAGGGCATTGCACCACCGGAACGTCCAAAAAAGTGACGTTCCGGTGGTGCAATCCCCTTGCAAATATGGATCCCAAAAATAGATGTTGCATAGCCAGCCCACATACTCAAAATACGAACAGCAGATTTGGTACAACAAAGCAGCACTGAGTATCATACCAAGAAATGGAAAAAATGATACATCCTTACATTATGTTGGGCCTCATTTATGGGGAATTGGCATAGGGCAGCACTGCAAGGCTTCTTGCTGCGCTGCCCTACACCAATGTGAAAGGCCAGGAATGCACTGTATTTATGAAATACAGTGCTTTCCTGTCCTTTCCCCCTGCGCTGGCACACAATTTGCTGCCTAGTGCAAACACAGGTAACCTTGCACCATGGTGCAAGGGTGACTGCGTTGCATGCAGGATTGCTTTTGTGCAGGAAGGGTCACCTTCCTGCATAAAAACAATCCAGAGAGGTGTTTTCCTTGCTATGTGTGCTACAGAATGCAGCACACATGGAAAGAGGAAAAAACAATGAGAACTAAAAATATTTCTCCTCGTTACACCTGCTCCTGGGAGGTGTAAGGTTTTGGTGCTGCCCCAGGTTTACATGATTAAGTAAATCCAGGGGCAGCGTCAAAATCCATGGGTGTTGCATTGGAAAACCCATTACAATGTCCATGGAATGTTTCCCTGGTACAGAGTAAGGCAACGCATTGCTGACTTGCGCTGCTTTGTCTTACTCCATATCTATGAGGCCATGCACAGCCACGCAAAGTAGCTTTGCATGGCCTCATAGATATGGTTGAAATGTTTCTTCCACCAGAGGGTCAGTAAATGTTATCCTCCGGTGGCACAAGACTCTCATAAATAAGCACTGTGATGTATAGCACGAATATCTTCATCCTGAGTGGCCGCTAAATAGTGCTTCGGATGCATATGGGTATGTCCACCTATGTAGCCATATAACAGGCAAGATAGTAATGCCATCTGCAGTAATTTTGCATCCAGTATTACTTCAGGTGTTTCCAGGAGGTGCACCTTCAGCAGGTTAAACTTAGCAGACTTTTTTTTTCTGGAAAAGGTCCAGACTTGAGAAATTATATGTAGAAGTATGTGTTAACATCAATTCCACTTCAAATCCCAATTCGTCATTGAACATCTTGTAATCCCTGGATAATTTTGCATCCCTAAATTACTGATACCCACATTATAGGGAAGTTCAAGTGTGAAATTCCCACACCCGAATTACCACTATACTTGTAATGGAAAAATTAGTGGTGGTTAGTGTTGTTTTCAGCAAAATTCATTGTTTGCATCTTGGCTACACATTTAGGGGCATATGTAGATAAAAATATATTTGCGATTCTGAAATTGCGATTTTCCGCGAATCGCATTTAGAGAATCGCAAATTCCGATGTAGGTAAAAAATCGCAAAAAAATAGCGATTACCAAAAATTCGCAGAATTAAATAGCGATTACTGAAATTGCGATTCCTTAATTGCGAGAACGGAATTAAGGAATCGCAATTCCGAGAATCTGCAATTCAGGTGCAGAATGATGACATCACAACCAGGAAGTGTGACTGCCCATGCTGCACCTGATTGCCAGAAGCTGAGTGAGAGGGTGTGAGGAGAGTTGGAGATTTGTGCTCAGCAACTGAAAGCAGGAGAAATGGAGTCCCAGGGGACAGAGAAGCAGCAGGAAGTGAATACCAGAAAGAGGAAACAAAAATTTACAGAAAGGGAGCTGGAGGTCCTCACCCAGGAGATAGTCAGCAGCCATGACCTCCTATTTGGTAAACAGTCACTACGTGTGCCAGAGGCACGAAAACGAAAATTATGGACTGACATACAGGAGAAAGTGAATGCAATTGGCGTGACACACCGCTCAGTCGAAGACCTAAGAAAAAGGTGGTACGACATGCGGCAAAGGTCAAAGGAGAGGGTGGCTACAAGATTGGCTGAGGCCAAAAAGACCGGTGGTGGGACGTCCACAGCAACAGACTCAACGCCCCTGGAGGAGCTGGTGGAGGGCACCCTTCAACCTGAGAGTGTGAGTGGCGTGGCTGACCTGGACAGCTCCGAACACCCAGACACCAGACAAGGTAAGATGCATGCCAAAACCCCCTGATACATACCCAACCCACTCACACCCCCAGACACACAACCTGAGCGCAACTCCAGTACATGTCCACAAGCACACCCAGAAATGCATTATGGGAGATGTAGTCACATGCACTGATACCTGGAGCAGTGAGACACAGCAAGGTGGAATAGGGATGAGACATTCAGGAAATGATGACAACAGACAGATAGTACTCATATGATTTGAAAATTGTAAACTGTAATGCATTACAAATGCGAGACAAAACACAGAATTAATGTGTGCATTTAAATTCACAGCACCACCAACAACACAAGAACCCATGGCAGAAGGGGAGGACACAACAGAAAATGAGGACGAGGCAGGGCAGGATGAGCAGGGCGAAGTGAGACCATCAAACCCTGCGCCATGCAGACGGCGCAACATAGTGCCACCACTACCACAGCTGGAGGCAGAGGCAACAGACACAGCAGGAGAGGCACAGCCAGTCCGGAGGCAGCGTGCAGGACAGCAGACAACACAGTCCCCTGTACAATCCAGTGAAGGGAGTGGGCCGAGACGCAGGGCACGGCCGTCCACCAGCACTGCTCCTCCCGACGAAGACACTGTGTTCTCGGGCCTTGAAGGCAGCATGCTGGAAGCACAGCGCCTGCAAGTCAAAGGGATAAGGTCAATACAGCGCCAATTGTCTGCACACAATCATAACATGACAGAGATGCGGGTTGGTGTAATGGCCATGACAGGTGCACTGGAAGGACTGTGCAGGGAGATGAGGAGAGACAGGGCAGCCAGGCGCAGGGAGAGACAGCGTCTTCACACCCGGCTGGACACATACACAAGAGCTGTCAACCGCCTGTCAACCGCCACATCCCTGCTGGCCCGAAGATGTGTCAGTATGCAGCATGAGATGGCTCACTGCTGCCAGGACGTGGGCAGGGGCCTGGTGCAGGTCACACATGCCGTGGACCAGATGCGCGCAGCTGCGACAGGTGGCATAGGCCCACTTAGCACATTGGATACGGACGAACAGTCCAGCAGGAGCAGCATCACCCCACCAATTCCAACGGACAGACGCCGGAGTGTGCGCCAGGGAGAGTAGATGATGACTCCAGGGAGGGCAGTGGGCACCCTGAGCGAGGGGCAAGAGGGCGTGCACGTAGGAGGTGAAGTAACATCAGGGACTAATGGCTATGTGTGAGGCAACACATACCATATGGACTTATTGGCTGATGGAAATACTTGCACTGTGGCACAAACATGTGCAAGCAATGTCAATGTAGTCACACTGTGTGACAGATGTATTCCTGCACCAAAGGAAATAAACATCACAGTTAAGCACCATTCTGTGGCATTGTGTCCTCATTACTCACTTAGAAGTAGTTATGTGTGATCTCATCTCGTCTCAGGCGCCCGGCAGCCGCCCCGGCCCCACCTGCTGGTCTGCGACGTGGAGCTGGTCCCTCCTCATCTGATGTGTCTGTATCTGTCAGATCCACTGGGGTGCCTTTCTTGGTAGCGATGTTGTGTAGTATTGCACAGGCAACCACGATTTTGCAACATGTCTCAGGGCTGTACTGCAGCGCACCTCCACTCTTATGGAGGCAGCGGAAACGGCTCTTAAGGATTCCGAAGGTCCTCTCAATGGCACAGCGTGTGGCTCTGTGGGCACTGTTGTACCTCCGCTCACCTGCAGTGGCTGGATTCAGGTACGGTGTAAGGATGTAGTCACGTACAGCGTACGCACTGTCACCTGCTGGGTATAAGTAGAGTTATGTTCAATACTGTCCTGCCAGTTCAAGCCTTTACTGGTTGTGTGTTTGTAAGCCATACAATTACCTAGCAGGTAGCCCTCTCCAAAATCGCCATTTGTGAGTCTGCGATTTAATCCACAGTGGCGAAACATGAATGAGTCGTGTGTGCTTCCTGGGTATTTTGCCACAATATCAGTGATTATGTGTTTGGCGTTGCACACTACCTGGATGTTCAGGGAATGATATGACTTTCTGTTCCTAAACACATACTCATTCTGTGATGGGGGTGTGAGTGCGACATGGGTCCCATCTACGCAGCCAATGACGTGGGGGAATTGGGCTATTTGGTAGAATTCCTGCTTGGTCTGATCTAGTGCCTGTTGTGTGCTGGGAAATTGTATGTGGTGATGCAGCCTCTGAACCATTGCACCAAGGAAGGCGTGGAAGAAGCGCGAAAGTGCACTCTGTGAGACCCCTCCTGCTGTGGCTATCACCCCTGAAAACTCCCTGATGCCAGGAGGTGCAGTGAGCACAGAACCTGGACATGGGTGGGAATGGTGTGTGCCCTGCGTGTGGGGTGTTCCAGTATGGGCCTCAGCTCCTCTATTAACTCCAGGATGCTGTCTGGGTGCAGCCTGTAGTTCACATGGATCTCCTCCTCGGTCAGCTGGAAGAGGGTGATGCGTGCTCTGTAGATCCTTTCCTGGCGTCTCCTTCTCTGTGTAGCATCTCTGATTCGCAGCCTCCTGGCTATCACATACAGCCCAGCCATGGTTGTAAATCCCAGTGGCATTGTGGGCCTGTTTAAATAGGTAGCACCTGGTTACCACCTGCTCAGAGTTGGTGGTAATTGAGAAGTGCAAATTTGCGAATTTCATGAAATCGCTAATTGCGACTTTTACCTACATCTCAATTTGCGAATTCGCATTTAGCGAGAACGGTAGTAGCGAATATCGCAAATGATGTGACGCTGATTGCGAGTCGCATTTAGCGAGAACGGTAGTAGCGAATATCGCAAATGATGTGACGCTGATTGCGAATTCGCTAAATAATTCGCAGAATCATTGGTACGCAAAAAAGGTAATCGCTAATTTAGCGATTCCCATTTTGCACAGCGGAAACCTTTCCTACATTGGAACGGTCTGTTTTGCGATCGCATACACCCTAATTTTTGCGATTCGCAGTGTTTGCGATCGCAAAACAGCTTCCTACATATGCCCCTTAGCCCCTTATTTACTAACACATGGTGCACCTCAGTCAGCAATTAAACTTGCTGTGCTGCATTGCATCACTTGGAGAGAGCCGAACTGTTGGACTTGGCCCTTTTTACAGGGTTATCCCTAAACTTTTTGCTTCTTCCTCCAATTTTTTCCTGACCTGTTGTTGTTGGCTATAGGACTCTGGGCACTTTACTACTGCTAATCAGTGCCAAAGTGCACATGCTCTCTGTGTAAATAGTTATTATGGATTGGTGTTCTCCTTGATTGGCATATTTGATTTACTGGTAAGTCCTTAGTAAAGTGCACTGAAGTGTGCCAGGGCCTGTAAATCAAATGCTTTTTCTTTTTCTCCATCACCCACTGTTGGCACGTACACCTCACGCGGCTGCGCATTCTACCCGTCAGGTACTCTTGAATTTTATGACCTTTTATCCAATTGGTCGCATTTGTGCCGGTACATGGGCCATATGCTTATTTCATTATTTTTTTCTGTTCCTAGATGTCCCTAAATCCATAGGTCCTGATGAGACCCTAGATCACGTATAGGGAGCGAAACGTCGTCGGCAACAAAAGAAAGCGAACCATTAACATTGCGTATTATTGTATATAGCTGCTGTATATTGTGTATTAAGTTGCTAAATGGTCGACTTTTTTGAATACCTTGGAAACCTTGTAAAATACTGTCACAATTATGCCACCAATATTTTAGGTTCCTGTTTCTCACTGGGGACACTACGCACATTTTTCTTTTTCATTGTATATAGAATTTTGTATGTGAAATATAAAATTCGATTGTATCAAACCAAAACCATAGGTGTATGTGGTTTCTTCGCCCTCCGACATCATTTTAACCCTTCCATTGCGATTGTGCATCTTATTATCTATATATGATTCTATTATTCCACAGGAACCACTGTTTCTGACAATAAATTACCCACCCAGGTTCCTTAGTGAGTTGGGTTCCCTTGTCCTTTTCTCGACCAGTGGGCCTGCAGCTCTGATTGTGCCACCCACATGAGTAGCCCTGAAAAGGTATCTCAGACCTGCCACTGCAGGGTCTGTGAGCAGTTGTGAACTGCCATGTTGACTTGGCAAGTGAACCCACGTGCCAGGCCCTAACCTTCCATTTCCTTACATGCAAGGCACCCCTATGGTAGGCCCAAGGTACCCCTCTGGGCAGGGTGCAGTGTATGTGAAAGGTAGGACACATACTGGTGTGTGTGACATGTCCTGATGGTGAAATACTGCCAATTTAGATTTTCACTATTGAAAGGCTATCTTGCCTCATAGGATAGAATGGGAAATGCTTTGTAACATCTTACAAGTATAACTTCCCATTGGGACAAGATAGAGAAATAAAGTTTGGGCTCTCTGAACTCAGAATTTAATAACACCTCTTTTAGTAAAGATGGTTTTTAAATTGTCTGTTTGAAATTTCACTTTTAGAAAGTAGGCATTTTCTTGTTTAAGCATTCTGTGTGCCTCTGCGTGTTTGTGTACTGACTGTCTGGTTTTGGAGTGACAGGGGCTGGGGATGTGCATTCACTGTAGACAGCCACTGGGGGGGGGGGAGTTGAGGTGTGCCTGGCCCTTCCTGGATGACTCAGTGCTGAGCTGAATAGACCTTGGCTGAATTCAGAGTAGTGGGAGGAGATTTCCTTGCACCTAAATAGGGCCTGTCTCCCTTGCACAATGCTGTCTCCACCCCCTGTGGTGATACTGCACCAGTGAGAACAGAACTGGTTTGGACTGGGCTCAGAGGCCCTTGCACAAAGAGAACAAAGAAACTTTGGGGTATAAGTATTAGACCTAAAAGCCCAGCGATTTAGACAACTACTGGAATCAATAGGAACCTTTGCCAAGGAGAAGAGCTGGAGAAACTGGAGGAGGAGTACTGCCCCCTTGCTGTGTGCTGTCTGGGGTTGGCCTGCAGTAGCTGTTTCTGCCAAGGAAAGGACAAGGACTTTGCTGTGTGCTGTGTCCCCCTGCTTGAGGAAGATCTCCAAGGGCTTGACTAGAGCTTGCCTCCTGTTCTGAAGTCTCGGGGACACAAAGACCTCACCCCCAGCTCCCCTGGACTTCCTTGCTGGGAGTTCTGACTTGCCAAGAGGTGCCTGTGACTGTGTTGGGCCTCTAGAGGTTGTTCCTGCTGTTGGGAGCTGGAAAAGCAACGCAACTACAAGAAAATCGATGCATTGCTCTTCTTGCAGCTGTTTTTCCGACACAGCACAGCTGTGCGAGAATAATTTCTACGCATCACCAGCCGCGCCGCTGCCAAAACCGATGCAGCGCCTATTGCCGCTCAAGAACCGACACATCGAGGGATCGTGGCTGAAGAAGCCAGCGCAGCGGCGCTCACCGCATCGATCGCCGACGCATCCCGGATTTCCACGCATTGTACCTGTGCGGCAAGTTTTCCCAACGCATCACCCGTGGACCAGAACTGTCTCGGAATCACCTTCCCCTACAGACTGCATTCGACACATCATTTCTCCTGCGTGCAGCAGAACTGTTGCATCGCCTCCCCATGGTCTCAGGAACTGATGCATCTCTTTGTTTTCCGACACTTCCCATCTCTGCAGCTGGTTGGCCTTGTGAGTTTTGTCGCAACTACAGGTACTTTGAGAGAAATCACGCAACCATAGTTTTCTATGGACTAAGTTGTTTGAAACCTTTATTATATTTTATTATTATTATTATTTGCTAAGCGCAACAAATCATCCCCGGGGGATCTCTCGGCGCCTCAGTCTTAGGCAACAGAAGCAAAACCATGTCCAGCTAGAGATTGAATAGCCAGGTTTTGATGAGTTTTCTGAACTGAGTGAGGTTAGAGCAGGAGCGAATGTAGAATGGCAGTTTGTTCCAATTGTGGGGCGCCAGGTAGGAAAAAGAGCGACCACCCACTCTGGTTTTATTTATCCTTTTAGGGCACAGTAACAATTGATCGCTAGATCTCAGTTGTTGGGTGGGGATGTAAGGTTTTATTTTATTTTTTAGATAAACTGGTCCCTTCCCCTGCAGTGTTTTAAAGACCATACATAGGAGTTGAAACACAGCTCGGTTTTTTATGGGCCACCAGTGGAGCAGGCGCAGAAGGGGTTCAGATGCTGATCGCTGGGGGCGATTTAGAGCAAGGCGAGCTGCTGTGTTTTGAACCACCTGGAGCCTTGAGACCTTATCCCTACTAGTAGGGAGTTAATATAGTCCAATCAGCTCAATAATAGTGCCTGAATTAGAGATTTTCTAGCTGAGCGAGGTATCCACGGGAACACCTTCTTAAGCATTCGCATCAGGCCAAAACATGTTCCTGAGATGCTTTTCACATGTTTGTCCATGGATAAGTTGTCACCCAGTATGACTCCTAGATTTTTCACCCATTTTTTCGGAGTCGGGGGTGCTCCCACTTCTGGAGGCCACCAATCCACAGACCATATCTCGTCTTCCTTTCCAAATAGGAGAATCTCTGTTTTATTTGTATTGAGCTGAAGAAAGTTTGCTGTCATCCAAGCTGCCATTTTCATCATGCAGTTTTTTAATTTATCCTTAGTGATGGAAGGGTCGCGATCAATCGTGATTATCGATTGTGTGTCATCTGCATACGAGATGGTCTCAAAGCCACATGATCTAATATGCTCAGCCAGGGAGGACACATAGATGTTAAGAAGAGTGGGACTAAGAATAGACCCCTGAGGTAGCCCTTTGTCGAGGATCATGGACTGTGATGTAAACGAGTCCAGCTGAACTACATGCATCTTTCAGAGAGAACATTTTTGAACCATTTTAACGCCTTTCTGCCGACACCAAACTCCCTTAGTCTTTGAACCAGGATTCGATGGGAGATGGTGTCAAACGCTGCTGACAGATCTAGAAGGATCAACATGGTTGGGGTCCCCTTATCTAAAGCTAGCTTTATTGAATCAGATACTTCCATTAGTGCTGATTCTGTGCTGTGTGATGCACGAAACCCTGACCAAGAGGGGTCTAATAAGTTATTCAGTTCTAGATAGTCCGTCAGTTGATTATTGACTAGTGCTTCAATAATTTCAGAGAAGAAAGGAAGTAATGATAGGTCTGTAGTTCTGCAGGTCCTGCGGATCGGCCGAGATTTTTTTCAGTATTGGTCTGATTCAGGCCGTCTTCTACTTCCGAGGGAGAGTGGCAGTTATTAAGGAGAGGTTACAGATATCTGTAATGGGTGCCGTTAGGATTGAGGCCAAAGATGAGATAATATATGGGGGTGCCAGGTACAGAAGGGAGCCTGATTTTTTTTATTTAGTAGGGCCTGTACTTGGTCAGGGTTAATTGTCTTAATAGATTCCAGTGAAAAATGGGTGGGATCTAGAATGTCTGCATTAACAACTTCCATACTCGATACATCCTTATTACTGAATGAACTATAAATTGTGTTAATCTTTTGTTGGAAATGATCTGCCAGATCATCACAGAGCTTTTGAGTTGAAAGAATAGATGGACTGTTTACCCTAGCATTAGTAAATTCTTTTAGAATCTTAAACAGCTCTTTTGAGGAGTTTTTCGCTTCGCTGATTCTATCCCCTAGGTGGGATCTTCTAGCAGTGTACAATTTTTTAGATATATTCTGAAGGCGGTTTTATAAACTAGTCTATCTTCCTAAAGCTTAGATTTCCTCCATTTCCTTTCCCATTTATTACAGGTGGATTTTTCTTTCTTGAGGGTTACGGTGTACAAAGGTGCTGGAGCGTTTTTTTTCTGAGTCTTCCCTACTTTTTGTGGGGCAATAGTGTCAAAGACCTTTGAAAGTAAATCCTCCAGAGCTACTAAAGCTGACTCGCTATCCACACAGTCCAGTATGGCCGGTGGGTTGAAGGCAGGAGTGAACGAGGCAAGAGTCACCTTCCTCCAGGGTCTTGAAGATTTCAGAGCAACCTGAGATTTACCACTATCATTTGGAGTTTTCAAGGAGAATCTTAAGGCAAAATGGTCTGTCCATGTCAAAGCTATGGGGAGTTCCACTATAATGTTTGGTATATTGGAAAAAATGGTATCCAGTGTGTGCCCCGCTATATGAGTAGGGCTAAATACTTTTGGAAAGAGACTGAGAGATTCCATGGCCGCCGTCAGACGGCTAGAGTCTGGGTCTGAAGGGATGTCAAAATGGTGATTAAAATCCCCAACTAGTAGAAAGTTATCTGCTTGAAGAGAGAAGGGGGCCAGGCCTTCCAGAAGTGATGAGCTAAAATCTTTTTTGTCGCCGGGTGGTCGATAGACCAACGCTCCCATCCAGTTTGACCTGTGGGCTACCTCAAACCTAAACACCGTAATTTCCAAGCTAGGAGTGGAAACTGTGTCCAAACGTTTGATGTTTAGGGGAGTGCGAGCCGCGATGGCTATTCCTCCTCCTTTTGTATTCAATCTATCCAGTCTTATGACTCTGTATTCTTCTGGAAATGCAATTGCCAGAGAGGGGGAAGCATCCTTGTGCAGCCACGTTTCTGTGAAGAAACAAATGTCTGGTTTAGTAGTGTCTAGGAGGTCCCAGACTTCTGATGCGTGCTTTGGGATGGAACGGGTGTTGAGGTAAAGGCCCTGCAAGTCATATGGTAGCCTTCTGCTTCCATGTACATTCTTCCCTATGGAGTTCTTGCCTGTAACCCGTGAGTTCGCGAGTTTGAGGGTCGATTAACTGCTTATTAGGGGGCAAATAACAGGGAACTGGTTACATTTAGAACATTGCCCGAATCCCTCCTCTCCAACCAGGGATATCTTTTCTTTACAAGCAGTCCTTTCAAGATTGTCATCAATCTCCAGGAGCTCGGCTTTCCGGTAGGTGCGGGCGAGCATTTCTGTCTTACCCATAGTGTGAAAGATGCAGCCTTCCCGGCAGCTGGCGGCGTTCAGGCACGGACGGGCGCAGACGGGCATGCCTTTGGCGCGCCATAGGCGCACCTGCTGCGCGCGTCCACTGCGCGTCCACGTCGGGCCTGTTTTATGTATCTAGGCCGAAGCCCTGTGAAAGGTGTTATGGGGGACGACTAGAGCGTAAACCGCTCAAAGATGGCGGCCGTCAACGTACCAGCCGACCTCCAACAGGGCTGCCTCTCTCCACGCTATCGGTCTCCTAGAAGGACCGTGGTGGACCGGAGAGTAGCCTGAAGGATATTAAGGTGCTTGCGGTGACAGAATGATTAAAATAAGCCAGATGATTAAAATGTCGCAAAAGAGCTGCTCTAAGTCGAGCTCGTGTTCAAAGCCAATTACTTTTTAAAAATAATGCAATTTCTGTGTCCTATTCAAGCTAGCCTGTAAAGAAGAGATAACATCACCTGATTCCTGCTTTAAAAGTCATATTCTTAATACTTGTATGTTGGATTTTTGTCGTTTTGGTCTTGTTGAGTTTAGATAAAGAGACTTTATTTTTCTTAACTGGTGCGGTGTCCATTTGTGGTGTTCTCACCATATTACTGTGTGTTTTGAGTACAAATACTTTACACATTGCCTTTGGGATAAGTCTGTCTGCTCGTGCCAAGCTACCCAGGGGGTGAGCAGGGGTTATCTAAAGTGTGTATCCTCCTTACCCTGACTAGAAGCAAGGGTCCCTATTTGGACAAAGGTACCTACTTCTGCCAACTAGAGACCCCCATTTCTAACATGAACTATGTAATTTCTTCAAAGAAATGGCACAGTTCTACTCTCTCCATGCGCTGGAGCACTTTGTGGTGCCTAATGCCAATGCAGGCACTCCGGTACCATAGTGCAAAGCTGTCCGGATGGGAGTCAGGTTTGTTTATGTGCAGAAAAGAAGGAATGGGTATCTACCTGCACAAAAACTATCCTTTTGGGATATTTCCTATTTGTATGTGTGCTGTAGAATACAGTACACACAGAAGGAGGAAATAAGGAGGAGAAATAAAGATATTTCTCTTTGTTAGGCCAGCCTCAGGGAGGAGCATGATTTCAGCACAAATCCATGTTCACTATCTTTGAAGAAATGAGTTTGCGTTAACATCCATAGGTGGGTGCAAGGGAATGTCCACGCAGCACCGATAGAACGCCTCCTTATCGTAAAGTAACACAAGACAGCGCAATGCGCTTTATTACTTTTTTTTACAAATCAACACAAATAGCCATTTGAGTTGCTTTGTAAATAACAAAAACGATTTTGCGTCAAGCATGCCTTGTAACGCAAACCTGTCTCAAAACCTTTGTAAATCTGGGCCACAATCTTTAATGATTTTGCTGTTACAAACCTGCACAGACTGTAGCTAAAAACATCGAGGAAATTACATGCTAAATAGCACCACAGTGCAAATTACCAGTAAGATGAAGGTTTATATAATGTGCAACTGTCTACAAGAGACATTCCTGTTCGTGACACAGATGCATTCAGCACCCTTTGTATAATGTATATTATTGGATTATAGCCTCAATTCTCATATTTATATATATGGATTTTTTTCAGTTTACAGATGTATATGTCAAAGTCACCTTCACCTGTAGAAGGAAGAACGTACCACACACAACAAGAGACTTGCTTTACGAATGAGGATTTTCTAGCAACCAAAAAGCCTCCAACATTTCCCGCTTGGTTTACTAGTTGTGTGAAAAGTTGAGCCAGTTAGCTGACACATGTAGTTAAACGTGCAGCCGAAGGCTCTCGGGTCTGGCTCGTGCAGCTTCCAGTCTTGCTGCGCGCAGCTCTGGTAAACAGACGGCCTGTCATCAGCAGAAGCGCGCGCACCACGTGCGCTGATCTGTACTGCAAGCAAAGAGAACCGCAGGGGGCTGGACAAGGTCAGCCCGGCTGTGCTCGCTTCCAATTCCCGTGAAAGAAAGTGTGAAATTTTAGCATTTGAAATGCCATCTTGCGAAGTGCAATCAGGCACATGAACGGAAAACAAGGCACACGAATGGAAATATTTAAAAAAAAACATTGTTCGCCTGAGTAAATGTAATATTCAGCTGCTTAAATGAAAGGTATTATAAAATAATATCCTTGGCTTTATATCGTGTAAAGCATTAGTGTGTTGATTCTTTATGAATTATTGTGGTAGGAGAAACTACTAATTGTTCTCCGTGCGACAGTCCAGCTTTTACTGCCATTTATCCATGCCACTTTTTATTGAGATTTTGTGCAATAATATTGTGAGTCGTGAAACTCAGGAGACTAATAGTCTGATTTAGAGATTTGCTGGCAACATATCCACCAACCAGTGTAGAAGATGTATGTCTTCTATCACACTGCCAGAGTGCCAGTAGAAAATATACCACATTATGGGGCATATTCTCAAGGAGCTACCGCCGAGTTATCGGCACTTTAACGCATCCAAAGTCGCGCTAAATTTATCGCCCATTCAGAAGCTGGTGCTAACAGCTCCATAACACCAGTTTCCCTGCGAAAGCAGTCGCAAAAAACATCGCCACAGATGACCCCGGCAACTAATGCTAATGAGATGCAGAGTAGGCATTCCCGAGCAATAAGCCGCGACAACACCACAACTCAATATTCTCAACGACCAGCCACATCTGCAATAGTAGGAACACAAAACAGGAGATACGGCGCGTTACGAGCAGGAAATTAACACCTGCTCTGACCTGGTGCAAAGTCGGACGTCAACCTGCACAAGAAAAGGGAGCCCAGCCCACAGCCACACCTGAAGAACAACAGATGCCATGGAGCCACTCACCATGCACCCCGGAGCCCTGAGAGGGCAACAACACCCACCGCCACCACCCCCAGGACCACCCCCCCCCCAACAGACCCCCCCGCCCTCCCCCCGGACCACCACAGAGGCAGCGCAGACAAAGACAGCGGACCTTCAGCACCAACCCCACAGACCTAACACCAGACAATGCCAATGCGCACTACAGGCCCAAAAGGACAACCGTCCTCCGCATCCTGAACATCATTGCCCACAGGCTGATGGTACCAACTCAGCGGACAACCAACATCCCTCCGCAGTCAAAGCTGCTGGCTGTGCTGCACCTGTTGGCCTCTGGTACTCTCCCAAACAACAACCGCTCGAGTCGGAGGAGTCTCACAGCCAGCCCCATCCAAGTTCCTCACACCTGTCCCGGATGCCCTCACCAGCTCGGGACCCCAGCACCCATACATCCTCCACAATACGTAGGAACAGCTGGAGAACAAGCAAGGACTATACGCCATAGCTGGAGCCCCGCACATGTCAGGGGCAATCCACTGCACACTTGTCCCACTTGTGCCCCCTGCCAACACCGCACACAATACCCCAACAGAAAGCACACGCATCCCATCAATGTGCAGGCAATAGTGAACCACAGGGGACTCCTCACCAATGTCATGGCCAACTACCCAGGCAGTGTGCATGTTCCCTTCATCTTCCGACAGTCCAACATCAACCAGCGCTTCCAGGATGGCACCCATGGGAATGCACTGCCCGTTGGCAAGTACCAAATGAACACACCACACACCTCAACACCACAATCATGCAACTCACAACTCTGGCACTGCACACGTCACAAAACCACATACAACATGCCAAACAACATGCCCCCCCACCAGACACGACAGCACAACTTACTGTGGCAACCTTGGTCAGCCATGTACATGAGCCATCGACGGCATGGCACCTCAGCCACACAATACCGGAATGTGGGGAGAGGTGGGAACCAGGCATGTGCGAAGGAGGCAAGTGACCAATGAATGAGTATGCACACAATGCCAAGTGTGGCGGAGATGTGCTGGACAGACTGCAGTATGCAGACCACAGACACAGCCATGTGTACATGCACTTCTGGTGTTTGGAGTGTCGTGGACAGTGGACGCAACCATGTCACCCCAGCCAGTGGGGAAGATCGTGGAAATGTAGCTTGTGACATCCCCCCCGTAAGCGTGTGCGGAGTGGGCTGGCACGGAGTACGCCAGGCCAGTGCACGGGTGTGAATAAAAAGCACGTAGCACTGGGCGTGGTTCTCTTCCGGAATGCCCAACGCATCTGCCAGGGCGGGGCCTCCCACCCCGCCACGAGGCTGATGCCGTCGCCGTGAGCGGTGTGGCCTGCGACCCTGTGCGCCTGCTGCACCCTGGGCCGCTGGTCCCCGGAGCCGTCATGCCCGCCCCTGCGCAGCCAGGCCTCACTGCTCACCTGCCGACACCGGTGTGTGTCAAAGAGGGCCCACCAAGTGCCGGCGCAAGCTCCAAGACCGAGGCCCACGACCTTCGCAGCCTCCTCAGACCATCACGGCCTCTGCGACACAGGCCCGCTTTACTCCTTTTTCATTGACGTACACCACCGCTGCCTCCGGCCTACACTACGCTCAAGTAGGTCACACATTTGGAACTGAGTCTTGATTATGCTATGGCAGAGTACACACTTTATGGCGGAGTTTATATCACTATACTCCCTTCGATGTGGTGACACAAAGTATGTGCATGACATCCCAACCACACATGTCTGTGGGCCCCTGATGACTACGCCTTCGGCCTACACTGCGGACGTGTAGGTCACACATGTTGAACTGATCCGTGATTTCTGCATGGCGGAGTACATATCACTGTACGCAGGGAGATGAGTAAGAGGAAGACGCGGTTCAGTCCGGAGGAGAAAAGGACCATCGTTACGGAGGTGTCCGAACACTGCTGACAACTGCCCTGGTGTCACCAACCCTGTGCATCGCGGGCCAACGACACGTGGCTGTGGGCCCCTGCTGACCCCTGCCTCGGGCCTACACTGCGGTCAAGTAGGTCACACATTTGGAACTGAGTCTTGATTACACAATGGCCGAGTACACACTTTATGGCGGAGTTTATATCACTATACTCCCTTCGATGTAGTGACACAAAGTATGTGCATGGCATCCCAACCACACGTGTCTGTGGGCCCTTGATGACTACGCCTTCGGACTACACTGCAGTCCTGCAGGCCCCACACAAATCCATGCCAGTCCATACCAGGCAGGACACGGCATCGTCGCTGGCCAAACACCCGCTCAGCTCTGTCGCTACTGCCTCGGTCAACCACGAGTCATCCCCACATGCCATTTCAACACCGTGTGTCAGTGTTCCAGGAGGAGCTTGCTGAACAGCGGTTGGCCCACGCTGGCCGCTGCCTCCGGACTACACATCGGGCGAGTAGTGCACACATTGGGAACTCAGTCATGATTCATTCATGGCAGACCTGATATCATTGTACTGGCCTCGTCGCAGACTGCATCCCCTGTCAGCTCCGGTGCCACTAAGTCTGTTCCCCGACAACCATGGACACTTTCTTCTTAAGATTTGTTGGCGACTGAGTCCATGTACTGGGGGTTGTCTTCATCATCATGTCGGTGATACTGACTATGTGGCCAAAACGGGGCTGTAGTATTCCACTCCTCCATCTGCCACTTCCAGCCGGCTCCTGCCCTCTGCATCATGCCCTGGAGGACACCTTCCACTGTCCCCCGCAAACCTCCGCTACATTCACCTTCGCCATCGATGAGGACCCGCTCACCTCGCGTGGCCCTATCTCACTGCACCGCAAGTCACCGTCCCGTGGTGGTGTGCCTGTTCCGGCCGCAGTGCATCCGGGGCCACTGACTCTGTGCAGCTCAAACCATGGCCCCAGTCTGATGGCATGTTGGATGGCCTCTGGGTCGATAGTCTGGGGGTCATCAACGCCATGTGTCTGTGGCCCTGCGCTGTCCGCTGCCTCCGGCCTCAACTGCAGTCCATCTTGGCTCACACATCACATCGAGTCCTGACCTGCCCGGACGTCGCATTACCGCAGGATGCACACGCCACCACCGCCAGGACCGACTCCAAATGACAGGTGCCAGAGTCGGAGGTGTCTTACTGCCAGACTGCCAGAGTTGCTCACACCTGTCGTGGGGGCCATCATCAGCTTGATACCCTGCTCAGCTCTTCAGGTGCCACTAACTCAGTGCACCACAAATCAAGGAACATTCTGCTTGCATGTTGGGTGAACACTGTACTCCCTCCGGCTACCACCATGATGCTTCACAGTTGTTTCTGTTGTGCTGGAGTTTTATGTTTCAGCTTCAATTGTGATCACTGTTAAAGTTGTTGCCAGCACCAACGACTCCATGAGGGCTGGCTTACACTCACCCCACACACATCCAGCACATGCGTCACTGTACATGTGACCATGCCAATAAAGGTGTCGAGCGCACGTGCCCGTGGCCAGTTCAACGAACTATCTGTGTGTGTCCGTGTGCTCATGATGTATGCATTTGTGCCCCAGGCACTACGACATTACATTGTGCCGTGTACAGAGGATGCAGCCATGTCACCGCAGGCAGCGGGTGGGACATTGCACACGTAGCATTGTCGTCCCCCACTCAATACGTAAAGGGAGTGAACTGGGCCGGCGTACGCCAGTCCGGCGTGGGGATGTGGATGATCATCCCGTGGCTCTGGGTGTTGTTCAGTACTGGAAATGTGCAAAGGCATGTGTCTCTGTTGCAGTGTGGGTCTCCGTTGGGGAGTGTTGGTGGGCCCTGATGGGACTTGGACACCCACGTATGTGATCTGGTTCAGCTTCCATGAGGTAGTGGCCCACCCGCACATGTTCGGCCACCCCCTTCTGGCAGTCTGACACCTGGCCTTGGAATGCGATGTGTGCCAGCTGGGGTGGTGGGTGCGTCCAGCTGTGTTGTCTGTGCAGGGGGTGGGGTGTCCTCGATGCTGCGGTACTTCCCTGCTCCTGGAGGTCGATTGCCTTAGATGTCCATGGACTGTTGTGGGGCGTAGGTGTCGGAAGTGTGGTGGTCCTCTTCAGCATCACTGTAGAGTTGTCTGGTCAATTCTGCTGGGGGTGTTGTTTGTCCCTCTGCAATGTGGAGGGAGATGCTTGTTGACATGGTGTTGGCATGTATGTTGCCGCATTGTTCACCTTTACATTCAGACTTCATGACAATGTACATTGTGACTGTTTGTGAGGGGCGGACTATTTGATGCGGGACAGTGGACATTTGGACTACATGACGTAGGTGAGGTTGTACACGTATCTTTGCATCTCACAGTTTCCTGCTATGTCAGATGTGATTGGCCATTTTCTACGCACAGGCGGACCCAGTTGTGTCCTCTGCTCTGCAGTGTAGGTGTTGGGCTGTGTACCACATTGTCGTCCATGTGGGTGTGCTGTAATTGCTATGTGTGTGTGCTGCTTTGTGTGGGAGTTGCACCTGCAGCTGTGATTTTGCTGCCCAATTGTTTCTTTTGCATTTGTCGCCCTAAGTGGGAAGGGTATGCCCAGACGTGGGTCCCGTGCTCACTACACCACTGGATTCAAGCTAGCCTGGCTGAAGAAGGGTGATGCCCTGAAACCGGTCCTAGGATGCTTGTTTCCGGTCCAGGGAGGACCTGGCTTGGCAGTTCGGGCTGGACTGTTCCCACAAGGAACAGGGTCAAGACTGATTTGCATATGGCTGGGTCCAAACTGGGGTGGTGTGGTGAGCAAAAGAATGATGGATTTAACCCAGATCCTTGTGACTGGGGGTGAATGTTTGCATTGTCCAGCATTCCGTCCATCAATTGTTTCTTTTGCATTTGTCGCCCTAAGTGGGAAGGGCATGCCCAGACGTGGGTCCCGTGCTCACTACACCACTGGATTCAAGCTAGCCTGGCTGAAGAAGGGTGATGCCCTGAAACGGTCCTAGGATGCTTGTTTCCGGTCCAGGGAGGACCTGGCTTGGCAGTTCGGGCTGGACTGTTCCCACAAGGAACAGGGTCAGGACTGATTTGCATATGGCTGGGTCCAAACTGGGGTGGTGTGGTGAGCAAAAGAATGATGGATTTAACCCAGATCCTTGTGACTGGGGGTGAATGTTTGCATTGTCCAGCATTCCGTCCATCAATTGTTTCTTTTGCATTTGTCGCCCTAAGTGGGAAGGGTATGCCCAGACGTGGGTCCCGTGCTCACTACACCACTGGATTCAAGCTAGCCTGGCTGAAGAAGGGTGATGCCCTGAAACCGGTCCTAGGATGCTTGTTTCCGGTCCAGGGAGGACCTGGCTTGGCAGTTCGGGCTGGACTGTTCCCACAAGGAACAGGGTCAAGACTGATTTGCATATGGCTGGGTCCAAACTGGGGTGGTGTGGTGAGCAAAAGAATGATGGATTTAACCCAGATCCTTGTGACTGGGGGTGAATGTTTGCATTGTCCAGCATTCCGTCCATCAATTGTTTCTTTTGCATTTGTCGCCCTAAGTGGGAAGGGTATGCCCAGACGTGGGTCCCGTGCTCACTACACCACTGGATTCAAGCTAGCCTGGCTGAAGAAGGGTGATACCCTGAAACCGGTCCTAGGATGCTTGTTTCTGGTCCAGGGAGGACCTGGCTTGGCAGTTCGGGCTGGACTGTTCCCACAAGGAACAGGGTCAAGACTGATTTGCATATGGCTGGGTCCAAACTGGGGTGGTGTGGTGAGCAAAAGAATGATGGATTTAACCCAGATCCTTGTGACTGGGGGTGAATGTTTGCATTGTCCAGCATTCCGTCCATCAATTGTTTCTTTTGCATTTGTCGCCCTAAGTGGGAAGGGTATGCCCAGACGTGGGTCCCGTGCTCACTACACCACTGGATTCAAGCTAGCCTGGCTGAAGAAGGGTGATGCCCTGAAACCGGTCCTAGGATGCTTGTTTCCGGTCCAGGGAGGACCTGGCTTGGCAGTTCGGGCTGGACTGTTCCCACAAGGAACAGGGTCAAGACTGATTTGCATATGGCTGGGTCCAAACTGGGGTGGTGTGGTGAGCAAAAGAATGATGGATTTAACCCAGATCCTTGTGACTGGGGGTGAATGTTTGCATTGTCCAGCATTCCGTCCATCAATTGTTTCTTTTGCATTTGTCGCCCTAAGTGGGAAGGGTATGCCCAGACGTGGGTCCCGTGCTCACTACACCACTGGATTCAAGCTAGCCTGGCTGAAGAAGGGTGATGCCCTGAAACCGGTCCTAGGATGCTTGTTTCCGGTCCAGGGAGGACCTGGCTTGGCAGTTCGGGCTGGACTGTTCCCACAAGGAACAGGGTCAAGACTGATTTGCTTATGGCTGGGTCCAAACTGGGGTGGTGTGGTGAGCAAAGAATGATGGATTTAACCCAGATCCTTGTGACTGGGGGTGAATGTTTGCATTGTCCAGCATTCCATCCATCAATTGTTTCTTTTGCATTTGTCGCCCTAAGTGGGAAGGGTATGCCCAGACGTGGGTCCCGTGCTCACTACACCACTGGATTCAAGCTAGCCTGGCTGAAGAAGGGTGATGCCCTGAAACCGGTCCTAGGATGCTTGTTTCCGGTCCAGGGAGGACCTGGCTTGGCAGTTCGGGCTGGACTGTTCCCACAAGGAACAGGGTCAAGACTGATTTGCATATGGCTGGGTCCAAACTGGGGTGGTGTGGTGAGCAAAAGAATGATGGATTTAACCCAGATCCTTGTGACTGGGGGTGAATGTTTGCATTGTCCAGCATTCCGTCCATCAATTGTTTCTTTTGCATTTGTCGCCCTAAGTGGGAAGGGTATGCCCAGACGTGGGTCCCGTGCTCACTACACCACTGGATTCAAGCTAGCCTGGCTGAAGAAGGGTGATGCCCTGAAACCGGTCCTAGGATGCTTGTTTCCGGTCCAGGGAGGACCTGGCTTGGCAGTTCGGACTGGACTGTTCCCACAAGGAACAGGGTCAAGACTGATTTGCATATGGCTGGGTCCAAACTGGGGTGGTGTGGTGAGCAAAAGAATGATGGATTTAACCCAGATCCTTGTGACTGGGGGTGAATGTTTGCATTGTCCAGCATTCCGTCCATCAATTGTTTCTTTTGCATTTGTCGCCCTAAGTGGGAAGGGTATGCCCAGACGTGGGTCCCGTGCTCACTACACCACTGGATTCAAGCTAGCCTGGCTGAAGAAGGGTGATGCCCTGAAACCGGTCCTAGGATGCTTGTTTCCGGTCCAGGGAGGACCTGGCTTGGCAGTTCGGGCTGGACTGTTCCCACAAGGAACAGGGTCAAGACTGATTTGCATATGGCTGGGTCCAAACTGGGGTGGTGTGGTGAGCAAAAGAATGATGGATTTAACCCAGATCCTTGTGACTGGGGGTGAATGTTTGCATTGTCCAGCATTCCGTCCATCAATTGTTTCTTTTGCATTTGTTGCCCTAAGTGGGAAGGGTATGCCCAGACGTGGGTCCCGTGCTCACTACACCACTGGATTCAAGCTAGCCTGGCTGAAGAGGGTGATGCCCTGAAACCGGTCAGAGGATGCTTGTTTCCGGTCCAGGGAGGACCTGGCTTGGCAGTTCGGGCTGGACTGTTCCCACAAGGAACAGGGTCAAGACTGATTTGCATATGGCTGGATCCAAACTGGGGTGGTGTGGTGAGCAAAAGAATGATGGATTTAACCCAGATCCTTGTGACTGGGGGTGAATGTTTGCATTGTCCAGCATTCCGTCCATCAATTGTTTCTTTTGCATTTGTCGCCCTAAGTGGGAAGGGTATGCCCAGACGTGGGTCCCGTGCTCACTACACCACTGGATTCAAGCTAGCCTGGCTGAAGAAGGGTGATGCCCTGAAACCGGTCCTAGAATGCTTGTTTCCGGTCCAGGGAGGACCTGGCTTGGCAGTTCGGGCTGGACTGTTCCCACAAGGAACAGGGTCAAGACTGATTTGCATATGGCTGGGTCCAAACTGGGGTGGTGTGGTGAGCAAAAGAATGATGGATTTAACCCAGATCCTTGTGACTGGGGGTGAATGTTTGCATTGTCCAGCATTCCGTCCATCAATTGTTTCTTTTGCATTTGTCGCCCTAAGTGGGAAGGGTATGCCCAGACGTGGGTCCCGTGCTCACTACACCACTGGATTCAAGCTAGCCTGGCTGAAGAAGGGTGATGCCCTGAAACCGGTCCTAGGATGCTTGTTTCCGGTCCAGGGAGGACCTGGCTTGGCAGTTCGGGCTGGACTGTTCCCACAAGGAACAGGGTCAAGACTGATTTGCATATGGCTGGGTCCAAACTGGGGTGGTGTGGTGAGCAAAAGAATGATGGATTTAACCCAGATCCTTGTGACTGGGGGTGAATGTTTGCATTGTCCAGCATTCCGTCCATCAATTGTTTCTTTTGCCCTTATCCCTTGGAGGCGGTGTGCCTTTGGCTTTTGTGCTTTTGCGGTGCTGTGATGTTTGCGACTTGGGTCATTTGTGCTATTGGCCGGTTTTTGTACTCTTGTGCATTGCTTGTCTGCAGATGTGTTGTTGACGTCAGTGGTTGTTTGTGCAGGTGGATGTATCTGAGTGTGACCTGCTCCTTTCCGGATGTGGTCCACACTCAGCCACCTCAGTCTCGGGGCGTGCACAGTGTCATGGTGATTGTACTCCAGCCATGCTGCTGGTCATGTGGTGTCACTTGCATTGTCAGTGTGGCTCTCACATACGCATCTTTGCTGTGTTTCGTACGGGTGCATGTGTGTGTTGTGTAATTGGTGTTGTGTGGGGTGGGACCCCTTTGGGCACATGGTGAACGGGGGCCTACTTGATGTTTGTATGTGTGCTGCAGTGTGCCACGGGGATCAGGGACATGACCCAGGGTTATTGTTGGTGTGCGGTGTGCTACACGTCGTTGTGCATGTGTGCCATTGTGCCCGTCCCACCGTCCCCACAGTCCCTGTTCATTACTCAACCTGTTGCTGTTGTGTCAGGTCATGTCGAGCAGTG
The DNA here is from genome assembly GCA_963921515.1 of Calotriton arnoldi. Taxonomy (NCBI): domain Eukaryota; kingdom Metazoa; phylum Chordata; class Amphibia; order Caudata; family Salamandridae; genus Calotriton; species Calotriton arnoldi. Next base: position 165,035 of record CAWUFW010016237.1, on the reverse strand, counting down.
TCCGGACTCCCGACTCCTTGCACCGTCTCCACACTGATGACTGTGGGCACCATTTGCTCCAGCTCCTCCTGTGGCGCAGGACTCCCACCTCCATTCGCCGTTGCTGCCTTCCTGTTGGCAGCAGGTTTCTGCTTGGTTTGGCTTTTGATATCGTGCCAGCGCATCTTGGCCTCCTGGGCACTCCGACTGCATTCACGATGGGATGCCATTTTTCCATCTGTATTGTCAATGACACGGTGGTGGTGACGGACAGTTGTTGGTGGTGCTCTGTCACCTCTGTGCCGACGATCGGGTTTTCCTTCAGACTGTACCCCGTCTTCCTCTTCCTATTCTCCTCGGCCTTCCCCGCCCCCGAGGTTCATTGCTGGTGGTCTGTGGGGCTTGTGGGGTTCGCGTTGACCTGGGCACTCGTTCCGGGTGCATCCATGTTGCTGCGCAGTTTGATTTGTTCATGGTGTGTTATTCTTGTTCAGCTTTTATGGTGCATTTTCCCGCCAGACGCGTGGGGTTTGCAGGCCTATCGCTGTTTTTTTTTCGTGGTTGGCCTCATCGCAACTTTATTCGCGTTTCGCATTTTTTCGGTGTTGCGTTGTTTTTAACGCGGTCATTTGACGCGTTATCGTGGGACTATCGCATGGTGACGCCAGGTTGAGAATGCTACGTTAACACGGCGTTGTTTTCCTGCGATGGACTGCGATGTGAGAAGTTGCGTTAAGCTAAACTTGCGGTGGTTATCACACGTTCTTGTGAATATGCCCCTATGTGTTCTCAGCCATGTTAGTGAAGGTTTGTCAATCAACGTAGCTACGTACACCATGAGAGGAACCATATTGGGGAGAGGGTTTGAGCGGAAATTCCACCAATGCCTTTATTAGATGCTGGAAATTGGAATCCACATTGTCAGTGCCCACAGCACTCGCCTCCCTAATTCTTAGCATGGTGTTTGTAAACTTGCTACAGGGACAAAACATACATTTTTATGAAAGCCCATCATATTTTCCACTGTTGATCTTTCGCAGTGCTTACTCCCCCAGACAAAATAATAGATCTGACACTATAAACAGGGTGCTGGAGCTGCCGCCACATATCATTGGGGAGATGCTGGCAAACCATTCACCATGAGGTGACTCCAGGTAAGATGGTTCGACTGCCAAAGGAGTGGATGGAGGACCTCAAAATGTTTTGGCAGATCTTGGGTTATCACACCATAAAAAGGGTCTAGGGTCAGTGGTGTTGCAGTGGGAAGGGGAATGAGTAGACTATATAACATTGTTATCCATACCTATTGGTATGGTGAGTATGCACATATTCCCATATGTAATTTAATCACACCATGAGCTCAGTGACAAAGCTGGAGACTACGGTGTTATTTTATGGATGTAGGATATCCATCAAAAAGTGGTGGATGTCTCGTTCACTGTATAAAGACTGCATTGACGTTAATGTCCCTAGTTGCATGGCATACAGGACATCCACCACTTTTTGGCCGATGTCCCGCACTGCCATACTCTAAATAAGGCCAAAAGTATGGCCTATTGTGTTTTCAGTCAATTTGAAGTATATTTCTACCACCTCTATGAGGCTCTCAAAGTCTGTTAACTTACCTGCCGTTATGGAAAGTTCAGTCGCCAGTGTGCGGTGTTGCTACAGGCAACGGACTCTGCAAACTAGGTGTGACTGGTAGTTCTTATTTGCTTTTAATTAGTATTTATCCTTGTACCCCTATATCTATATTTAAAAGACACTCATATCAATATTTAAAATGTTGTTAAGGTTTCAGAAAAAACACTGAACTGTATACTAAGTGGATCATTTACATCATGAATTGAGATTGGCAGAGTCAATCAATTCAGAAGCCTCTTTCCATGCTTTGAAGTTCTGTTTATCTATGTCTACATACATCTATAGTAATTACTGTGTTCCAACGTAGATCCAGAGAACGAGGCCCTCACTATACAAACCGTACTAAAACTGATGTGATGATGATACTGCACCCAAAATTACTGACACCACAGGGCTTGTTTTTACAGGGTGTGGTATTACTGCATCAGTCAGCACCTTGGAGGTGGGATAACACAATAATACCACATGCTTTACTGTAAGATATTGGGGTATTTGTGAAGGGGTTGAGTTTTCCCTCTCAAGTAGTAACCCCAGCCCTTGTCGAAGGAACCCTTACAGTCACTAAATTAACCTGAATTCAACACCTTAGTAGCTATGACAAAGAGCAAACAGCTTCCAAAATAAAAACAATTCGCAAACTTATGTGTCAATCGATGAGAGAACACTTCTCAAGATGTATTGAGAATGCGAGTAACTCTTCTAAAGAAATTTTTAATATTGTAAAATCTTTTACCACACCGGAAGTGACGAAAAGTGCCTTTCATCCTTCTCCTGCTCTTTGTACTAGCCTCTGATTTTTTGATGAAAAATTTCAGAAGCTGGCTTAGAAGGGCCTGTTCCGTCGTCCAATAACCCTTTGACTGTTTTTTCGGAATCTTGCCCAACCCTCGAAAAGGACCAGCTTGAGGAGCTTTTGAATTGTAATTCTGGTTCCCCAGATGATCCCTGCCCGCCTCAATTTCTTAAAATGGTTGCCCCAGTGTAAATCCTATTCTGAACCGGATCTGGAATGCCTCTCTGAAATCTGGCATATTACCCGCCATATGGAAACAGGCATTCCTACTGCCACTGCTCACGAAGCCCAATGCGGATCCGTGGGTGCTTAGCAATATTAAACCCATCTCATTGCTATAGGCACCCACGAAAATCTTAGAAAAGATGGTTCATCACCAACTATCCTCCTTTGTAGAAGCTAAGGGTTTGTTGCACGACACTCAATCTGGCTTCTGTGCAGGTTATCGCAAGGAGACCGCTCTACTGGAAGTATCTGAAATGGTTAGAGAGGCGCTGGATGGCAGTGCCTCCACTATGGTAGTGATGCTTGATCATTCGGCAGCATTCGACACGGTAGCTCATTCTACCTTGTTGAATAGACTAAGCCATTTTGGCTTTCAGGGCACAGCATTATCTTGGTTACGATCTTTTTTTAGAAGATCAATTCCAACGGGTCTTCCTTCGTCCATTTTCATCTTCGCTCAAACCATTGGTTTGTGTGGTGCCACAGGGCTTTGCTTTCAGTCCGCTGCTTTTCAATCTTTACTTGGCCCCTTTGGCCACCCTCATTGAATCCTGGGGAGTGAAGGTTGTCTCCTATGTGGATGACACACGGCTTGTGTTTTCGTTTAGAGAACATTCAGAAGCAGCTTTTCTTCATTTCAAAGAGTGTCTAAAAGATATCTCAAAATGGATAAACAGCAACTTTTTTCAAAGAGTGTCTAAAAGATATCTCAAAATGGATAAACAGCAACTTTTTTAAACTGAACGCGGACAAAACTGAGGTGCTCTTTTTTAGTCAGTTGGCATCCCCTCCTTCCAGTCTTTGGTGGCCATCTGATTTGAATCCTCCACCAATACCGGTTTCGTCAGCTAAAAATCTAGGAATTATGTTTGATTCCGATCTCTCTTTTGCGACCCAAATACAGCATATTTCTTCATCCTGCTTTGCTAAGTTAAGATCTGTCTGAAAGCTATTGCGGTTTCTCCAGAGTAGACCCGAACGATCATAGTCCATGCGATGGTGAATTCGCATTTGGATTACGCCAATAGCTTATTTCTGGGGCTTCCAGCTTTTCTGATCCATAGATAACAAATAATACAGAATGCGGTGGCTAGGCTCATCCGACGGGTACCCTTTCGTCATCTCATTTGAGGCAACTCCATTGGCTTCCGTTTGCCAAGAGGGCCGAGTTTAAAGCCCTGACATTTGCTTTCAGAGCCTTAATGGACAGAGGACAAACTATCTCAGGACCAGGCTTAGCCTGTACCATCAGGAGAGAGCCCTGAGATCTAACCACCTGCGGCTTCTTCGCATTCCGAGGTTTGCCAAGGTTTGACGAGGTGCCAGGTCATTCTCGGTACGAACGGCTAAGCTCTGGAACTCCCTACCCATTCATGTTCGCATGGCCAAGTAGGAACAGGGTTTCAGAAAAGATTTTAAAACAAGGCTTGTCAATCAGGCTTAGATAGTGTTGGCCAAGTCTATTCTTCAGCCTTGCTTTGAGCGCCGGGATGCCTCAGTCGGAGTAGATGTGCGCCGTACAAATGTCTTTGATTGATTGATTGATATATATATTATCGAGTGGCTGTCACCACTGGGTAGTTATAGTTAGGTTAGCGTTTCCATAGCAAATGCGTTTTTATGTTGCTAATATCTTTGGCACTGTTAGACCTAGCATCCTTGGCGTGGTTCACCCCTACCTTTTTGCCTTCAGACCTCCTGTTTTTGCTGACTTCGTTTTTGCTGGCCTTATGACTCTGCACACTTTACCACTGCTAACCAGTGCTAAAGTGCATGTGCTCTCTCCTTAAAACATGGTAATATTGGCTTATCCTCAATTGGCATATTTAATTCACTTATAGGTCCCTAGTAAAGTGATATTACATGTGCCCAGGGCCTGTGAATTAAATGCTACTAGTGGGCCTGCAGCACTGATTGTGCCACCCAATTAAGTAGCCCTCTAAACATGTCTCAGGACTGCCATTGCACAGCCTGTTTGTTCAGTTTTAACCTGCCATGTCGATCTGGCATTAAAAAAATAATCTGGGCCCAACATGCCTTTTTAATACATGTAAGTTACCCCTAAGGTAGGCCCTGGACAGTCCCAAGGACAAGGTGCAGTGTATTTAAAAGGTTGAACATGTACTTTTAAATTTTGCATGTCCTGGTAGTGAAAAACTCTTAAATTTGTTTTTTACTACTGCAAGGCCTATCTCTCCCACAGGATAATATTGGAGTTACCATATTACATTTTATAAGTGTAATTTCCCAATGGGAAGAGATAACTGGTTAATGTTTGGTGTCTCTGGAATCCTAATTTAAAATCCTAACTTATGGTGAAGCCAGATTTTAAATTACAATTCTGGAAATGCCACTTTTAGAAAGTTGGCATTTTCTTGCCTTAGTCATTTGGTGCCTGCAACCTGTCTCAGGTCACATGACTGGGTGTAGTTGACAGTTAGGCATTAGATATTCCTCCTAGACAGCCACACACAGTGGGAGCTTAGATGTGACTGGATGGGCCATCACTGGCAAGGCAGGAGGGAGAAGCTGGCCCCAGCCTCACTTACACCTAAATATGCTGTGTCCAGTCTCCACACAAAGGGCTGCATACTCCCTGTAGTTAGTCTGGAGTCAGGGAGGCAGGACATCTGTGCACTTCAATGGCATTCCTCTAGAAGTTTCTTCCCACTTCAAAGGCACAACTGTGTATTAAAGAAGGATCTCAGACACCACCACTTTAGTACACTTCTAGACCTGTCTGCCAGAAAGTAGGACTGCTGCTGAAGGACTGCCACTCTGCTGGACTGCACTCTGCTGGACTCCTGCTTTGCTGTGCTGACCTGCTGCTTTCTGCTCTCTTGCCTGGGGGAGGACTGGACCTACACCTCCTGAACCCAGAGTGACTCCAAGGGCTAGTTGGCTGGCCTCCTGATCTGATGCCTCAGGGACATAACAGGCTCCCAACAACCTTGCATCTCCACTTTGACCCTGCCATCTATGAGTCTACCCTGCCACTTCGTGCCACCCCAGTCCTGGACTCTTGTAAGTGGGCTTAGGGTGCTTTGCCAGCCTCTGGAGATCCAACAGAACCGACGCATCTACTCTGCTGTGCGGTAGAACCCCAAGCAGAACCGCTGTATTTCTGCTGCTACTTGGATTGGACCTGACACAAAGACTCGCATCACCACTGCAGCCCGCATCACCTTCAAAACCGCTGCTGCACAATGCATCTTCGGCACAGGCCCTCGCACTTCTCATCGAAGGCAGCGTCGACGACGACTCTGGACTCCACATCGCAGCCTCACAGCTCCTTGGAACCGACGCTTATCCTTGACTGCGCAATGTATCCCCAACTCCTGGCTTCACATTGCAAGCCATTGTTGACGGGATCCTCGTTGTCCACGCAACTAGTCCGAGCATTGCGGCCTCTCCACATCTCAGAACCAATGCATCACTTCAGCTGCACAAAATAACCTGGTTTGGGAGCTTTCTGTGTGGTTTTTTCACCATTTTACTATTTCAAGTGTTGCTCAAATAGTTTATACATTGCCTCTAAGTTAATGCTGCCTGCTCTGTGCCAAGCTACCAGGGGTTTGAGCACAGGTTAATTTGGGATTGCTTGTGTCTTACCTTTACTAGTATTGTGGTTGCTGCTTGACCAGAGCTCACAACCCAATCAACCAGTAACCCAATTTCTAACAGGCACCATTTGATGAAGCTCCACAAAACGTTCCAAAAAAGTGCTCTTTTTTGCCTCATTTGTGCATGGAAAGTTTCAAGGTGATCCATCAAGTAGGGATAGAACAAAAAGGGGGTACCAAACTCAAAATCCTCATGCATTTTTCCATAGACTTCTTTTGGAAGGGCTACAGCAAAAACTGCTGAACAAAATTACACCAAATTTATCAGGCGGCTTGATCTTGATACTCAGATCGTGCTTTTTGTGATTTGGTGTAAATCCATTCAGTATTTTTGGGAAATTAAGGTTCAAATATAATTGTTTATCTGGACGGTTGAGTTCGAGGCCCTCAGATCCAATTTTAAAAAAGTAGGGCGTTCTGATTGGCCGAGGGAGCTTTTTAACCTTGGGTCATCTCACTCCAGTGGAAGCAAGCATTCTGATTGGCTTCCAGCAACATGAGAAAATTGTTGCTGGCAGTCATTACATACTGTCCTTATCTTGTAAAGAAAAGATATAAGGGGGCAGGGTAGCGATACCCGGGAACCCCTACGGCCAAAATTAAAAATAAATAGGCAGATTTTGCCATGATCCCATGGAACTCACACGGGATCACTTGAAAAAACAAAACAAAATGGCAGCCTGGGGCTGTATTGTTTAATTAAGAGGAGGGGGCACATGGTGCCCTCCCTCAGCCATATTCGGCCATGAGGACCACATGCCCTGGGGCTCGATATATCAATATAGGGAGGGGGGCTCAGGCCCAGTCCCCGAGCTGCATTCAGCTCTGGGGACGCCATCCCCAGGGGATTAATTTAGTAATGTGAAGAGGAGGGTGCACAGCCCCCCCTACCCGAGCCGTATTTGGCCCCAGGGACCCCATCCCCCGGGGCTCAAAATATCAATTAATGAGACGGGCCATGTGACCCCCCCCCCCGGGATCCTTTAAAAGGCCCTGGGAGCCCCACCCTCCAGGGCTGTCCGTTTTAAGAAAAGGTAGAATGGCCATGCTGTTTCCCTTCCTGACCCACTTTTGGCCCCAGGGACCACATCCTCCATGGCCAAAATTAATTTAAAGGGACAATACTGACTTGAGGGTCCCATCTATCTAGGCCTAAGGTGGGTGCCCCGATGCTCATCTGGGGCACCCACAAGTCAACTTTAGTTGGGGACCACGGGGGGAGCCTCAGGGCCCCTGCGGCACCAACAGCTCCCTTGAATGCACTCACCCTGGGGGCAGCAGGAGCTGGCTTTGTTCCTGCCGTGTCAGGAGCAGGTTTGTTTCTTTGCTCCCGCCAGGTGGGAGCAATCATTGTTTACCTGCCTGGCAGGTAAACAAATGTGTGCTTCCACCCAACAGGAGCATTTCTACAGCTTCAGCCAGGAGAAATCACACAAGTCTTCCTTGCCAACTTTCTTGTAGGTATGGGAACAGTGTCCTGTGGGTGGTCTTCCTGGGACACAAGCATTGAGTCTTCCCCAGGGAATGTGGTGCCCAGTGCCTTTCAAGGTTCTGGAGGTCACTTCCCTCCCTTTTAATTAAATATCAGCCCTGGGGATGTGGTCCCCGGGGCCTCAGTGAGGCTCAAGAAATGTGGCAGCATGCCGCTGTCCCAATTAATTTAATATCGACCCCGGGGAATGAAGTCCATAGAGCCTCAGCAAGGCTCAGGAAGGGGGGGCATTCAACCTCTCCCCTTCAACTAAATATTGGCCCTGGGAAATGAGGTTCCCTGGGCCTCAAAGAGGTTGGGAAGAGGGGCTGTGTTCCCCTTCCCCTTTCATTAAATATCAGCCCCAGGGGATGGGGTCCTTGGGGCCTCATAGAGGCTTGGGGAAGTGGGGTGCATTCCCCCCTCTCCTACAAAAGACATTTGCAGCATCCCGGGCCCTCATGCACCGTAGAGGGCTTTTAAAAAAAAATGTAATCACATTTGCGGATCCACTGTGAATTTGTGGGGAATCTTAACAAATATATGTTTTGGCCCATGGGTTGTCACCAGGACTAGGAAGGTAAGGTTATCCCTACCCTGCCCCCTTATATATTTTTATTTTTAAATTCCAGGATAAGGGACTGATCCTAAGATGGCTGACCCCACATGTTATTGATGTGGTGGCAGGCAGTCAGATCTTATCCGCGGATCCTCTGTGGCATGAAATATAAAAAAAAATTGAGTGTTAATATCTCAAAAACTACTGAATGGATTAACACCACATCCTAAAAAGCACTCTTTCTGGACCAAGATGTAGCATTGTGCCAAATTTGATGTAAATCCGGTCAGTGGTTTGGGCTGTAGCTGTATTGAAAGTTCCTAAGGAACATTTAATGGGGAAAACTGCTTTTGGGATCCCCCTTTTCATTGCTCTCACTTGACAGCTTACTCCAAATCTTTCCAGTTAGGAGCTGAGGTGGAAGGACATTTTTTTTAAAGTTTCATGAAGATCCGTCAAATGGGGCCAAAGTAAATTGGAAAAAAAATGCTTTACCTATGTCCTGAGGTTACTTTAAAAAGAATAATGAAGGGGTAGGGTAGGCACACACTGCCTACCTAGGGCCTGTGAGGGGGTCCTAGGGGGATGCCCAAAATATATACTTTTTTTTTTTTAAGCTCCAATCCAGCGGGAGTCCGACGAGATTTGCAGGACTCCAGTGAGATAGCAACTTTTAAAAAAAATAATAATAATGCAGATCAGGATTTACATTTTTTATGTTATTTTGGGAAGTGGGTATGCGGCCCCCCCTCCCAGAGCAACAGATGGGCCCCAGGAACTCCATCCCCTGGGCCCAAGTTCATAAAAAATGGGAGGGGAGCGTGCTTTCACACCCCGAGCTTTAGAGGCCCTGAGGCCCCATTCCTGGGACCAGAATATATTGCAATAGGGGAGGGGGCCCGTGGCCTCCTCTCCGAGTCACGTAGACCCTATCCCCGTGATTAAACACATTAATTTTATGGGATGGTAGTGCGTGGTCCCCCTCCCTGAGCCCAAATGGGCCCTGAGGACCCGATTCCCAAAGCAGTCTCTATACCTGTGTCCCAGGGAGTCGACTCCCGGAACACAGTGGTTTTCCCTGCCTCCACGAGCATGGGCAAGGAAAGAAGTGTGCCCCCATCCGGCGGAAGCTTTGAAATTGCTCCTGCCGGATGGGAGAACACTTCTGTTTTCCTGCCTGCTGTCTTGTGGGCAGGGAATCTGTGATTGCTCCCACCCAGTGGAAGCAAGCAGAAGCATCTGCTTCTGTCTTATGGGAGTAATGTTGGTTCCCATGCAGGAGCTGGCTGGAGCCACGGGGAACCTGGGGTTCTCCCCACTGTCCCCATCATTATGTTTTGTCAGTGCCCCAGGTAGGCATTGGGCCACCACTTAAATGGGAAAGTCCCCAGGTGCTGGAGTTCCCAGGGCCTCTTAAGGCTCTGAGGGGGTCGCATGCACTTCCATCTCCTATAATTAAAGTATGGCGTCAGGGGATGGGTTCCCTGGGGCCCATTTGGGCTCAGGAAGGGGGGCCATGAACAGACCCCTTCCCTCTTATTAATGTATTTGGCAATGGGGGATGGGGTCACCGGAGCCTCTTAAGGCTCAGGAGGGGGGCCATATGTCCCTTCTCCTGTAATTAAAGTATGGTCCCAAAGGATGGGGTCTCCAAGGCCCATTTGGACTCGAGGAGGGGAGGCACACATCCTCCCTTCCTAATATATTTTTTGGCCCCGGGGATTGGGATCCAGGGGCTCATGTAGGTCCCCGGGGGCACTAGTGGCATGAGTAGGGGGTCACATGCCCCCTCCCCTTTATTATAAAAGAAAGCCTTGAGGAATGGGGCCCCAGTCCCACTAAAAGCACTCACCCCTCCACTTTTTTAAAGCAAAAATGCTTTGGGGGATGGGGTCCCAGGTGCCAATAGTAGCTTGGGGAGGGATGCCATGCTACCCCCTCCAGGTTGGCTGCCTGCGGGGGTTGGATGCAGGGTATGGCCACAGGTCAGGTTCGGCCGCCAACTCCAAGTTGATCGCTGCAGCAGGGGGTTGGCTTCACGTATGGTAATAAAGTATTACTTTTCATTAAAGAACGTAGAAGTTCACTGAAAAAACAAAGGTGTAAGTGATGTTATAGTTAGATGAAAATTTCTGTGCCAACGTAACATTATAAACAAACAAAAAACACTGAAATTCACCAGTTATAGTTATTGCTAGTAACCTCGTGCCCTAAGTAACTATATAGTGCACCCTCACCATGCACTGCTAATTACTTCCCATATTAAATCACTCATGACATGTTCTATGCCATCATTGATAACATCACTGCAACATCTGAAATGACATCTGTGATCTGAAGACTGTGCATAGTGGGGGCGCGAGTTATAATTAACTTAGGGCACAAATGATAGTCTCTAGAACTGTGACTGGTGAATTTCACTGTTTTTTTGTTTAAAACATTACGTTGGCAATGAAATTTTCACCTAAATATGATGTTCCTTTTTAAGTTCAGAATAGTTTATTAAGTTTTTAGGTAACAGATAGACAATACAAAAAATAGTACAATAAAAGTACCAAATAAGAATATATGACGATTATCAACATCAATAAAGTTTAACAGGTACAATATAATATAATATACTGTTACAAAAAATTAAAAAGGGAGGGAGAAGAAACAATTATACATGTTATTAATAATCATAAGATAGAACTACTAATAAATAGAAACTGTGCAAGAATATCAATAAAAACGTAACTTATAGAAAAATACATTTTAAGAAGATACATAGTTATCAATAGGTTTCCAGAATAAATGAAAAGAATTACAATTATGAATAACACCATTCAGGATAAATGAGCTCCTCTTCTAGTAAAAATAACCCATGACCACCAAACATGAACAGATAATAACGAGACGTCTTTCCAACATGAGGTAATGGATTTTAAAGCTGCTGATAATTGGAAATTAAAAAGTTTACCTTCTAAGTCAATTAATTTATGAGAAAGAACGACAGATTTACAAATGAGCAAGTTAAATGATAAATCATCATGAATATTAAGTATTTTCTTTATAACATCCCAAACTTCAGTCCAAAATTTTAAAATAAAAAGACATTCAAAAAGCATATGTCTTAACGAACTAGTATGCAAATTACAATGCCAACATTTTGAAGTCGGGAGGAGTTTGGCTTTAAACAATTTCAGTGGAGACCATAAACAATTATATAAAATATATGAGTTTGTTTGATAAAGCGAAACAGGTAACCATCCTGAAATGCTATTAAGCCAAATAGTTTTCCAAGTTTCATAAGATAAAGATAAAGAAAGCTCATTATTCCAAAATGTCACAAGCGTATTAATATTGTCACCTTTATATGTAATCATTTTTTTATACAATATTGAAACACCATGAGGCAAAGTAGAAATAGTTTGAATATAAATTGATAAATCAGATTTAGCACTAGAAGGTATAAAATTAGGAAATGAATCTAAAATAGAATTGCATAAAAGTTCATATTTGAGTAAATCTGAAGAAGGTAAATTAAATTTCTCCTTTAGAACATCAAAAGAGATAAAAGCATTGTTATAATAAATATCTTTGAGGCACAAAATACTATGCCTTAATCCATGAATGCCAACATCTAACATTTTTAGTAAGTTTTATGTTTGAATTATACCATAACGACATATCTTCAGTAATGGACATAGGTGATTGAAAAATTGAATCGAAATCATGTAATATTAACTTAGTGGATTTCAAAATAGCAGATTTATTAAAAAATATTGATTTATTGGACATAGTTAACAAAGAAGGTAGGGGAAACGGATCTATTAAACTCTTTTCTATAGAAAGCCATGTAGGAAGATTAATCAAATGAGAATGATTAAACCAAAGAGAACTTTGCTTTAATATAAAAGCTTTGTGATAACAAAAAAATCTGGTACACCAAAACCTCCATTACATTTAGACAATTTTAATTTTTTATAACTAATACGAGGTGCCTTATTGCTCCAAAGAAATTTAGTAAGAAGCCAATCTATATCTTTATAAAACTTCATAGGAAATTGGGTAGGGATCATAGCTAGGGAGTAAAATATTTTTGGTGCTATAGTCATTTTTATGGATTCCATTTTCTCCCACCACGAAAGATGAAGTGAAGACCATTTAGATATTTTATCCTTAATGTAACTTAAAATAGACTCACAATTTAATGATATTGTAGTTTTTATAGAAGATGAAAATAAAATGCCTAGGTATTTAAGTTTTTCTCTTTGCCAAATTATATCTTTCATGGGTATCATATCTGGGTTACAATGAATATTTATAGGAAAGAATTCCGTTTTATTAGTATTTAACTTATAGCCAGAAAGTATGGAATAAGATGAAATAATCTCAAATAAAGGAGGAAGTGAGGAAATAGGATTACTAATAAATAATAGTACATCATCTGCATATGCTAATGTTTTGACATTAACCTCTTTAATTTTAATACCATTAATATCATTACATTTCCTAATTGAAACAAGCAAAGGTTCAATTACAAGAAGAAATAGGAGCGGGAGAGGGGGCAACCCTGTCTGGTACCTCTGAAAAGAGAAAATTGGTTTGAAGATTGGCCATTACTAAATAAACGAGCTGTAGGAGTAAAATAAAGAGCAGATATCATACAAATAAATATGTCACCAAAATTAAATGCAAATAAAATACGAAATAAAAACTGCCAATGAACTTTATCAAAGGCTTTTTGAGCATCCAATGCTAACACTCCTACTGGTAAAGGTAAATTAGACCCTTGTTCTATAACATGCAATAATGCTCTTGTATTATTAGCAGAATATCTATTTCTCATAAACCTAGATTCATCTGGATGAATGATAGAATATAAAACAGAGGTTAACCTAGTTGCAAGTATTTTGACATAGAGCTTACAATCTTGATTTAATAAGGAAATAGGACGGTAATTTGAAACAAGTGTGGGGTCTTTATTAGGTTTAGGCAATACAACAATTAACGCTTCAGTAAAAGAACCTGTAGTAGTCCCTGTGGAGCTAAAAAAGGTAAATAATTTAAATAAATGAGGCATACGTTGTATTTGAAATTTCTTGTAAAATTCTGCTGGAATGCCATCTGGTCCAGGAGATTTTTTCTGTTTAAGAGATTTAATAGCTAATTGAATTTCATCTTCATTAATGGGCAGATCTAATTTACTTTTAGTGAAAGGGGAAATTTTGGGTAATCCACATGTAGATAAAAAGGAATCAATTAAAGAAGAATCATCAAAGTTAGGTTTATTATATAAAGTAGTGTAATAATTTAGAAATTCATTAACAATATCATTTTGCGATATGGCAATTTTCCCATTGGGACCATGAATCAAATTTATTTGGGATTTATCTTTTTTAATACGTAGATAATTAGCTAAAAGCCGTCCAGATCTGTTAGCATTAAAACAAAATTTGGCTTTAGATTTGGAGAGTTGAGTACCAGCTCTTCTGCTAAGAATGGAAATAAATTCATATCTAAGTTTTTGTAATTTCAACCGATACTGAGGGTCATTAAAAGTAATAAATAGCCTTTCAAATTTTGCAATTTGTTTTTCCAATTCTTTAATTTTTACATTAAAAGTTTTATTTTCATGTGCCATGAGAGAGATAGAAGCACCTCTAATATAAGCGTTAAAAGCGTCCCATCTATTCACCAGGGATGTAGAACCTTCCGGGTTAAGATGAAAATAATCCTGAATAGCATCAAATATTTTCAATTTGTTTTGTTCATTAAGAACAATATCAGTATTCATTCTCCATCTGGATTGTGATTTAAAATTTGAATTAAATTGCAAAACAAAAGATATTAAAGCATGATCCGATATATCAATATTACCAATGGTAGGAATAATCACCGAATTAATTAATTGTCTGGAAATTAGTAAATAATCAAGTCTCGAATGTGAATTATGTGGATTAGAGAAAAAGGTAAACATTTTTTCCGTAGGAAAATGTAATCGCCAAATATCAATTAATTTTGTAGTTTTAAGGAAAGATTTAAAAGTAAAACAAGCTTTTGGAGGACGAAATTTAGTGAGAGATGTTCTATCCAATAAAGGATCAGAAATAAGGTTAAAGTCTCCTCCAACTATAAGAGGAACGTTACCGAACTTGAGTACTTCAGTAGATAAATTAGACCAAAACATAGGCTCATCAGCAGTTGGACCAAAAACATTAATTAAAAACATAACAGAATCATAAATTTGTATTTTAACTATGACATATCTACCTTCTGTATCTGATGTTTTACTTAAAATTTGACAATGTAATCTTTTAGCAAAAAGAATAGCGACACCATTTTTCCTACCTTTAGCAGGAGAAGAGACAATAGTATCAACCCACTTTTTTTTCATATAGTCTAATATTTTATCTTCAATATGTGTTTCCTGAATAAAACAAATATCTGATTTACAACTTCCTAAATAATCCAAAATCTTTGTACGTTTTACCGGATGTCTTAAACCCTTGACATTTAAAGAGGTTATTTTAACATTATGAACATTAGCCATAATAGAATAGAGAGAAAAAAAGAAAGATTTAAGAAGAGGAGAAAAAGTTGAAGAAAAATATAGAAAATAGTAGTTCTAGAACAATGTGTAAGGAAAAGAAGGAAAAAGAAAAAAGACAAACAAACATAAAAAAGACAACCACGAATAAACATTAATAACAGATATGAAACGCACACGCGCTCTACAAGCATGACCGACCCGTTGGAGCCCAGCGTGAAGAGAACTGCAAAATTAGTCAGAAATACATGCTAGAACAATATTCAAGAAGCAGAGTCGTGCGTATCCATAGAATGCTGTGAATGCTCTGAATGCTGTTCCAGGAATAATTTTAAATCTTCCGGATGTTGGAAGGACTTAGAAAAATTATCTTTCCAGATTCGCATCGTTGAAGGATCAAATAGGCCATATTTAAATCGAAGACTTCTCAGTTGAGGACGCATGTCAGAGAATTCTTTACGAATCTTAACAGTCTCTTTGGCAAAGTCTTGGTGAATAAAGATTTTATTGCCATTAACCCTCAAGGACGGAATTTCTCGTGCCGCTTTCCTTATCAAAACCAAATGATGGTGACGTAGAACCTTAAAAATCATTTGTCTTGGCTTAGTATGATGAGGATTGCGATGGGATGGAATCCTATGCGCTTTATCGATTTCAAATTTCTCCGGAAATGTAATGTTTAAAAGACCAGGAATCAAATTCTCCAGATATAGTCTGCAATTAGAGCCTTCAACATCCTCTGGTAAATTAAAAATATGCAGATTGTATTGCCTGTTGCGATTTTCTATATCCAGAAGATGAGCAGACATAGGAGAAATCTTTGCCACAAGTGGTGTAAAGGCGTCAATTTTAACTTTGTTATCTTGTATTTTAATGGAATTATCAGAAACTTTCATTGACATACTAGCCATATCTTTATGTAGGTTTTTAATCTCTGACGCAATGGTATCAGTGTTGGCACGCAGCGCATGAAGTTCGTCAAGAATTAATGCCAAAGAAGGCTCACTAGATTCCACCACTTTAGATTTTACAGGAGGAGGAGAAATATGTTGCTTCCTCTTATTATTGGGGTTTTGCGCATTTTTATTCTCCATTTTCGTATTATAAAAACGAAAGGAGTAAATAAATGCAAAGTACAGGGAAATAAGATAAATGCAGAAAAAATGCAGCAAGGAAAAAGCTGGTGCAGCAGCTAAAACAGACTGTGGGAGTGGTTAGGCCAAAGCCAGGTCCTTTCCTGAATACTTGCTCCGCCCCCCTGACAGGAAATCCTGGGCAGTACCTTAAGCAGAGCTCCAAGCTGAATCAGGAGGAAGAAAAACACCACTACCGACGTCCTAAGCTCCAGGAAAAAGCACCACAGCAGCAGGTAAGGCTTCACAGGGCTGCTAAAGCGTTTTCCAGTAGATTCTGACTGAAATTCAGGAATTCGTCATTAAAAACAGGCCCCTCCAACACGGAGCTCACCGGGAGGCGGCCATTTTGTTTTCGCGTGCTCGCGCGTCTCCCAATATGATGTTACTTTAACCTTTGGTTTTTTCAGTGAATATATATTTGACTCCATTGTTTTCAATGGAAGTGTGTTGCAGTACCTAATGGTGGCCTTGTATGGTTTTTGACATACTGGTTACTGCAGGGCTAAGCTAGAGTATGTTTACACCTGTTTTGACACCTGGGGGTTGGGGTAACTTTAGAGGTGCAGCTTATGAACAGAAATTACCGTATTCTTTTGTGGGTGTGCATTTGTATAAGCATGTGTCTCCCTAAAGACCCTCCTTAAATTTCCCTAAACCCATCCCATGTAGGAATACATAGTCTCCATTTTAACTGCCACTCCTTGTCCCTCCCACAGATTCTACTGAAATGTACACCTGTCTGCATGGAGATCTCTGCCACCAGGGTGACAAGATTGTAGAGATGTAGGTTGAGGGCTCCACATGGCTTATGATGCACATTTTGTAGTACTACTGTGGTACTTCTTTATGTACTATAAAATGCAGTTTGTGACTAGGTCCCTGGATTGTTGGAGTCCCACTGCAGCCCTGAGTTTTGGTGACAAAAGCTGCAAGTGCAAGAGACTTGAAAATGTTGCTGCAAAACTCCTCTAATCACTAGGATCACTTTGCACATTTTCTCATTTTAGGGTTCTATATTCAGATTCACAGTTTTGGACCTCAGAATCTCCCAGCAGGGCAAGATTGAATGCAGCAGCTATGCAGCGCTCTATGAGGCTGAATACATTCTCCACACGATTCAGATGAAGCCTTTTGCTTCAAAGCAAAAAGCTCTGAATGGGACAAACTATATCTTCCTCCTGGTCATTCTTAAAGCTGCCAAACTGATAGGGAAGAATACAAAAAGGTGATGGGTGAAATGCTTGGGTTAATTACACAGGCCCATCCCAGTTTATAATTTGTTTGCCCACCATTTCACCTCAGATTGGACAAGTAGAAACTTTTTGTCTCTAAAGATTAAAGATCATTCTCTGAGATCGGTGCAGAATTTCACTTACCTTGGTGTTACCTTTGACTCTTCAAATTCTTGGCAGCCTCAGATCAATGCAGCCCACGCAGAATTGGGTAGGGTGGCTGGTTCTTTATTCAACCTTGTTGGGAGGGAAGTCAGGGGCCTCATTTCCCCTTATATAAAGATATATAACCCGCAGTGTGTCCCCACAGCCACATACAATGCGGGGGAATGGGGGTACCTCAATGCTTCTCCCATTTAGGTGGAAGAGAATAAGATTTACAGGTGGCCCCTGAATCTGCCGCCAACCAGTTCCCACTTTATTATACTTTATACTGTTACAGGAAGGTAAGACACGGCCCATACCAGCTCGCTGGTTTGTATAAAGATTTATGGGTAAGTATCATAAATGAAAGCCAGCAAGCTATAAACACCCAATGTCTCATCTAAGGCTCTTCTTTCAGAGTGTTTAGGCCTTCCTTGGGTCCTCTCCCTCACCTCTTTCCCAGTGGTTGAATTTTACCCTCAGCGAAACAGAAGATGGAGGCCTTAAACATCAGGTCATAGTGCATAAGGTTATCACGTCACCAATATCACCTTTGGGGATATTCAGACTGAAGAACCCACTGTCTGAAACGTACACTGAGATACTACTCTCGTCAGTCCTTTATGAAGGGTAAGAACCCAGCAGCACAATCTTCAGTGATTTACAGGTTAAATATGCTCACTTCCATGCAAACATGAAACTCCTGCCCATCTACACAGCTCCCACTCAACTGTGAGTGTTTTAAAACTGATTGTGAAAAACCCCAAATATAAAGTGCCAAAACTACTTAATGTGCCCAGAAACAACTTCGTTATAACTGCACAATTCCCAATTGACACATCACATGCCCACCAAATATGCCCATGCCACCATCCACCAAGCCAAAGTGTGTGCCCCTCCTGGGTCACCTGCCTGAGTCCACGATTCTTCTTAAGAGTTGCAGCTGCCTCATCCTTCTTGCCCTTCCCCGGGATGTCGGGGGCACTGCTAGCTTCTTGCGACAGGCCCTCTGCCTCCTCCGATACTGCAGTCGTCCCTCGACTCGATTATGGTGGAAAGGTCAACAGCATGGTCTGCTCTGTTCCCTTCGACAGACACCTTCTGTTATCGTCGCCCGGGTAGTCCTCTACTCCTGGGGTGCTGATGCGCCTCTCTCCATCTCCTCGCCACTCCTCCAATGCAGACCCTCTTCCGAGTCCATTTTCACCTTCTTCCTCCTCTGGTTCAGGAAGCCTATGAGCCCGTTGTGGCCAATGAGGGGATGTGACCTCACTAATGACTAGAGCTCTAGTCGAGGTCTATGTCATGCCCCCGGGGTCCCTGCCATAGTCTGCCTTACCAATGTCCTCGGTAGCCTGGCCACAGTACATCCCATCCAGGAATGGCTGATCGGGCCATAAAGAAACAACAGTCCGGGACAAGAAATTGGCATTGCCCTTCAATTTCCTAGGATGGTGTCAAGCCTGAAACGAAAAGGGTTGGAGGGCTAGAAACCAACACAAGACTCTGGAGTTGGTATCTTTATTCGAGCTAACCAGACATGGGGTGCATGGTCAGTAGCAGGAGGAAGGTAGTTCCAATAGGTGATACTGTAGGGCCTCCATGGCCCACTTGATAGAGAGGCATTCCTTCTCGATGGTTGGGTAATGTATTTCCCAGTGTAACAGCTTCCTACTTATGTATGCCACGGGACAGAGAAGGTCCTTTTTGATTGGTTTGGGACAAGATCTCTCCAAGCCCCCTATCTGAGGCGTCAATCTGTAGGACAAACTGTTGTGTGAAGTCCGGACACATCAACACAGGTTCCCCACACAAAGTATCTTTCAACTAATTATAGTTCTGTTGGTGGGAGACCACTCAGGGATATGGCTAGGCCAGGTCTTTACCAACAGGTCGGTCAGGGGAGACCTCAAAAAAGTATGGTATGAACCGGCAGTAGTAACTCACCAGTCCCAAGAACAATCCGATGCCCATTTTGTCAACTGGTCAAGGTAGTTTCCTGATGGCCTTAACCTTGTCTACTTAAGGAGTAATCTTTCCCTCCTGAAAATGATATCCCAGATATTGGATGGAGTTAGTGACCAGTGTGCATTTCTCAGGATTAGCCGTCAGACATGCATCCCGGAGGGTTACAAAAAACCCCTCCAAGTGGTGGATATATTGTTCCAATGATTGAGTGTAGATGACTATGTCATTTAAATAGGTTGTGGCATAGTCGTGATGGGACCATAAGAGCAAGTCCATCGACCTCTGGAATGTGGCAGGGGCCCTGTGCAGATAGTATAACCTTAAACTGGTACAAACCTGAGGAGGTGGAAAAGGCAGTTTTTTCCTCTGGTGTTTAGGGTTAATGGGATCTGCCATTAACCCTTTGTAAGGTCAAGGGTGGTTTGATAAGCCTCTGTTCCAAGATTCTCAATATAGCTCATCTACCCTAGACATCGAGTATGTGTCAAACTTTGATTCGCTGTTCAATTTTCTGAAGTCAATACAGAACCTGATAGACCCATTCAGCTTCAGGACCAGAACCACAGGGTAACACCAGGGACTATGAGATGGTTCAATGATCCCCTCTCTCAGCATATTGTTTACCTCATCTTCCACCGCCCTCCTTCTCACCTCAGGGATCCTATAGAGACGTAAATGGACCACTTGCTTTCCATCTGTAACAATGTAATGCTGTACCAGGGGAGACCTCCCAGGTTTAATAGAGAGCACATCACGATACCTGTCTATGAGACCCAGGAGACTCTGTCATTGGGAGAATGCCAGACTGGGACTCAACTGGACTGACCCCTCCTGTAGACCCGGTTCCTGGGGTATAAATGCTGGGCATCCCATCTGGGACCTGACCCATTTCTTAAGAAGGTTGATGTGATATGTCTGACCTTTGTTGTCACAATGCGGTACTGTCAATTTGTACGTCACGGGGTGACTTGTGATGTCACCACATAAGGACCCTGCCACCTGGCCAACAGATTGTTGTCCAAGGAGGGCAAAAGTACTAAGGCTTTGTCCCCTACTTGTAATTCTCTAAGTTTTGTTTGTGGTCACAACCCTTCTTTTGTTTCTCCTAGGCTATTTCATAATCTGGCAGATGTCTTCCCAAAGAATATGCACCTTGTCTTTTAGGTTGGCTGCATACTCTAGGAGGCCCAACCCCTCATGTTCCTCTTCCTCCACTGATCGGCTGCCAAGTCTAGTTAAGTCCTGGGTTGTCTACCAAAGACAAGTTCAACAAATTATACCCTTTGGAGAACTGGGCATGCATTAGTATTACAAACAGTACTAGGGGGAGCTTCCTGTCCCAGTCTCTTCCAGTGTCTGTAACCAATTTTTTTAGGATAGCCTTTATTGTGTGGTTATGCTGTTCAGTGAGACCATCCGTCTGTGGGTGGAACACGGATGTATGTATCTGCTTGATGCCGAGCAACTTACATATCTCTGCCATTAATTTAGACATGAATGGTATGCCTTGTTCAGTAAGAACCTCCTTAGGAAAACCCACCCTACTGAAAAACCCAATCATGGCCTGAGTCACTGAGCTGGCCGCCATGCTAGATAAGAGGATAGCCTTTGGGATACCTCATGATGTAATCGACCAGTACAAGTATGTACTGATACCCATGGACTGACCCACCAATGGTCTGACCAGGTCCATCCCTATCATGGATAAAGAGAAATCAAGAATGGGTAAGGCATTGGTCACAGACCGCACAACATTTTCATATGTCTGTGAATACCTGGGGCAAAAAAACCTTCAGAGGAGGTATTCTTCGGTCTTATCTCTTCCGTAGTGTCCCCCACCTGCCTGACTATTGGCCAAGTGCAACACCTTCTTCCTAAAGAGAAGTGGTAAAATCAACTGGGAGATCGTTTCATTGGGTTTTCTTACTTTCCTGTGCAACAAGTCATTGGTCACATAAAAATAGGGTCCTTGCATGCTCTAGATTGGTGTTACCTCTCTGAGCCGCTCTGAAACTACACTGGTTGTCTTAAGTCTAGGCTGTAGACAAAGAAACAGGAGGTGTATTAGACTCACCCGCCAAGACAAACAACCTATTATGTTTGCATTTTTCTCAGCAAGTCTGTTCCACTTTACACCTATACCCAACCAGGTCTTTGTTCGGGAAAGGTGCCTCTTCCAACCACTCTAGGTTAGCTTTCTGTTTCTCAGCCGAGGTGAGAAGAAGGGGAAAATCCTCATAATTGGTCCCAATACCATCTTCTCAACCAGCTGAGGGATTGCTCCCACTCCAAACTCTCACTCCAGTTTATGGTAATTTCTGCTATGAGATATGGTTTCCTTTCCCTATGAACACATGTGATCACCACTGATGGGATTTAACCCTTTCTCAGCTGAAAACGAAATGACGAAACCCAAGTCAATCAGGACCTTTGTGGGTTCATGGTTTTTCTGTGATAGTAATCTGATACCTGTCAGGGCTACCCCCAGCTCACAGAACCCTACCCCTTGAAAACCCCACTTCTAAAGGTTCTGATTGTGGTGCTTTCTGTGGACAGTTAAGAGGGATGTGGCCCCACTCTGCACATTGGAAGCACTGTGTTCCCTGTCCAGTCTCTCTGTTTAGTGGATGGGACGGGTATCTATTTTCAAGCGCTAGCCTTTGGACGACCTGTGGGAGGGGAGTTCTCCAATTATGGGGGACATGATTCAATGTTTGAGCTTGACTGACCCTAAAATCGGGTGACCTGTGAAAAGCACAAGCCAGATCAATGGCCACTGATAATGTTATATTGGGGTGCTGTCGTATCCAGGCCCGAGTGGGACTGGGAAGGGCTTCCAAGAACTGTTCTACAAATACTTTGTCGAAGACCTCCTCCAAGGAAGCACAGGAAGGCTTCAAACAACAGTTCCCAATATCATGTACCCTATAGTATAACACCTTGGGATTATTGTGGGTTTTCCATTTCACCTTCCAGAATTTTAACCGGTAGTACTCGTTGTCAAAGTCGAGTCGTTCAAAAATGATTCTCTTGATGTCTTGGTAGGGAGTTGCGCCTGCGGGGTTCGCAGTTGGGCACGCCATTTGCAGCTCACCTGACAAGAGGGATGCAACGTACTGTCCCCATCATTCTGGGGGCCATGCTGCAGTGGTGGCGACCCTCTCAAAGTTGGTGAAGAAAAACATCTGAGTCTTCACCCAGCTGATATTTCTGCAACACGGAACTAGGGACGTTTGGGTGTACCTTGGTGCTGGCAATGGTTTCAGTCAGTCTCTGGATAGCCGTATACTAAATCAACATGTCGTCCACTGTGATGTTGGCCTGGTACTTGATGGCTGTCTGCAAGTTTTCTCTGTCCTGCAGGGCAGCCTTGGATTGGCCTTCTACCATGATTTGTAAATGCTGCTGGCCCTCCGCCAGCTGCTTTATCATGTCCTCCATTGTCACTGATTGGGCCATGACTACCTCCTGTTAAGGGATATAAGTATCCCACTTCTGACACCACTGTGTGAAGGTAAGATGACCCACACCAACTCACTGGTTTGTATAAGGATTTATTGGTTCAGTACTAATCACCTAACACATGGAACAGAATCAGTCCAACAAGGTGATTCTCCCCTGATACATTTTGATGTAATTTAGATTAACCATTATAACAAGGGGTATTTTGTTTGACAAAAGCTACATACACCTGAACACGTCATGACCTTTTCAAAATGGCGATTCTTTTTAGATGTACATTCCTCAAGCTAAAATTTGCTAAAAATTAATTATTATAACTTTGGTTCTCTTTTATTATATTCAACTAAAAAAAGATGGTCACACTAATGTGGTCATTCTGATTCATGACATTTACAAGAGATCAAGGAATAAATTGAGGATGGATGAGCCAGCTAGTCTTTTCTCAATTACCATGAATCTCGGAATATAGGCAGATAATGAATGGGAAGACACATGCTCCGTATATTGAACTATAATTCCATTTCCTATCCATAATATTTCATCAGTTTTGCAATTTTGTCTAAAAATAACCTAATCACCCTCCTACATCTGTACACGAAAGATTTAGGCAAAACGGAAGAATCGGTTCGTCCTCTCTCAATAACCAGGAATGATTGGGATTTAAATAGATAACTAACATGGCGGCTGTTTACCACACTGAAAAATGTGTCTTATTCACCCCAGTCCACATCGGAGGGTAAGCCTCATCCAGTCCTGATATACTTTAGTCTCAGCATGTATGACTTCGGGATTTGTAAATACGACTTTGAACAAATGTATTTCAGATCTCCCCAATATACACTTTGAGATCAATTGGTGTTATGTTTGCTCACGATTTTGAGCGAAAGATATTTCAGGTGACCGCAATGTACAACCGAGATCAAATTATATTAAGTTTATTTTCTTCATTTTTAGTGTTTGTGATTTATACTCACGTACTCTGGATATAATTATAATTGGGAGAGAAATCACTCAGTCAAGCTATAACAGCGACACAGTTGAAAGTCGGCAGTCCGAAATATGATGGATAAGTGATTGGCATACTGAGTTTGTTTTCTCTTGTTCCTCTTATTTTATTTTATAGAGAATAACCCCCTGACAAAATGCATTGAGAAACTGTAGAATGTTCATTGTGAAGAAAACATTGAATGAGCTTATCTAAAGATGCACTTTGAAGACTATGAATAAATGTGAAAATTCATAAATAAAGAAAACTTCTGAATTTTGTTTGCACAGAATGTAATGACATCATTCATTTACGGATTACACTGATTGAAGCAAATTAAAACAAAGATGACACCCACCAGGGTATTAAAAGTAGTGCTTGGGGGAGGCATTGTCCTAAGCAAGGAACAGTGCGGACTAATCAAAATAAACCTATTGCCAGGCATAAACCTTTCTTTTAAGTACATCTAAATCACCACTAGAGTAGGTCCCAAACAACCCATAGGGCAGGGTGCATTGTATTTAAAAGCATGTACTTTTAAGATTTACATGTCCTTGTAATGAAAAACTCAAACATGCGTTTTTCACTAGTGTGATTCCTATCCCTCCCATACAATAACATAGGGTAACCATATTACATTAAATAAGTGATGACGTTTGTTTGGGAACAGGTAGCAATGTCATGTTTATAACCTAATGAATTGTAATTTAAAATTCAATTTAAAGGTAAAGTCAGACTTTAATTCACGATTCTGAAAATACCACTTTAAGAAAGTTGGTATTTTCTTCTCCTAAACATTTGGTGCCTGCAGCCTGTTTCCTGTGTCACATGACTAGGTTTGCCTGTTAGTTGGCCTTTGTTTATTCCTCCCATACAGTCACACAATAGGGCAATTGAGTGATGGCAGGATGGAGCATCAGCTGGCTGTTCTCCTGTTCTGAGCAGCAGGGACCCATCAAGGCCTCCTTGCATCTGCCCAGCTGACCAGCTGCAACTGGACCTGCCTGGACCAGCCTGAGACCTGATGGCCTCTGCTACAGTGAGTCCCTGATCCCCAAGAGGGCCTCCCCAGATCCTGGGATCTTTTGTGACATCAGAGTGCACTCCTCTGAAAAAGAAGGAGAAACCCTGAGGGTTTGGGCTCTTTACAACCATAATTGGGCCCATTTGCAGAGGATCTCACTGCCCACGACAATCACTAATGCAAAGCTCCGGTGCACCTGACTCTTCCTGCTACAGCGACTTCCAGCAACGACCGGCAGTGCGAAATGTGCACTTTGTGCTACAGCATCGACAGCCCTCAGTGAATGTAAATGCTTAGCTCCTGCAATGACCGACAGGTTCTATTCACTACAGAGATGACCGTCCACAGCATCCATCCTGCTCTGTGCACCACAGCAACGACCACCCCCGACACTCTTCGTGCTTCCTGAGGTTTCCTCCATCGTGAACTGCACTCTTCCAGATTTAAAGAGGGTACCTTTTTCAGCAGGACTAACGCGGGTCCTGTATCTAGCCCACACTCCATCACAGTCGGCCTGAACTCATGACTTTCTCCTGGTCTAGCATGACCAGGCGACTGTGAGTGGCACTTTGTGCTTTTAGGCGCTATACCTACCTAAATGCTTGAAATTGCACATCTCCGGTTCTACTGATTCGATTTTTGTTATTTTGGGGTTAAAGAATGTATTACATTTTTTTTTTTTTTTGTCCTCGTCTCACCAATAAGCGTCGGCAATTCTTACGAAGAAGCTGTCATTCAAAACTGCGCCCTGCAGCTACTGCATTCGCTTAGGCCAAACCAGACCAGCCCCTTTTTTGAGAGCTTGGTGTAATCATAGGACCAGGAGGAACCAAAAGGAACTATACCAGTCTCAAATCCCTACCCCAGGACACTAGAGCCTGCCAGATGTTCACACCACTATCACTTTCTCCCCCCTGGTCTAAATGAGCCATGGCAAACACAGCTTTTAACCAGTCCTCACACTTTGGGGGCTGCGGTTCTTTCCACTTCATACAAATTTCTCTCCAAGCTATTAAAACCAAGTATAACAACAGGCCTCTATGTATCTGCTGAAAATTCTTTTCAAGCACGCCGTCATCCCCAAAAAATACCAGAGAGACATTAACCTTGATTTTAGCTTTAAAAATGCCACATAGAGCATCCTCCACACCCCTCCAAAAAGCTCTACGTTCAAGGCATTCATCGAAGATATGGATATCGTTGGCGTTAAGAAGGTTGCATCTTGGACATTTGGGGGAGGATAATGGAGAAAACTTAGCGATCTTTGCCGGTGTATAATAAAGCCTGTTAATAACAAAGAAGTGGTTCTTTTTTAAGCTGGCCGGCTTAACATGGCAGCCGCAAGCTAGGCGGTCGTGGCCGAAGCTCCCTCAGGCTTGTGTTTGGTCTCATCTAGGGGGGTCCCGGAATGAGCGCTTTAGTTTGAAAAATCTCTCTTCTATCCCCACCTTGAAGTGTCGTGTGCCTTCCCCCGTTATGCCCGTGTTTGTCCGTTTCCTCAGTTTTCCTGCTTGGTGTGGTGCGTGGCCCCGGAACTCCATGGTGGTACACCGGCACTTCGAGCCTCGCGGTGGGAGGGCACAGCCCGTGAGTGGTGGCATAGCGGTACTGCCTGCTTCCAGGTCCGGGCCACAGGAGGCAGAGTCAGCACTGGGGACTACGTGAGTGTGAAGATCGGTGGTGGTGAAAGAGAAGGTGCGGCTGAGTCTGTCGTCCAGGTAGGACGCCTGGAGTCCGGGCTGGGCGTTAAGGCCGATGTATATACCCGGAAGGAAGGTAAGGGTATTTTTGGACTTCTGCAGGACTCTCACTCCAGTCGTGTGTATCTGTGCCATCAAGGAAAGTTTCTTGAGGATATCCGGACGTCCAGCAAGGAAAAGGTGATTTCCTACTGTATGGAGACATGCGAAGCTCAGCAAGTTGGTTTCTCGCCACCTAAAGGTTGCAGATACAACTTGCGCGCTAGGGCGGCTCAGTCCTCCTCTAATATCGATATAACTCAGCCTATTTTGCCTACTCGAGTCTCTCCCCTGTCACCGAAGTTCGAGTGTCTGCCAAACAGATTAATATTAAGGGTGTTAACACTGAGGGGTCGATTCCGATTCGGGCCGGAAAAAGCACCGACCGACTCGGAGCCGGAAAAATTACCGACCGACGCGTACCCGTGGCGCCCGACACGCCAAGTACGATGCAAGCCGCGATAAATCCGACCGACACGTAAGGAAACCAAGTCGACCGACCGAGCCGCACGGAAAATAGCAATCCGGCCGGAAAAACACGCGAATCCAACCGACCGACACGCACCCGGAACAAATCCGACCGAAACGTACCCGCCAATTCCAAACCGCAAAGTACGATGCAAGGCGCGAAAACCACGACCGAGTCGGACGGAGGACAAGCCGTACGACCGACACGCATACAAAACCGAGCCGAAGCAACACAATACACCGCGACCGACGCGTACGCAGCATAGAAAACTGCACAAACACAGCGTGAACGAAACGGAAAACACCGTACGAGACCAATGCAGGGTCCGACTCGGTCACAAGAACGTTTCCAACATACACAAACAACACAAAGGAAAAAACACCCAAAAAAAGGCCAAACAAGCAATTACCAAGCCAATAAATACTGGGGGGGTGGGGACAGAGAACAAAGACACACCCACAACTCCACCTATATAAAGGACACAAATCACTACCATGAGCCTTTGCAAATGCCATTCCACTGCCAGCACCCAAGAGAAAGCAACCACACACCCACAGCTCATCCCTCACACAAGCCACACACCAGCAGCACACCAACAAATACCTACCTCACATACACCCAGCAAAACACACACTCACACACCCTCACCTGCACACCAACACACACATCACTCACCATCACCACCCATCACCATGCCCCCCAAGAAGAATCACAAGTTCCTAGATTGTGAATTGGAAGTCCTGGTAGACGAGATCCTCAGGGTAGAGCCACAGCTGTTTGGCACATTGGTCCAACAGACCCCCATGTCGCAGAAAACCAAGATGTGGGAGAGGATCATCAACAGGGTGAACGCCCAATCACCATGTCTGCGCACAAAGACCGACATCCAGAACAGGTGGTATGACGTGCGCAGGAGGGTCCGGGAGCTGCTCAAGAAAGACTACCTCATCAGCCAATACACCGGCAGTGGCCCTCCTGCCAAGCCAGTATACCTCAGGCCCTGGGAGGAGAAGGTGCGGGCCATCCTTCCGCCAGTGAGCGTATATGGACTAGAGAACATCCCAGAGCCTGGTGAGTACACAACAAATGTACACAATATACTGCCACAAAACACACACACATCACTGTCAAGGGGAGAGTCAAACCATGCACTCATAGCAATCACACAGCAACCAGAACAGAATCATCCCAAAATGTGTATGTCAGTCAGAGAAACACAACACATGCCATCAAAAAAGTCACATCCAACTGTGCCAACACATGTACAAACACAACCACAACCACAGCTAGGCAGTGGCACAAATAGAACTAACAAACACATCCACACATGTAGCCACCACAACAACACCAACACACAGTGAAGACCACTCAAAGGAAGGAATTCTGAGTATGCTGGCCAAGTCAGTGTAGCCAATAGCATCATGGGAGTCGCAGTCACACATATTGCCCGCACCAAAACTGTCCCATCAACACCACCATGAACCATGCGCACATCACAGGGAGTGGAGAAGGACTCACAAGATGGCTGACACTGGCTACTGCTGTGGGGAGCACAAGGCCCTGCTGCCAACTGTGCACCAACAAACAGCAGGACACCACTGACTGACATCCTGAGAGACAACTTCCACTCCCTGCAATGCAAGCACGTTCCATGGTGGGATATCTGGCTGGGTGGGAAGGAGGACTCACAGCACTGACCATAGTCACAAGCACCTCCCCTCACACCCTCCCCAACACAAACTCCACAGTACCCACCTGGTAGAATGCAATGCCCTCCATCCTAACACAAGATCCCACAAAGCACCACCACCCGGGGTTATGTTGTGTGAAGCACAGGGACACTCTTGGGACTCTTAGCCAAACAACTGCCAGGACAACACTCCCAGCCATCCTGTCAGCACAGCCAGCCCACCCCACAGGGAAGCAGAGTCAAAAGGAAGGAAGCATGGGCATGCTGGGAAGGGGGTGGAGGCAATAGCATGATGGGAGTCGTAGTCACAGACATTGCTCAGCCTCACAACTGTCCCATCAACACCACCCTGAACCATGCTCACATCACAGGGAGTGGAGAAGGACTCACAAGATGGCTGACACTGGCTACTGCTGTGGGGAGCACAATGCCCTGCTGCCAACTGTGCACCAACAAACAGCAGGACACCACTGACTGACATCCTGAGAGACAACTTCCACTCCCTGCAATGCAAGCACGTTCCATGGTGGGATATCTGGCTGGCTGGGAAGGAGGACTCACAGCACTGACCATAGTCACAAGCACCTCCCCTCACACCCTCCCCAACACAAACTCCACAGTACCCACCTGGTAGAATGCAATGCCCTCCATCCTAACACAAGATCCCACAAAGCACCACCACCCTGGGTTATGTTGTGTGAAGCACAGGGACACTCTTGGGACTCTTAGCCAAACAACTGCCAGGACAACACTCCCAGCCATCCTGTCAGCACAGCCAGCCCACCCCACAGGGAAGCAGAGTCAAAAGGAAGGAAGCATGGGCATGCTGGGAAGGGGGTGGAGGCAATAGCATGATGGGAGTCGTAGTCACAGACATTGCTCAGCCTCACAACTGTCCCATCAACACCACCCTGAACCATGCTCACATCACAGGGAGTGGAGAAGGACTCACAAGATGGCTGACACTGGCTACTGCTGTGGGGAGCACAAGGCCCTGCTGCCAACTGTGCACCAACAAACAGCAGGACACCACTGACTGACATCCTGAGAGACAACTTCCACTCCCTGCAATGCAAGCACGTTCCATGGTGGGATATCTGGCTGGCTGGGAAGGAGGACTCACAGCACTGACCATAGTCACAAGCACCTCCCCTCACACCCTCCCCAACACAAACTCCACAGTACCCACCTGGTAGAATGCAATGCCCTCCATCCTAACACAAGATCCCACAAAGCACCACCACCCTGGGTTATGTTGTGTGAAGCACAGGGACACTCTTGGGACTCTTAGCCAAACAACTGCCAGGACAACACTCCCAGCCATCCTGTCAGCACAGCCAGCCCACCCCACAGGGAAGCAGAGTCAAAAGGAAGGAAGCATGGGCATGCTGGGAAAGGGGGAGGAGG
This sequence comes from Calotriton arnoldi, assembly GCA_963921515.1. Lineage (NCBI taxonomy): Eukaryota > Metazoa > Chordata > Amphibia > Caudata > Salamandridae > Calotriton > Calotriton arnoldi. The sequence continues at coordinate 134,953 of CAWUFW010016237.1, read as the reverse complement.
CAATAGCATGATGGGAGTCGTACTCACAGCCCTACATCCCCCACCACATGGCCCAGCAAGCTCACACTCACGCATGCACATCCCACAGAGAGTGGAAAGGCCCATCAAAGATGTCTGACACTGTTGCTGTGTCGTGGGGAGCACAAGGGCATGCTGGGTACTGCACACCAACCAACAGCAGGACACCACTGTCAGCCATCTTGCCATTGCCCTCACACCCACACCCACTGAACTCCACACAAAAGCAAGTAAGTATGGGAATGCTGGCAAGTGGGGTGGAGGCAATGGCATGATGGGAGTCGTAGTCACAGACATAGCTCACCCCCACAACTGTCCCATCAACACCACCCTGAACCATGCTCACATCACAGGGAGTGGAGAAGGACTCACAAGATGGCTGACACTGGCTACTGCTGTGGGGAGCACAAGGCCCTGCTGCCAACTGTGCACCAACAAACAGCAGGACACCACTGACTGACATCCTGAGAGACAACTTACACTCCCTGCAACGCAAGCACGTTCCATGGTGGGATAACTGACTGGCTGGCTGGGTGGGAAGGAGGTCTGGCTGTCAACCAAACACAAGCAATGCAGACCATGTTCACACCCCAGAAAATACATAGAAATGCCCAAATAATGCAGGACAATGTGCCACACCAATATCAACCCCTGACTGTGACGACTTAGGACAATGCAATGTACAGGCCCACACCCAGAGGCACAGTCACAACTGTCAGGTGTGTCAACCACTGATGCCTGCAGAAACATGACATACATTGTTTGTGTCTCCCAAAAACAGGTGATGATGGGGACACAGCAGCAGACGCTGAGGAGTCCCAGTCCCAGGCTCAAGAGGATGCCGAGCTCACTGGCGTCGTACAGCCTCTGTCCTCCTCGGACGATGAACAACCTGGCACATCCGGTGCAAGTCAACATGCAGCACCAGCAGGACCACCAGCTGCAGCACCAGCAGGACCACCAGCTGCACTCCCTGCACCCACCCCTACAACGACTGTCACCACGAATACCATCCCTGCCGACATGGACAGAATAAGGAGCAACACCAGCGCAGTGACCCTGGACCAACCTGGGGCCATGGACACCACCACCACCACCAACCCCCAAGGTGGACCAGGGTTATCTGTGCGTGCAACTGCACACACTGCACATGTCAGCAGGGGTGGTGGGAGGGGTGGGAGACAGAGGTCGCTGCTTGCAGACGTTGCTGGTGTGCATGAAGACCCACAACTGGTACGCATAGCTGATGCGTACCAGTCCAGCACCGGAGAGCTCAGCCAGGTAGTGGGGCTCCTCAGAGACATCAAACAGCAGCAGGCTGCCCATCATGCCCGCTTGGACTCCCACATGTCCCACGTGGAGTCACACATGTCACGTGTGGACTCACACATGTCCCGCGTGGAGTCCAAGTGGGATGTACTGCATGAGATGACGGCGGTGCACAGGGACATTTTACAATGCCTCCGCCAGATGAACAGCAACCAGTCCACACCTCCCTGTGTGCCAACAACATCTGGTACCGAACAAACTGCAACTGCCACAGGGAGGGAGGAGGACTCTGGCGGAGAGTCCCCTGCACCGCAGCAGCCTGCACTTGAGGGCCCCCCCCCAAGAAGAGGGGTCGTCCGAGGAGGGGAAAGTGAGAGGCCGATGGCCAAGCGCAACTCCCAGGAAGCCTGAACCTGTTCTGGATTTTCGCCTTTGTGCACAGACTGTTCACCCTGTTGACGGCAACACTACTCCCACACATTGCATGGGGAGTACAAGTTGGACCAATGTGTCAGACAACTGTGGCCCCGATACTGGGGATCCTGTCTACCTGGACTTTCAATTCACCTAGGAACTTGGGATTGCAAGATTCATGTACAGCACAACCCATCCTATGCACTATTAACACAAATGTATCACAATAAACACACTAATACACCATACTTGCCTCTGTCATGATTCCAACGTGGGTGCTGTTATGGGGATGATGAACTGCAAAATTACACTGTGTATGCGAACTGCAACAGCAAGGACAACACAGGCATGTGAGTACAGGCAACGTGACACATATGAGGGAGACACACCACCAGGGCTACACAACACATACACACCTAGGCCATCTGACTCATTGCCTACACTGATGTTGCCAGGGAAGACGGTGCAATGCACAGACACCACACCCATTCCCAGTTGTAGTCAAGTAGCCCACAGGTGCAGTAAGCAAATGGCAGTCAAATGTGTGACCACAGACAACGCACATCACTAAGTGAAGCACAGGTTTATTACACAGTAGCAACATGCCGTAACCACTACAGATGCAAGGTAACCCCACCTGGTAGCGGGCACGCAGTCAACAACTGTAGACGGAAGGAAGTCCATGGGTGTGGCGCACATCACCTGTAGGGACACAACAGCTACCAGCCTGGATGTGCAATCACGTCGTCGGTGGACACAGTTGACCAAACGAATCTGAAAGTACCCTGTGAAGGACAGAAATCACACACAGTCAAAAGCAATGCAGTACAGGACAGAACAGCAAAACTCATGCACAATACATGTTACAAGATACCCACCCAGAACCAAGTTAGCATGTCAACACTGTTGGGGAGTACAGCCCACCTGTAACCACACATCGCAACACACATCCAGTCAAGTAGCCCATGGACACACTCCAACAGCGCCAGAGCCCCACCCACACATCATGCCAACTCACATCATTCACATGACACCTCAGGATACTCACATTCAGCTAAAGAAGTTGGTGATGAGCTGTGTGCGGACATCACCATCACCATCATCATCATCATCGTCACTGGCATCGTGGTCCAGGCCAGGATCCTCCACAGGTGGCGGATGTTGGTCATCGTCATCCTGGATGAGAGGCAACTCCTTCCGCACTGCCAGGTTGTGTAGCATGCAGCAGACGATGATAATCTTGCACACTTTCGCAGGGGCATATGGGAGGGACCCTCCGGTCTTGTCCAGGCAGCGGAAGCGGCTCTTCAGGAGACCAAAGGTCCGCTCAATCACTCTCCTGGTCCGACCATGTGCCTCATTGTAGCGCATCTGGGCAGGTGTCACAGGGTTCCTGAGGGGTGTCAGCAACCACGGCATGTTGGGGTATCCCGAGTCACCTACGGACAGACAAGTGCACATCAGCTGACTTGGAAAAGTGGGCGGAATACTACAGATCAGATCACACACAATGGCACAAAGTCAGTACACACCGACAAGCCAGGCACGCTGGTTCTGCATCTGTGCCATCATCCTGGGGATGCGACTACTCCTCATCACAAAGGCATCGTGTGCTGAACCAGGGAAACGGGCACACACGTGTGTGATGGTCATGTCTGCAAGACACACCACCAGTGCATTGACCGAGTGGTAGTGCTTGCGGTTCCTGTAGGCCTGCTCCTGGGCCTGTGGTGGTACCAAAGCCACATGTGTCCCATCAATGGAGCCAATTACATGCGGCATCCTCCCCAGGGCATAAAAGTCACTCTTCACGTCAGTGAGTCGTCGCAGTCTAGGGAAATAGATGTACCGGTTCAGGAAGAGCAACATTGCCGCCAAAACATCGCGGAGCACACGGCTGAACATGGTCTGTGACATCCCACCAGCAGACGCCACAGTATGTTGGAAGGTACCGGTGGCAAAGAAGTGTAGGGCTGCCATCACCTTCACCTTGGGGGTCAGCGCTGTAGGATACGGCCGGCCAGGCTGCAAATGTGGGGACAACTGCACTGCCAAATCCTCAATCAGCTGCCTGGTGAAGCGGTACCGTCGGATGCTGTCCCGTTCCACCATCGTTGCCAGGTCTGGGAATGGCCGATGGACAGCAGGAGCCCTGCAGTGCAGAGGAGAAGTAAGCAAGATCGTCAGTCACCCCACATATGCGGCATTGAACACACTCAAGATCCCAACATACATCATCATGAGGCACAACTACATGAAGTGTGCAGTACCGGAACGACATGTATGGTACATACATGGCCAACATCTGTCAACACGGTCCTACAGGTGGCATCAATTTGTCCCAGGTTGGCCCATTGGATATCATGATGCCGTGTCACAGTCACCCCCCACAGTGACATGTGAGGACAGATGTGCCCCAGGCACCACAGCTCAACGACAGGCACATTCCCAGGGACCTTGTAATGCCACATGGACACTGGCATCACCTGGAGTATCATGTGTACACCACAGCAAAACAAACATGACCCCCACAGGTAGTGGCCACACTTGCCATGGCAGGACAGACATGGACGTCTGTGACACACACGCACAACATCAGAGTCCATGCACACACAACGTGGATGTGGAGACTGTCTCCCATTGTGCACATGAAATCAGAGACATTGTAAACACTACATGCACAAAGACTGTGGAGGGCCATCACTATTGTGCCACTGGGACACCCTGGCTCAAACATACCGTCCCACATGGGACTCACGGGGTATGTGACATGACATACACAAACACCACTGTGAAATGTGACCATGACACATGCACAGATATGAACAGTTGCACATCACAGTGGTCACGTACACGTAACACCCAGGATCCTGTCCCCATGAACACGTGCACAGCCTGGGGGTGGCTGCCCACAGGTGACACCCACAGGACAACATGTACACCAACATACACACAATAGGAAATGCAGCCTTACATGCCTTATGATAAGGTTTGGACAGGCTGTCGTGATGTAGGTGTGCCCCTCACTCCCTGGGAGCTATCTGTGGCTGGCATATGTCCATCTGAGACAGGCATGCTGACCTATGCCAGTCACATGTACAGTGATGCGTTGAACCGCAATGGACCGATCTGTGCCTCCGGCCGGCCCATTGCCTTCAATGTGTGCGGGTACGCGTTGTACCCCTGTGCGCGTTGAACCGCAATGGACCGATCGGTGCCTCCGGCCGTCCCATTGCCTTCAATGTGTGCGGGTACGCGTTGTACCCCTGTGCGCGTTGTACCGCAATGGACCGATCGGTGCCTCCGGCCGGCCCATTGCCTTCAATGTGTGCGGGTACGCGTTGTACCCCTGTGCGCGTTGTACCGCAATGGACCGATCGGTGCCTCCGGCCGGCCCATTGCCTTCAATGTGTGCGGGTACGCGTTGTACCCCTGTGCGCGTTGAACCGCAATGGACCGATCGGTGCCTCCGGCCGGCCCATTGCCTTCAATGTGTGCGGGTACGCGTTGTACCCCTGTGCGCGTTGTACCGCAATGGACCGATCGGTGCCTCCGGCCGGCCCATTGCCTTCAATGTGTGCGGGTACGCGTTGTACCCCTGTGCGCGTTGAACCGCAATGGACCGATCGGTGCCTCCGGCCGGCCCATTGCCTTCAATGTGTGCGGGTACGCGTTGTACCCCTGTGCGCGTTGTACCGCAATGGACCGATCGGTGCGCACCCATTGACAATGGGCTTGCCTGGCAACGGACGCGTTTTCGAATTTCGAACGAGTCGGTTGCTGGGAATTCAGTTGGTCACCCACAACAATGTTGCAAAATCATGTATGTCATGAAGTTGAAGTTTTGAAGGATGCCGTGGGCGTGTTTTGGTGCTGCTATTCCATGGATTGGCCAGATTCAGAAGATGCAAACGACTTGGACCTATCACTTTGGACACAAGGGACAGGATCTGCCTCTCCAGCACATATATATTGCTGGCTGTTCCCCTGAGAGCCCACTTGCCTGCACTACATGCTCCAGGACGACATCTGCCACTGCACTGCTGCTGTCTCTGCCCCTCTGGACCCTGCAATGGCACGTACTGTGGAGAGAGCCCCAGCCTTCAGCCTTGAGGAGAACCAGGCCCTGCTGGACAGCCTACTTCCACAGTACAGCAAGCTGTATGGGACACCAGGGGAGCAGGTGAGTGTCCTGTGCACTGCCTTTCTGAATGTGCATTTTGTCTGACTAGCAAGGCTGAGAGTCTGCACGCCACTGGCTAGCAGGCTCACTGAGTAGTTGTCACCCCCAAAGTGTGTAGTGACTTGCACTGGACAGGTATGGTGCAGTGACAGTGCTTCTGAACAGGGTTTTACTCCCCATGCAATGATACCATGTAGTGACTTCTGGAAAACTGTCCATGGGCAGCCGTGCACTGCCTGTGTACACCATGTGCCCCTGTGATTGCGACATGTATATGCAACTGTGTCATGCACGGATATGTTGCATGTGTAGTAATGGCCTTATCACTTTGTCATCCTGACAGGCTTCTGCCCATCGGAAGCAGGAGATATGGAAGGACATCGTCCGGGCTGTCCGGTCCGTGGGGGTCTACAAGCGCCGGATCCGCAACTGCCAAAAGAGGTGGCAGGACCTTCGGGGCTGGACCCGGAGGATTGCACGGGTCCAGCTGAAGCTGTCGCCTCCTCGCAGGAGGGGCGGAACACGGACCCTGACCCCCCACATGCTCAGGATCCTGGCGGTGGTCTTTCCAGACCTGGATGGGCAGCTGAAGGCCAGAGAGCAGCAAGGAGGGGTGAGTCAAAGACTGCACTGTGTACTCTGTCTAACATGCTATGTGCCCTCCTCGGGCCTGGTTAAACTGCCACAGTACAGCAGTCATGTTGTCCAGGAGCCATGTCCCTCTATTGTGCACTGCCCACTCCTCATCTGATACCCAGGTGTGGCCCTTACATGCAGGGAATTCTGTCACTTAGGACTGTGTCCTTGCAGTTTGCTTGACTCAAGGTGGGAGACAGCATCTGTTTCCCTGACTCTGTGGTGGGCATCATGGGTGGGTCCATTGCTTACACAATGCCTGTATTCTGACATGTATTCAGCGTGTTACTTTGATCTGTGGTCCAATTGCTGAGCTGATCCACCACATGTGGCTGGGGTATCTGGCACACACCCATGCTGCGGGTGGGAACAATGTTTGGGCCCCAGGAGTATGTATATGACGTGTGTCACACATACTTAGCCAGCTGCCTACAGTCCAGGGCTCATCCCTCATTCATGTGGGGCTGGACAGTCATGCCTACTCCAGGCCATACAATACACTCTGTACTCCCACTCCCGTGTATCAGCTGACACATTGTGCGCAGTGATTTGACCCCTCAGGTGTCTGCCTCTGTGTCAGTGTGCTGTGGATTAGTCGCCAGGACTGCTGTGGAGTTTCTTGGTAGGGGCTCAGCATGCCACTGGAGATGTGACCATAGGAGACGATACTTGTGTGACACATAGGTGTCTGATCAGCTGCCCATGCAGACTGGGGCATGTGAATGTGAAGTTCAGGCAGCTGTTCCCCATGCACAGCAGAGTGTGAGGGGCTCAGGTTCAGAGGGTAGTGCCACAGGTCTACCATATGTCCAATAGGTATGACCTGGACAGATGAGGGTTAAGAGGATGTGTTGTGGGGGATGTACATGTGCACTTGTGCAGCTCCAGGACTTGCATTCCCCATGACCTACTATTGTGACACAGTGCAGAGTGTTGTTGTCTGGCTGCAAAGTCATACATCACTGAGACAGTGATGTATGACTTTGCAGTCATGCCTCCGCCATGGCATGTGTCTACTGATTGGTGAGCCTGCAGGGGAGTGACATGTGCTACATGCACACCATAGTGGCACTGGCTATCAGGACATGGGTGCATCATGGTGTCTGTCGCTGGTATGCATCACATGCATTTCCTATTTGACTCTGGGCATCCCTTTCATCCGGACACCTGTACTGACTCACTGGCAAGAGTTGTGATGTGTGCATGTCCACATGCCACACCGTGTCCTCTGCACTGTCCAACTACTGTGTACTTGGTGCATGTGTCAACACTGGGGTGTTGCAATCCAACAGACACCAGACAGATGGGTGCAAGGCCATGTGGGATGTGAGTGCCATGCTTGGCATCAGACTGACAATTGACTTCTCCTGTTCAATTAGGGCACTTTTAGCAATGTACAACTGATGATGCCAGGGCTTGCTCTGTGATGTGCTGTGCTCACAGTGGTGTGTGCGTTATGTGCAGGTGACTGATGTCTGTCTGTATCCCCATTGTTTGCAGATACATCCACGGCCACGGAAGGGGACAGCTCCACGGACCAGGAGGAGCCAGAGAGCCAGACTGGGTCAGCAGCCGAGGAGTGGTCGGAGGGACCCAGTGGCACGGAGGGCGAGGGGAGCCACACCGAGGAGTCCTCAGCAGCATCCACCTCAGCTGAGGACCAGAGCAACTCGGAGGATGACTCCCTTGTGGAGGCGGGTGTCAGCAGCCACCACACCCCAGCTAGTGTTGCTGTCCCCGCCACCACCAGCACCACCACCGCCCTCCCATCGGCTCCCATTCCCCAGGTCCGTGGAGGCTCCCATGTCCGGGAGCGTGTTTCCTTTGGGCCAGGCACCGCACCCCCTGCCCCTGTGTCCCCTGCTGCCCTGAGTGAGGAGTCTGTGTACCTCCTTCGCCAGCTCCATGTAGGGCAGACAGCCATGCTGAGTGTCCTCCATGCGCACACCGCGCTGTTGACTCAGCTGGTGTCGTTCATGGAGGGCATCTCATCGGGCATGTCTGACCTACAGAGGGGCAATAGGTCCATGGACTCCTCCCTGACGGCAGCAGTGTCCCTCCTCAAACGGTCCCTCACCCCTCCTGCCTCTGCTCCATCCACACTCCCCAGCACCTTACCCGTCCCAAGCACACACACACCGGCACAGGCACACACCAGCACACACACATCCAGCACACTGACACACACGCCAATGACAAAACGCACACGCACGCACATTCAGGGGACTGAAGCCAGACTCACAGGGGATGGGGCCCTGGAACACACACACGCATCCACATGCACTGCACAGTCCTCAGTTCCCTCTCCCTCCAAAGCACCCTCCCTTGCCTCACCTGCAACCCCAAAGTCACAGCAGCTCTTCCTCTGTGACCTCGGCCTCTTCCCCACCGATGAAGCTGCTCCAGCATCCCGGGGGAAGAGGAAGCCCACCCACACGGAGCAGAGTGCCCCTCGCCCCCGGACACCCTCCCCCAGGCGCAGACGGACTGAGGCCCCCACCCGCAAGTCCCCCGGAGTCCTAAGAGCAAGACCCCGCCACCGCCCTGCAGCTCAGGCACAAGGTCTCCGTACTCCATCCCTCAGGCCCCCACTGCACAGGTGCCCCCACCACACCCTGCCCCAGGTTCCCCCACCCACAGATATACCATCCCCAAGAGGCTCCGGCCTTCTCCCCCTGCCACTTGCTCTCCCAGCACCACACCCCCGCTGCGCTTGTCTGTGCCACTGATGTGGTGAGGGTGTCCTCCCCCTCTGTCCAACCCACCTTGCCTGTTCCCCATTCTCCTCCCCTGGAGGTAGGCACTGCAGTGGAGTCCACTACCGCCCTGTCTGACTTGGGCACTGCAGTGGCGGACCTGTCCACTCCATCTGCAGGGTCCACTGCAGTTGTGCCGGCACCCACGACATCTGAGTCATGCCCCCCAGTTGTGCCGGCACACACCATGTCAGACACCTCCACTGCAGTTGTCAGTGGCTCGCCAGCACCCACCACCCCTTTCCTGACTCCCCCTGGTGAGCCCTGATCCTGTCCCTGCGGTGCCTGGCCTGCCCCCCGGTTGCCCCTCCTAGTGGATTGTCCCTGGTTTTGTGCAGGCATGCGTAGGGTGACATCTGCCAGTGTCACCCTGTTTGAACTTTGACAATGGACTGGCCATTGGCCTTTGCTCTATTTTTTCTGGACGTCGTTTTCAATCAACACATATGCTGAATAAAGCAACTTTCTTTTCTCTAGTGCTCATGCTTCAGATGTACATGTTGTTGGTGCTGCTAACCATGCCCTTGCTGCAGTGATGGTGATATCTGGTCTCATGATTATGAAGTGTTACTGTGCAGGAACCCATGTGGTCCAGGGGGAATGTGTCCTATCATGTGGTGTATCCATGTCATCCATAGCAGCATCTGAGGGTGTCATGTGTTCAGTATTTGGCAATGGGTTTCCTACTTACATTGGCAATTTCATATCTGTGGCTTCCACCCCTGCACATCTGTTGTGCCTGCCATCGTTGCATTTGTCTACTTCCCTGACCGTGTTGCCATCTCCAGTGGACATGCAGGTTTGGGCATCAATGGGGAAGGACTCATCCGTGTAGTCAGTGCAACATTGCTATACAAGTGTGTTGCATCTGTGCTGATGATTCCGTTGGCACATCCATGACCAGGCTGATGTGATGGGAGCCCTCATTTGGTGCTAATTGTTGATTGTGTGACCAAGTGCTCAGCTGACATGATGGGGCCCTACTGAGGCAACATATGGCACAGCTTTCCTCACACAGGAGTGGAGTCCCCTCATGGCAGTGTGTACACGTGTGACATTGCCTGCGCCCAAGGTGTGTGTTGTGTGTGCATGTCTGTGTGTTCACTTCCATTTATCTGCGCATGCTGTGATCCCTAGTGTTGTACCTGTTTGTGATGCTTGCTGACTTGAGCTATGTTCCCCAAAGTCTTCTCCCTGTGTTCTCTGTGATGTGGGTGCATGGCACATTACTGGTCATCAGGGTGTCACCCATAGGTGTGTTTTCTGTCAGGGCTGAGTTTGTGTGCAGACGCAGATGGGTCACAGTCAGGTTTCCCCTTGGCACTTGTTGTTTGCCCCTGTCATGTGATTTTCAGTTCGTGTTATCTTTCAGTGATTGTGACACGTTGTGTGTGTGACTGCTGGCACTCCTCAGGGTCCGGGCTGCAATGTTGGTTGTTGTCTATGTGTGTTCTTTGTGGGTGACCTTGGCTTCTTCATTGGTGTGTGACTGTGGCTGGGATCCCATTGGTTGGTGTGGTATCGCCGTCATGTCCATGTACAGCGTAGTGTGCAGTGTGTCAGACATTCAGGAGTCTTGTTGAGTGGCCATGTGTGATGTGTTTCTGCACCTTGGTTCCCACCCACCACCCTGGAATAGTCATGGGTGCATGTGCAATGTCACCAGTGCATGTGTACTTCACTGCTGCACATTGTTAGAGGTCGAGGGGTGTGGTCTTGAGTGTGTGTAGATGGGAGTTGTTGCCCAGCTAGTCCCCTGCCTCCATGTTGCCCTTGGCTTACTGGCCATGCTGATTGATTTGTGCTTGTGTAGGTGTGATGGTAGTTTGTTGCTCAGGACACCTGACTGTGGTTCACAGTGTGAACGACATTTAGCTTTGTCATCACAGTGGTATTTTTATTCAGCCCAGGGTCACCACATTGTGGGGGCCCTGGGGTTGGTGCTGTGGTGTGTCTGTGTCTTGCTGTGTCAGTTGCTGTTCCTACGTGCCTGTGTGACATGTGTGTTTTGTGCTCCCTCTCATCTGACAATGCCTGCTTGCCCACATAGGGGATTTGGATCCATGAGTTACCTTAGTGTGGCAGTGTATGCACATCTGTATGATTGGTATTCAGCTCTCCTCATGTGTTGTGTGGTTGCCTGGGGACACTGGCACCCCCACCCCTCACCTGCTGTGTATGATGACAGTGTTGGTCTGCCTGTTTGTGTTTGTGCATCTGCACCACTGCATTGGCATATCTTGGGTGTGCCATTGGCTGTATGTTGTTTGGTGTGTTTCCCCTGCTGTCCCTGGGACTCCTAGGTCATCGGTCAGCACAGTGATCATGGTTTGTGTGTCCCATTGCTGCCATGGTATGGTATCTGTTCACCTCACATCTGCTGTCTCCACAGGATATCTGCATTTGTGTGCCCATTGGTGCAAATATGTGGTTCTGCATTCTGATGGTCACTTCTGTCATTGTGTCATTGATGACTGTTGACGGTCTCAGCCCCCATGGGTGTTGTTTGTCTGCACATGGCCAAAGGAATGTTTCATTTGCACTGCAGTATTTGGCTCCCCCAATTTATGTTGCAATGGGACACATACACTACTTTGCCACAGATGAGTTTTTGGTTCTGTGACCAGGAATGATCCATGCAGTTTGGCAGTTGCAGCTCTTTCTTTGTCAACAATTACCTTTTGGTCACTGTGATGATGAGGGTGTAGACCCCATTGCCACAATGGTCAAAATGTGCTTCAGCTATGGACCCCACACTTGCCTTTTGGTCACTGTGATGCTGGGGGTTTAGACCCCATTGCCACAATGGTCAAAATGTGCTTCAGCTATGGACCCCACACTTGCCTTTTGGTCACTGTGATGATGGGGGTTTAGACCCCATTGCCACAATGGTCAAAATGTGCTTCGGCTATGGACCCCACACTTACCTTTTGGTCACTGTGATGATGGGGGTTTAGGCCCCATTGCCACAATGGTCATGGGCTGCTTGCATTGTGGGTGCCACACACATATATGTGTGGCACATGTGCTAGGGGGTCACATTGTATGTTCAAAGTCATGTTCGGTGTTGTAGGCATTTGACACAGCCTACACACGCTTGTCATGGTGGTGGGGGGATGACTTAATCTTGCATTCCCTAGGTTGTGGTGTGCTTGTTGTGTCATGCATTGTCCATCCTATGAGTGGGGGTGGTAGTAGTGGTAGGCATCCAGCCCCCCCTGGCTAAGGGTGGTAGTAGTGGTAGGCATCCTGCCCCCCCTGGGTGAGGGTGGTAGTAGTGGTGGGCATCCTGCCCCCTGGCTAAGGGTGGTAGTAGTGGTAGGCATCCTGCCCCCCTGGGTGAGGGTGGTAGTAGTGGTAGGCATCCTGCCCCCTGGCTAAGGGTGGTAGTAGTGGTAGGCATCCTGCCCCCTGGGTAAGGGTGGTTGTGGTGGTGGGCATCATGCCCCCTGGGTGAGGGTGGTAGTAGTGGTAGGCATCCAGCCCCCTGGCTAAGGGTGGTAGTAGTGGTAGGCATCCTGCCCCCCTGGGTGAGGGTGGTAGTAGTGGTGGGCATCCTGCCCCCTGGGTGAGGGTGGTAGTAGTGGTAGGCATCCTGCCACCCCTGGGTGAGGGTGGTAGTAGTGGTAGGCATCATGCACCCCCTGGGTGTGGGTGGTAGTAGTGGTAGGCATCCAGCCCCCCTGGGTGTGGGTGGTAGTAGTGGTAGGCATCCAGCCCCCTGGGTGAGGGTGGTAGTAGTGGTAGGCATCCTGCCCCCTGGCTAAGGGTGGTAGTAGTGGTAGGCATCCTGCCCCCCTGGGTGAGGGTGGTAGTAGTGGTGGGCATCCTGCCCCCTGGGTGAGGGTGGTAGTAGTGGTAGGCATCCTGCCACCCCTGGGTGAGGGTGGTAGTAGTGGTAGGCATCATGCACCCCCTGGGTGTGGGTGGTAGTAGTGGTAGGCATCCAGCCCCCTGGGTGTGGGTGGTAGTAGTGGTAGGCATCCAGCCCCCTGGGTGAGGGTGGTAGTAGTGGTAGGCATCCTGCCCCCCTGGGTGAGGGTGGTAGTAGTGGTGGGCATCCTGCCCCCCTGGGTGAGGGTGGTAGTAGTGGTGGGCATCCTGCCCCCTGGGTGAGGGTGGTAGTAGTGGTAGGCATCCTGCCACCCCTGGGTGAGGGTGGTTGTGGTGGTGGGCATCATGCCACCCCTGGCTAAGGGTGGTAGTAGTGGTAGGCATCATGCACCCCTGGGTGTGGGTGGTAGTAGTGGTAGGCATCCAGCCCCCTGGGTAGGGGTGGTGGTGCGCATTCAGGCCCCTGTGTGCATATGTGGCATTGGTGATGGGCATCCCGCCCCTATGGTGCTGCTGTTGCTGGTGTAAGTATATTCAGAATCCCCGTGTATGTGTGTGATGTGTCGTGTACGTGTTGTATGTGTTTTGTGGTTGGTGTCTGGCTTACCTTCTGCGCCGTACGCGTCCGTGCCTGTTCCGGTAGTAGATGTAGAATATTGGTATGATCGGGACGAAGGGATTCATGGTTGGTTCGTGTCGTTCGTCCTTCTCGTTGCTTCGCGTCGTCCTCGTCGCTTCGCTTCGCCCTCGCCGCTTCGCGTCGCCCTCGTCGGTGCCGTGTTCGTCTCGTAGCCGTGGATCGTGTTGTGGCGCGATTCGGAGCTTATGTGCGCCTCTCCCGGATGCTTTAACGTGCCGTGCGTAGCGACGGGTTCGGCGCGTACGGGAAGCGCATCGTACTTGTCCGGCCGGACGGGGCTGCATTTTTCCTTCCGTGCGACTCGATTCGGCGTTTCCGGATTCACCTCGGTCGGAGAACAGGACCTGGTTTGGGTGAGTACGGCTCGGCCGGAATTTCTGCTGTTGTGCGCATCGTACTTGCTCGTTCGGTGTGCTGTACGGATCGGTCGGGAAACAGGCTTTCGCATGGCTTTTTTCCCGACCGAATGGTATTGGGTGCGCCTCCGACCGAGATCGGAATCGGCCCCTGAGTCTGCTGTCGGAGCCAAAGGAAGAGGGAGGGGTAGGGGCAAGAAAGCATCAACCTCGAAGATTAAAATAACCCCCTCTTTAAAATCATTGTATAAGGTCCTGTCTTCATCTACAATCCAGGGCCCAGACAAGGAAGGCTCTTTTAGTTCTAGCAGGCTGCAAGCTGATATATTACCAGATTCCGCCCAGCTTAAGTCGCCCGGCATGTCAGTTACCCCACAAAGCAACATGCAGTCGTCAGTTATTCCTGGCCCCCTGAATGGTTTGGCGGAGATCTCTGGGAACTTTCTCTCTGCCATTCATCCTGCAGTTGGCATTACAAATAGGTTTACTGTCTTAGCGGACCGGGATGACCATGATGGTCAACAAGATCCTCTCCCTGAGTCTGTAGATTCTGTGACCTCGTCTAGATCTTTGGCAGAAATTCTATTGGCTCTTAAGGATGAGATGGGGAACAGGTTTACTGTTTTGGAGACAAACCAGGCAGCGATTCAAGCATCCTGTGTGGTGTTAGCACAGGAGTTGGAGGAGGTCTCATTAAGAACCAACGTATTAGAGTTGGAGATTCTGAAAATTAAGGAGGCACTTCATACCTCCACAACGGAAATGGCTAAACTAGCAACCCAGAATAAGGAACTGAAGGAAGACCTTGAGCGTCTGGAGAACCACACAAGGAAGAACAATTTGAGACTTATTAATGTCCCTGAAGCTCTTGAAGTCACAGATATCAGGGGGTTTGTGATATCGTTGCTAAAAGAAACAGTGTTAATAAACTCCCCCAACATTGATCTTGCCCAGGAAATACAACGGGTACATCGTGACCCGTTTAAAAGAAATCCAGCAAAACAGAAGCCTAGAAATTTTTTAATTAACTTCCTAACATACACTGTTAAAGAGGCAATTTTATCCTCGGCTTTAAAGGAAGGAATAATAACATCTAAATCCTTCTCTAATCCTTTCTCCTTCTCTATTAGATCTGATGTATCTCACATCACCGCTACAAAACAGTGGGAGCTGGGCAAAAGAATGGAGGAGTTGAATAAGCTGGGGGCTAAGGCACAACTGAGGTTTCCTGCATCATTGCGTGTTATGTGGAACAACCACATGTATATGTATCGCTCAGTTGAGGAGGTTGATGCTCTTATAGCTAAGATAAAGAACGGGGGTGGGGTATAAGAAGGGGATGGCGGAAGTAAGGGGGGCCCCTAGCCAGTGAGACTTGGGATTGAAATGTTAAAGTAAAGTTTTTTTTTAAAATGCCCGAGGGATAGACGCCGAACAAGCTCTAGCCTAATAGAAGAGAGGGTTTCCCGGGGGGGGGGATCACAGGGGGCTTGAGGGGGGGTGGTGGTGGGATGCACGGGGTGGGGAGCAGTGGGTAAAAATCAAAAAATATCCTCAATCTCACATTTTTAAGTGATCGTCTGTTCTGGATTTTACCCTCTGATGGCAGGAATTCTCCCATTGAGTAGCGAGGTAAAGTTTATCTCGTGGAATGTTAATGGGTTAAGATGCCCCCGTTGACAAAGATTGGTGCTGAAATACTTAGAGCTATCCCCTGCCCAAATTTGCCTTATTCAGGAGACGCATTTAAGTTATGCAGAGTGTTGTATTATATTCCCCAAATATTCCTGGGTAAAATATTTTTGCTCTTCTGAGCAGACAGTTCCCAGCAAGGGGGTGGCTATATTGATAAAACAGGGGGCAGGATGTTCTATTAAATCCACCCAAACCGACCACACAGGGAGGTGGATAGTGGCCATACTGGACTTCGGAGGTTCAGAGTTAGTATATGCTTCTTTTTATGGCCCCAATACTGATGATCTAACGTATATTTGTAAATTACAAACTAATCTGATCGAAGTAGTCTCGCCTTTAATTATTGGAGGCGACTTTAACGTTCTTCTTGACCCCTTAAAAGACAGATCCAATCAGAGTCATTACATAGGGGCACCTCGAGTACGTCGAGCTCTGAAAAACATGTTACACGATCTGGAGCTCGTAGACGTCTGGAGGGTAAAGATGGGCGACACACAGGGGTTTACATTCCATAGCAAGAAGCATGGCCACTCTTCTAGAATTGACTATGTTTTAACTGACAGATCTAGTCTGGATAATATGACTTGTATTACTGTCTTGCCCAGTCATCTATCAGAACATGCTGTTTTCCTTCGTGGGAAAGAGGCACAATTTATACCCCAGATGGACACTTAAAAGGTCCATGTTGTCAGATGATGGGATTGCGAGGGCTCTTAAATCTGTTACCCTAGACTACTTTTCTATAAATATCGGTTCGACATCTATGGACTATGTCTGGGATGCCTTTAAGGCTAACTTGAGGGGCCTGTTACATAGTCTTATTTGCTCGAAGAATAGGGCAGAGGCTCGGGAGCTACGGACCCTGGAGGGGAAAATTCTTCTGTTGGAGGCAGAGAGGGTTTGGCTTAATCAAGGGAGCTCTGAAAGGCTGTCACAAGTTGAGAGGGACTTGGAAGGTGCTTGCCAGGATTATAGGGGAAGGTTAGATCAGATGTGCAGCGTACAATGGTTGACCAAAAATATGCAGAACTGTGAGTATGGAGAGAAGGCGGGTGCCCTCTTGGCATGGAAAGCAAGAGTAGATCGTGCAAAGAATAACATCAATGAATTAATAATAAATGAAAATGAGGAGAAGTCAAGTAACCTAGAGGACATGCAGGCCCGCCTCCTCTCTCTATTCTCGGAGCAATATAGGGAGGAGACGATGCCTAACATCAAAACTCTTCAAACTTGGCTGAGAGTGAAATCCCTGCCGACTCTAACGGATGAATGTCGTGAAAGTTTGGATGCTCCAATTACTGAGAATGAAATCCAAATCCAAATAACCAAATGTAAAAACAATAAAGCAGCAGGTATGGATGCGCTTCCCAGCGAGGTCTATAAACTCCTCCTAGATGAATTGGTCCCGATATTGGGTATTTTATTTAACTCAGTGTATAGCTCGGAAGGACAGCCTCCCAGGTCTTGGAAAGAAGCAACCATTGTACTTATCCTGAAACCTGGGAAGGATCCCCTAAAAGCGGATTCTTATAGACCAATCTCCCTGCTGAATGCCGATTATAAGATCTTCATGAGTATTCTAGCAGGGAGACTGGTTAAGATGGCCCCACAGCTGATAAATGTGGACCAAAAAGGTTTCATCCCCTGGAGATATATTCAGGAGAAGACGCACCAATTAATTGGTAACATCGATTTGGCTATAGTTCGATCGGATCCCTTGGCCGTAGTGGCACTAGACGCGGCCAAGGCGTTCGATAGAGTCTGCTGGGTATATCTCTGGTAGGTACTTAGGTCGATGGGCTTTGGGCCTATCTATGTTCAGACCTTGATAAATTGTTATCAAGGAGCCTCCACAAAAATCCTGTTAAACGGCATGTTAACTTCTAGTTTTAACATTCAAAGAGGAACAAGACAGGGCTGCCCCAACTCTCCCCTGCTGTTTGATATTTATATAGAGCCCCTGGCACAAGCAATAAGATCGGACGACCTAATTTCCCCCTTCAAGTCTCAGCAATATTGTAGTAAGTTGGCTCTCTATGCCGACGACCTGTTGCTATACACCAGCGATCCGGGGGCGGTCATACCAAGGGTCGAAGCCCTGTTGGAAGAATTTGTTTCCCTTTCAGGATATCTAGCCAACACCTCTAAAACAGAGGTGATGTGTTGGAACATGGACAACTGGGAGGGTACCACGAGTAATAAGTTCAAATATCTGGGTATTATTATCATTAAAGATCTAGATAAAATCCCCCAGATTAATTTGAATAAGACCACTAAAGGAGTGGACCGCCTATTTGCCGGATGGAAGAATCTCCCCTTAACAATTTTCGGTAGGGTCAACTTGGTAAAAATTGTTATTTTACCTAAGTTGACATACTTGTTTAAAGCAATACCTCTTGATTTTCCTACTCAAGATATTTGTAAAATTCAAAGTAAGATCGGAAGTTTCATCTGGGCAAATAAGGGCGCTAGACTGTCGTGGAAAAAGCTGAGACGAGGCTCACCAAAGGGGGGCTAGCTCTCCCAGATATTGGCTGGTACTCTGTCGCTTTCCAATTTAAAAACATCCGGATGTTACTTGTAAAACCAGAAGAGACATCCTGGGGGAGGCTATTGGGTGAAATGACCAAGGTGGAAGGTGGAGGAGAAGGCTTTCTGTATAAATGTGGGGCTCCAAGCTTCTTTGAAAAGGTGCGTCTGAAAGTTCTTAGGGCCGCCCTTAGCCTATGGTATAAGGTCAGATGTAGATGGGGGATTGGGTACTATTCAGATTTTGCCCCAATTTGGGACTCTCCGGGGACCCAGCTAAGTCTGAAGGATAGTCTTGCGATCCCAATGAAAAGGGCGGGTATTACTATCTGGTCAGAACTTCTATCCTCAGAAGGAGTCCACCCCTGGGAGGTCTTAAGAGCGAAGGTTGGAAGTAGTCTTTCTAGATTTAAATACTTGCAACTAGCCTCCTGGTTTATAGCGGAAAAGGGGGACATACGAGGAGAGTGGGAGACAGAGCAAACTTTGCAAGAAGTACATCTTAAAAGAAAGGAAGTTTCTATCTGGTATAAAAAGTTCTTAGAGGTTGAAGATGTGGAACATCCTCCGCAGTATGCAGTTTGGAATCAGTCCCCTTTAGAATCAGATATTGAAGATCTATATGAACCCTCCTTGAAGCTTCTCTATAAATATGTTAAGCCGGCCAGCTTAAAATTGTATTCTATTTTTCTAAACTGACATGGGATTTTTATTCTTGGTATTTTCACTTTATTATTGTTTCAGTGCTACATAAATACTTTACACATTGCCTCTAAATTAAGCCTGAATGCTTTGTGCCAAGCTAGCAGAGGGTTAAACAGAGGTTAATTTGGTGGCTTTTGTGTTTCACCCTGACAATTACTGCGGCTGTTGCTTGAGAAGGGCTCACATCCCCCCTCAACCAACAACCCAATTTCTCAAAATATTGAACTAAACATGGTGTATAGAATTAATTGAAAGTACACTAATTATATATTTATAATGTATTTTTTATTCCAAAAAGGCTATTAAAATATTTTATAATGAAATAATATATATGTACTCTTGTTAAAGATTTGTTTTAGCATTATATTATATGTATTTATATTTGGAAGTATTTTAAATAATATAATTTTATTTAACATTATTTCCTTATTTTAAGTCACTACTTTCATTATTTTCTATAGAAGGGTGTTGTAAAATGTTTGTCTGCGGGTGCTGTTGGACTTACTACTTTCTTTATTTGCCAATAGTAAGTTACACTCGTAAATTTGTCTCCACCTCCTTTTTCAAGGTGGAAGAGACATCTAAGTCTACACTTTTGAGTTACTTTACACATATATTTTGTGAGTAGCCAAAATTAGTTAGGTTACTGAAAAGTGTAAAAGTAAATAACATGTGTGAATTATTTGCAAGTTTAAGTTACCTTTGTGAATATTCAAGGGTATGTTTATGAAAAGGTTTATCTATAATGGCATATCTCAGTACTGATATTTAAAGTAATGACAAATATTTGGTTACCGCTGCGTATGAAACAGAAGAAGAATCGCATATGTGTTATACATATAACACCTAACATACGTTAAAATAATCCACAACATAATTAGAGGAGATTACTAGGGAACAGTTGATGGATTCAACATCCAAAATGACATAAACCACATCTGTCTAATTATAACAGAATCCAGGTCTAAGCCCAAACATGCGCTAGTAATGTGTTGGCTGGTGAAGCCTAAACTTCAAGTAAGTATGTGAGGGGCCTTATGTCAATATATGACATAGCAAACGTATTACCACAGTCAATGGTGTGCTAGGATGGAAAGTGGACTCACTGACAACATTGCATCACTTTTTTATTAAAGTCTACAACTTGTATGATGTAAGAAACCTTCAACGCAGTGTGAGCATCCCTTTGAAGAAGCAGTAAACTCTTCTTACTGTGCTATTCAGGGCTGAAAGACACAATGGGGTCAATTCCGATCTCGGCCGGAAGCGCACCTAACAGTATTCGTCCGGAAAAAATACAAGCCGAACGCGTGTTTCCCGACCGATTCGAACACTCGTCCGAACGAACAAGTACGATGCGCACAACAGCCCAGATTCCGAGTGAGCCGTACTTACCCATTTCAGCTCCTGTTCCCCGCCCGAGCCGGATCCGTAAACGCCGATTCGAGTCGCACGGAAGCAAATACACAGCACCTTCCGGCCGGACGAGTACGATGCGCCTTCCGTACGCGCCGAACCCGTCGCTACGTCCGGCACGTTTGAGCATCCGGGAGAGCTGTACATAAGCTCCGATTCGCGCCAAAAGACGATCCACGAGACGGACAAGCCAGCGACGAGTACGAGTCGAAGCCACGAGAAACCCGAACGAGACGACCCAACTATGAATCCCATCGTGCAGGTCCTACCAATACTCCACATCTATTACCGGGACCGGTACGGACGCGTACGGCGCAGACGGTAAGTCAAACACCCACAACACAAACAAACGACACGTACCCGAAATATGTCACACACACATAGGGATGCACAAATGACGTACACTAGCAACTGCAGAACCATAGGGGTGGGATGGCTCTCACCAATGCCATACACACCCATAGGGGGATGGATGCCTACCACTATCACCACCCCTACTCAGGGGGGCCTGTATGCCTGTCACTACTACCTTCCCCACCCATAGGGGGATGGATGCCTGCCACTACTACCATCCCCACTCATAGGGGGATGGATGCCTACCACTACCACCACCCCTACTCAGGGGGGCCTGGATGCCTGTCACTACTACCCTCCCCACTCATAGTGGGATGGATGCCTACCACTAATACCATCCCCACTCATAGGGGGATGGATGCCTACCACCACCCCTACTCAAGGGGGCCTGGATGCCTGTCACTACTACCCTCCCCACACATAGGGGGATGGATGCCTACCACTAATACCATCCCCACTCATAGGGGGATGGATGCCTACCACTACCACCACCCCTACTCATGGGGGCCTGGATGCCTGTCACTACTACCCTCCCCACCCATAGGGGGATGGATGCCTACCACTAATACCATCCCCACTCATAGGGGGATGGATGCCTACCACTACCACCACCCCTACTCATGGGGGCCTGGATGCCTGTCACTACTACCCTCCCCACTCATAGGGGGATGGATGCCTACCACTAATACCCTCCCCACTCATAGGGGGATGGATGCCTTCCACTACTACCATCCCCACTCATAGGGGGATGGATGCCTACCACTACCACCACCCCTACTCATGGGGGCCTGGATGCCTGTCACTACTACCATCCCCACTCATAGGGGGATGGATGCCTACCACTACCACCACGCCTACTCAGGGGGGCCTGGATGCCTGTCACTACTACCCTCCCCACTCATAGGGGGATGGATGCCTGCCACTACTACCATCCCCACTCATATGGGGATGGATGCCTACCACTACCACCACCCCTACTCATGGGGGCCTGGATGCCTGTCACTACTACAATCCCCACTCATAGGGGGATGGATGCCTACCACTAACACCACCCCTACTCATGGGGGCCTGGATGCCTGTCACTACTACCATCCACACTCATAGGGGGATGGATGCCTACCACTACCACCACCCCTACTCAGGGGGGCCTGGATGCTTGTCACTACTACCCTCCCCACTCATAGGGGATGGATGCCTGTCACTACTACCATCCCCACTCATAGGGGGATGGATGCCTACCACTACCACCACCCCTACTCAGGGGGCCTGGATGCCTGTCACTACTACCCTCCCCACTCATAGGGGGATGGATGCCTGCCACTACTACCATCCCCACCCATTGGGGGATGGATGCCTACCACTACCACCACCCCTACTCAGGGGGACCTGGATGCCTGTCACTACTACCCTCCCCACTCATAGGGGAATGGATGCCTGCCACTACTACCATCCCCACTCATATGGGGATGGATGCCTACCACTACCACCACCCCTACTCATGGGGGCCTGGATGCCTGTCACTACTACTATCCCCACTCATAGGGGGATGGATGCCTACCACTAACACCACCCCTACTCATGGGGGCCTGGATGCCTGTCACTACTACCATCCCCACTCATAGGGGGATAGATGCCTACCACTACCACCACCCCTACTCATGGGGGCCTGGATGCCTGTCACTACTACCATCCCCACTCATAGGGGGATGGATGCCTACCACTAACACCACCCCTACTCATGGGGGCCTGGATGCCTGTCACTACTACCATCCCCACTCATAGGGGGATGGATGCCTACCACTACCACCACCACTACTCAGGGGGGCCTGGATGCCTGTCACTACTACCCTCCCCACTCATAGGGGGATGGATGCCTACCACCACCACCACCCCTACTCATGGGGGCCTGGATGCCTACCACCCACACAACCCCTACTCATAGGACGGGTAATGCATGACACAACCAGCATACTCCAACATAAGCAATGTCTGAAAAATACATCCCCCCAACACCATGACAAGCGTGTGTAGTCTGTGTCAAATGCCTACATCACTGAACATGACATTGAACATACAATGTGACCCCCTATCACATGTGTCACCCATAAATGTGTGTGGCCTCCACAATGCAAGCAGACCATGACCACTGTGGCAATGGGGTCTAAAGCCCCATCACCACAGTGACCAAAAGGTAAGTGTGGGGTCCATAGCTGAAGCACTTTTGAACATTGTGGCAATGGGGTCTAAAGCCCCATCACCACAGTGACCAAAAGGTAAGTGTGGGGTCCATAGCTGAAGCACATTTTGAACATTGTGGCAATGGGGTCTAACACCCCATCACCACAGTGACCAAAAGGTAAGTGTGGGGTCCATAGCTGAAGCACATTTTGAACATTGTGGCAATGGGGTCTAAAGCCCCATCATCACAGTGACCAAAAGGTAAGTGTGGGGTCCATAGCTGAAGCACATTTTGAACATTGTGGCAATGGGGTCTAACGCCCCATCACCACAGTGACCAAAATGTAAGTGTGGGGTCCATAGCTGAAGCACATTTTGAACATTGTGGCAATGGGGTCTAAAGCCCCATCACCACAGTGACCAAAAGGTAAGTGTGGGGTCCATAGCTGAAGCACATTTTGAACAGTGTGGCAATGGGGTCTAACACCCCATCATCACAGTGACCAAAAGGTAAGTGTGGGGTCCATAGCTGAAGCACATTTTGAACATTGTGTCAATGGGGTCTAACACCCCATCATCACAGTGACCAAAAAGTAAGTGTGGGGTCCATAGCTGAAGCACATTTTGAACATTGTGGCAATGGGGTCTAAAGCCCCATCACCACAGTGACCAAAAGGTAAGTGTGGGGTCCATAGCTGAAGCACATTTTGAACAGTGTGTCAATGGGGTCTAACACCCCATCATCACAGTGACCAAAAGGTAAGTGTGGGGTCCATAGCTGAAGCACATTTTGAACATTGTGGCAATGGGGTCTAACACCCCATCATCACAGTGACCAAAAGGTAAGTGTGGGGTCCATAGCTGAAGCACATTTTGAACAGTGTGGCAATGGGGTCTAACACCCCATCATCACAGTGACCAAAAGGTAAGTGTGGGGTCCATAGCTGAAGCACATTTTGAACATTGTGGCAATGGGGTCTAACACCCCATCATCACAGTGACCAAAAGGTAAGTGTGGGGTCCATAGCTGAAGCACATTTTGAACATTGTGGCAATGGGGTCTAACACCCCATCTCCACAGTGACCAAAATGTAAGTGTGGGGTCCATAGCTGAAGCACATTTTGAACATTGTGGCAATGGGGTCTAAAGCCCCATCTCCACAGTGACCAAAATGTAAGTGTTGTCATGGGAAAAGCTGCAAATGCCAAACTGCTTGGATGATTCCTGGTCACACAACAACAAACACATCAGTGGCATAGTAGTGCTTGTGTCCCATAGCAACATAGATTGGGTGAGGCAAACAGTGCAGTGCCAATGAAACATCGCTTTGGCCATGTGCAGACAAACATCACCCATGGGGGCTCACATTGTCAACATTAAGCCTGGGCGTAGTTCGCGAAGTAGCGCTACGTGAAGCTACGCAAAGTGCAGTTCGCACTACGCGAGCTACGTGTAGCACTACGCGAACTGCGTAGTGCACTGTTCGCAATGATTGCACAGTGCCGGATGCTTGTCCGCACTGTGCAATCATTGAAAACGGCATCTTGCACAGTGCGAGCTGTCTTTACTGCCGCTCGAGTAGATTTTTACTCGAGCGGCAGCTTCTCAACGCGGACTGGTAGTTTCTCATCGCGAGCGGTCGCGAGCATACGCGACCACTCGCAATGAGAAACCTGACCTCCCTGCGTTGAGAATCTCGCCGGGATGTCATTTTGCTTGCTCGCGGTCGCCAACTTGACGTTGAGGACCGCGAGCAAGTAAAAAATGACCGCTGCACTATGCTACGCTACGCTACGCGTGTTTGCACTGTGCTACGTGCAATTCGCGTTGTTGGAAGTAGCGCAAACTTCGCAAACTACGCGAGCGTAGCGTAGTGCTTTGCCCAGGGTTAGTCAACATTCACGAATAACACAATGACAGAAGTGACCATCATAATGCAGACCCACACATCAGCACCAATGGACACACAAATGTAGATATCCTGTGGAGACTGTAGATGTCAGGTGAACAAATACCATTCCATGGCAGCAATAGGACATACAAACCATGTTCATTGTGCTGACTGATGACCTAGGAGTCCCAGGGACAGCAGGGGAAACCCACCAAACAACATACAGCCAATGGCAATGGCAATGCCAATGCAGTGGTGCAAATGCACAAACACAAACAGGCAGACTCACACTGCATATCAAACACAACAGGTGATGGGGGGTGTGCCAGTGTCCCCAGGCAACCACACAACACATGAGGAGGCCTGAATCCCTATTACACAGATGTCAATACAGTGCCACACAAAAGTAACTCATGGATCGGATTCCCGTATGTGGGCAATCAGGCATTGTTAGATGAGAGGGAGCCCAAATTACAAATGTCACACAAGCTTGTAGGAACAGCAACTAACACAGCAAGAGACAGACCCACCACAGCACTACCCCCAGGGACCCCACATTGTGGTGACACTGGCCTGCATGATAATCCCACTGTGATGACAAAGGTAGATGTCGTACACTCTGTGAACCACAGTCATGTGTCCTGAGCAACTAACTACCATCACACCTACACAAGCACAAATCAATCAGCACGGTCTGTCAGCCAAGGCCAACATGGAGGTAGGGGTCTAGCCGTGCAACAACTCTCATTTGCACACACTCAACACCACACACCTTGACCTCCACCAATGTGCAGCAGTGAAGCTCACATGGACTGGTGACATTGCACATGCACCCATGACAATCCCAGGGGTGGTGGGGGAACTAAGGTGGAGATACCCATCACACATGGCCAGTCAACAAGACTTGTGAATGTCTGACACACTGCACAGTACGCTGTACATGGGCATGACTTCAAATCCACATCAACCAATGGGATCCCGGCCACAGTCACACACCAATGAAGAAGCCAAGGTCACCCACCAAGAACACACATAGACAACTTCCAACATTGCAGCTCTGACCCAGAGGAGTGGCAGCAGTCACACACACAACGTGTCACAATCACTGAAAGCTAACACAAAATGTAAATTACATGACTTGTGTAACCAACAAGTGCCAAGGGGAATCCTGACTGTGTCTCATCTGCGTTTGCCCACAAACTCAGCCCTGACAGCAAACACACCTATGGATGACACCCTGATCACCAGTAATGTGCCATGCACCCACATCACAGAGAACCCAGGGCGAAGATTTGGGGGGAACATTGCTCAACTCAGCAAGCATCACAAACAGGAACATCACTAGGGACCCCTGCCTGCGTAGCAAAATGGAAGTGAACACACACAGACATGCTCACACAACACACACATTGGTCTCAGGCAATGTCACGGAATTACACACTGCCATGAGGGGACTCCACTCCTGTGTAAGGAAAGCTGTGCCATACGTTGTCTCTGCAGGGCTCAATCATGTCAGCAGAACACTTGGTCACTCAGTCAACAATTAGCACAAAATGAAGGCTCTCGTCACATCAGCCTGGTCATGGCAGTGTCACCAAAATCATCTGCACCGATCAAATACACATGTATAGCAAGTTGCACTGATACCACAGATGAGTCCTTCCCCATTGATGCCCAAACTTGCATGTTCAGTGGAGATGGTCACACGGTCAGGGAAATAGACAAATTGAACAATGGCAAGCACATCTGATGTGCAGGGGTGTAAGCCACAGATGTGATATTGCAAAAACATGTAGGGAATCCCATTGGCAAATATGAAAAACATGACACCCTCATATTGCTGCACAGGATGACATGGCTACACCCCAGGATAGGACACATTCACCCTGGACCACATGGGGTCCTGCACAGTAACACTTCATTTACCTGATAGCAAATATCACCATCACTGCAGCAAGGGCATGTTTAGCATCCTCAACATCATGTACATCTGAAGCAAAACCACTGGAGAACTGAAAGGAGCTTTATTCAGCATATGTCATATTAAAAAGAAAGTCCAGACAAAACCCAAAGGCCAATGGCCAGTCCATGACTGAAGTCCAAACAGGGTGACAGTGGCAGATGTCACCCTTTGCTTTCCTGCACTGCTAATAACCAGGGACACTCCCCTCGGAGGGGCATACGGGGGGGTCAGGCCAGGCACCGCAGGGACAGGATCAGGGCTCACCAGAAGGAGGCAGGGAAGGGGTGGCTGGTGGTGGAGAGTCACTGACAACTGCAGTGGAGGTGTCTGACATGGTGTGTGCCGGCACAACTGGGGGCATGAGTCAGATGGTGTGGGTGCCGGCACAACTCCAGTGGGCTGGCCAGATGGAGTGGACAGGTTCCCCACTGCAGTGCCCAAGTCAGACGGGGTGGTAGTGGACTCCACTGCAGTGCCCATCTCCAGGGGAGTAGAATGGGGTTCAGGTAAGGTGGGCAGGACAGAGGGGGAGGACACGGTCTCCACACCAGTGGCACAAACATGTGCAGCGGGGGTGTGGGGCTGGAAGAGCAAGTGGTAGGTGGAGAAGGCCGCATCATTCTGGGGATGGTGTATCTGTGGGTGGGGGAACCTGGGACAGGGTGTGGTGGGGGAACCTGTGTTGTGGGTGACTGAGGGATGGAGGAAGGAGACTGTGTGGTTGACCTGCAGGGCGGTGGCGGGGTCTTGCTCTTCCGGGACCGGGGGACTTGCGGGTGGGGGCCTCAGGCTGTCTGCGCCTGGGGGAGGGTGTCCGGGGGCGAGGGGCACTCCCCTCTGTGTGGGTGGACTTCCTCTTCCCCCTGTATGCTGGATCAGCGGGATCGGAGGGGAAGAGGCCGAGGTCACAGAGGAAGAGCTGCTTTGTAGGTGGGGTTGCAGGTGAGGCAAGGGAAGGGGTCTTGGAGGGAGAGGATTTTGAGGACTGCGGAGTGACTGTGGATGCCTGTGTGTGTGTCTGTTCCCCATCCCCTGTGGGTGTGGTATCAGTCCCCTGAGGATGCTTGTGTGCACGTTTTGCCCTTGTTTTGTGTGTTTCTGTGCTGCTCGTGTCTGTGTGTTTGGGTGATTGTGCAGGTGTGCATGTGCTTGGGACAGGTAGGGTGCCAGGAAGTGTGGATGGGGCAGAGGTAGGAGGGGTGATGGACTGTTGGAGGAGGGACACTGCTGCCGTCAGGGAGGAGTCCATGGACCTATTGCTCCTCTGTAGGGCAGATGCCCTCCATGAACGACACCAGCTGTGTCAACAGAGTGGTGTGTGCATGGAGGACACTCAGCATTGCTGTCTGCCCTACATGGAGCTGCCGACGTAGGTACACAGACTCCTCACTCATGGCAGCAGGGGACACAGGGGCAGGGGGTGCGGTGCCTGGCATGAAGGAGTTACGCTCCCGAACACGGGAGCCTCCACGGACCTCTGGAATGGGAGCCAATGGGAGGGCGGTGGTGGTGGTGGTGGCGGGGCCAGACATACTAGCTGGTGTGTGGTGGCTGCTGACACCCGCCTCCACAAGGGAGTCATCCTCCGAGCTGCTGTGGTCCTCAGCTGAGGTGGATGGTGCTGAGGACTCCTCGGTGTGGCTCCCCTCGCCCTCCGTGCCACTGGGTCCCTCTGACCACTCATCGCCTGCTGACCCAGTCTGGCTCTGCAGCTCCTCCTGGTCCGTGGAGCTGTCCCCTCCTGTGGCCGTGGATGTATCTGCAAACAATTAGGGAAACAGACAAACATCAGTCACCTGCACTGACCGCACACACCACAGTAAGTACAGCACATTACAGAGCAAGCCCTGGCATCCTCAGTTGAACATTGCCAAAAGTCCTCACACAGATTAGGAGAAGCCAATTGTCAGTATGATGGTCAACCATGTCACTCACACCCCTCCTGCCCTTGCAGCCATCTGTCTGGTGCCTGTTGGATGTTAATACCCCAGTGTGGACACATGCACCTCGTACACAGTTGTTGGACATTGCAGAGAACACAGTGAAGTATGTGAACATGCACACATCACATCTCTTGCCACTGAGTTAGTACAGGTGTCCGGGTAAAGTGATGGCCAGAGTCTAATTAGAAATGCATGTGATGCATACCAGCACCAGACACCATGATGCACCCATGTCCGGATAGTCAATGCCACAATGGGGTGCATGTTGCACATGTCACTCCCCTGCAGGATCACTCTTAGGAAGTTAAATGCCATGGCACAGGCATGCCTGCAAAGTCATACATCACTGTCTCCAGTCACATGGGCATGGCAGCCAGCCAACAACAGTCTGCACTGTGTCACAATCCTAGGAAATGGGGAATGCAAGTTATGTAGCTGACAAGTGCACATGTCCATCCCCCACAAACCACATCATCTGAACTCTTATTTGGCCACGTCATGCCAATTGGACATATGGGAGACATGAAACACAACTCTATGAACCTGAGCACCTCACAGTCTGCTGTGAATGTAAAACAGCTGCCTGAAGTTCACAGTCGCATACACCTGTGTGCACAGTCAAGTGATCAAACACCTATGAGTCACAGAAGTATCGTCTCTCATGGTCACATCTCAGATGGCATGCTGAGCCCTAAACGATAAACATCCCAGTAGTCCTGACAACGAAGCCACAGCACAATGACACAGAGGCAGACACCTGAGGGAACATTTCACTGATCACAACATGTCAGCTGATACACGGGAGTGGGAGTACAGAGTGTATTGTATGCCCTGGAGTAGGCATGACTGTCCTGCTCCACCTGAAAGAGGGATGAGCCCTGGACAGTAGGCAGGTGGCTAAGCATGTGTGACACACTTGATATACATACTCCTGAGGCCCAAACATTGTTCCCACCCGCAGCATGGGTGTGTGCCAAATACCCCAGGGACATGTGGTGATTCAGATCAGCAAGTGGACCACATATCAAAGTTACACCCAGATTACATGTCAGAACTTAGGCATTGTGTAAGCAATTGACCCACCCATGAATCCCACAACAAAGTCACGGGAACAAATGCTGTCCCCCACCTTGAGCGAAGCAAAATGCAAGGACACAGTACCCAAGTGACACAATTTCCTGACTGTAAGGGCCACACATATGCGTATCAGATGAGGAGTGGGCATGTCACAATTGAGGGACATGGGTCCTGGACCACAAGACTGATGTACTGTGGAAGTTTAACCAGGCCAGAGGAGGGCACATAGCATGTCAGACAAAGTGCACAGTGCAGTCATGGACTCACCCCCTCCTTGCTGCTGTCTGGCCTTCAGCTGCCCATCCAGGTCAGGGAAGACCACCGCCAGGATCCTGAGCATGTGGGGGGTCAGGGTCCGGTGTCCGCCCCTCCTGCGAGGAGGCGACAGCTTCAGCTGGACCCTTGCGATCCTCCGGGTCCAGCC
This sequence comes from Calotriton arnoldi, assembly GCA_963921515.1. Taxonomy (NCBI): domain Eukaryota; kingdom Metazoa; phylum Chordata; class Amphibia; order Caudata; family Salamandridae; genus Calotriton; species Calotriton arnoldi. The sequence goes on along the minus strand of CAWUFW010016237.1, from coordinate 104,671 downwards.
CCGAAGGTCCTGCCACCTCTTCTGGCAGTTGCGGATCCGGCGCTTGTAGACCCCCACGGATCTTACTGCCCGGGCGATGGTCAGCCAGATTTCCTGCTTCTGGTGGGCATCAACCTGTGAGGATGACAAAGTGAAAATGCCATTACTACACATGCAACATATACGTGCATCACACAGTTGGATATACATGTCTCAATCACAGGGCCATAGGATGTACACAGGCAGTGCAACGATGGCCATGAACAGTTTGCCAGCAGTTACTACATGGTATCATTGTCTGGGAAGTAAAACCTTGTTGGAATGCACTGTTACTGCACTGTACCTGTTCAGTGCATGTAACTACACACTTTGGGGGTGAGAACTACTCAGTGAGCATGCTATCCAGTGGTGTGCACACTGTAAGTCTTGCTAGTCAGACAACATGCACAATTAGTAAGGCAGTGGACAGCACACTCACCTGCTCCCCTGGTTTCCCATACAGCTTGCTGTACTGTGGAAGGAGGCTGTCCAGCAGGGCCTGGTTCTCCTCAAGGCTGAAGGCTGGGGCTCTCTCCACAGTACGTGCCATTGCAGTAGCCAGAGGATGCAGAGACAGCAGCAGTGTTGGTGGCAGATGTCGTCCTGGAGCATGTAGTGCAGGCAAGTGAGCTCTCAGGGGAGCAGCCAGCATTATATGTGTGCTGCAGAGGCAGATACTATCCCATGTGTCCAAAGTGATAGGTCCAAGTCGTTTGCATCTTCTGAATCTGGCCAATCCATGGAATTGCACCACTTATACACGCCCACAGCATCCTTCAAAAGTTAAACTTCATGACACCCATGAATTTGCAACATTGTTGTGGCTGGCCAACTGAATTCACTGCATCAGACTCGTTACAGCTTCGAAAACGCGTCCGTTGCCATGCCAGGCCCTAGCCAATGCATGCGCACCGTCCGGACCATTGCTGTACAACGCGTATTTCAAAAAACAACGCGTACACGCTCACATCAAATGCAATGTCCAATGCGTGCACACCGATCGGTCCATTGCTGTACAACGCGTATTCCGGGAAACAACGCGTACACGCTCACAACAGATGCAATGGCCAGTGCGTGCACACCGATCGGTCCATTGCTGTACAACGCGTACCTGCTCACAACAGATTCAATGGGCAGTGCGTGCACACCGATCGGTCCATTGCTGTACAACGCGTATTCCGGGAAACAGCGCGTACCCGCTCACAACAGATGCAATGGCCAGTGCGTGCACACCGATCGGTCCATTGCTGTACAACGCGTACCCGCTCACAACAGATTCAATGGCCAGTGCGTGCACACCGATCGGTCCATTGCTGTACAACACGTCCCTGTACAGGTCACTCGCATATGTCACCATGCTTGTCACTGGTGAACGTATGCCAGCCACATATACTTGCCAGGGACTCAGGGGCACACCTACAACACCACACCCAGTCCACACTGTATCCTAAGGCATGTAAGGCTGCATTACCTTTTCTGTGTATGGGGGTAAACATGTGGTTTTTGGGGTGGCACTTGGGGGCAGCCACTCCCAGGCTGTGCACGTGTTCATGGGGACAGGATCCTTTGTGTGTTGTGCACATGACCACTGTGATGTGCAACTGTTCATTTCGGAGCATGTGGCATGGTCACATTTCCAGGTTGTGTATGTGTATGACATGTCACATACCCCCAGAGTCCCATGTGGGAAGGTATGTACGTCACAGGGTGACCCATTGCCACAATAGTGATGGCCCTCCACAGTCTGTGTGCATGTTGTGTTTCCGATGTCTCTGATTCCATGTGCACAATGGGAGACAGTCTCCACATCCACGTTGTTTGTGCATGGACTTTGATGTTGTGCGTGTGTGTGTCACAGACGTCCATGTCTGTCCTGCGGAGGCAACAGGGGCCACTACCTGTGGGAGTCATGTTTGTTTTTCTGACGTGTACATGATACGCCATGTCATGCCAGTGTCCATGTGGCAAGACAGGGTCCCTGGGAATCTACCTGTCAATGAGCTGTGATGCCTGTGGCGCATCTGTCCAGACATGTCACTGTGGTGTGTGTTTGGAACGTGACAGCAGTAAATGGGTACTGTGACACAGCCTAATGGTTTCCCATAGCACAACCTGGAACCTGTTGTCAACACATGTTGAACTGAGATGTTAGATGATGTCCATGTAGGTGCCATATATGTCCATACAGAACGGCACACACATCAAGTACTTGTGTCTCGTAATGATGTATCATGTGATATTGAGTATGGTGAATGGCACATATGTGGGGTGACTGACAATCTTTCTTTCTTCACCTATGCACTGCAGGGCACCAGCTGTCCATAGACCATTCCATGACCTAGCAACGATGGTGGAACGTGACAGCATCCGACGGTACCGCTTCACCAGGCAGCTGATTGAGGATTTGGCAGTGCGCTTGGCCCCACATTTGCAACCTGGCCAGCCGTACCCTACAGCGCTGACCCCCAAGGTGAAGGTGATGGCAGCCCTACGCTTCTTTTCCACCGGTACCTTTCAACACACTGTGGCGACTGCTGGTGGGATGTCACAGACTATGTTCAGCCGTGTGCTACGAGATGTTTTGGAGGCAATGTTGAGATGCCTGAACCAGTACATCTATTTCCCTACACGTCAACAACTCACTGACGTCAAGAGTGACTTCTATGCCCTGGGGAGGATGCCACATGTCATTGGCTCCATTGATGGGACACATGTGGCTTTGGTACCACCACAGGCACATGAGCAGGCATACAGGAACAGGAAACATTATCATTCGATCAATGCTCTGGTGGTATGTCTTGCAGATATGAGCATCTCACATGTGTGTGCCCGTTTCCCTGGTTCGGCACACGATGCCTACGTGATGAGGAGTAGTCGCATCCCGAGGATGATGTCACAGATGCAGAACCAGCGTGCCTGGCTTGTCGGTGTGTACTGACTTTGTACCATTGTGTGTGTTCTGCTATGTTGTATTCCGCCCTCTTTTCCAACTCTGCTAATGTGCAATTGTCTGTCTGTAGGTGACTCCGGATACCCCAACATGCCGTGGTTGCTGACACCCCTCAGGAACCCTGTGACACCAGCCCAGATGCGCTACAATGAGGCACATGGTCGGACCAGGAGAGTGATCGAGCGGACATTTGGTCTCCTGAAGAGCCGCTTCCGCTGCCTGGACAAGACAGGAGGGGCCCTCCCATATGCCCCAGCAAAGGTGTGCAAGATTGTCATCGTCTGCTGCATGCTACACAACCTGGCAGTGCGGAAGGAGTTGCCTCTCATCCTGGATGACGATGACCAACATCCGCCACCTGTGGAGGATCCTGGCCTGGGCCACGATGCCAGTGATGATGATGATGATGATGGTGATGTCCGCACACAGCTCATCACCAACTTCTTCAGCTGAATGTGAGTATCCAGAGATGTCATGTCAATGATGTGAGTTTGCATGATATGTGTTGGTGGTGCTCTGGTGCTGTTTGAGTGTGGCCATGTGCTACTTGACTGGAAGCGTGCAGCGATGTGTCCTTACAGGTAGTCTGTACTCCCCAACAGTGTTGACATGCTAACTTGGTTTTCTGTGAGTATCTTGTGACATGTATTGGCCATGAGTATTGCAGTTCTGTCCTGTTCTTCAGTGCTTTTGACTGTGTGTCATGTCTGTCCTTCACAGGGTACTTTCAGAGTTGTTTGGTGAACTGTGATCCCCTGACACCATGATTCAACTTCCAGGGTGGAAGCAGTCGTTTCCCTACAGGTGATGTGCCACACACCCCTGGACTTTATTTCTTCTACACTTGTTGACTGTGTGGCCACTGCCACGTAGGATTACCTTGCATCTGTAGTGGAAACAACATGTTGCAAATGTGTAATAAACCTGTGCTTCACTTTGGGATGTGCGTTGTCTGTGGTCACACATCTGACTGACATGTGCTTACTGCACCTGTGGGCTAGTTAACACAGACTGTGAATAGGTGTGGTGTCTGTGCATTCCACTGTATTTCCTGGCAACATCAGTGTAGGCGATGAGTCTGATGGCCCTGGTGTGTATGTGTTGTGTAGCCCTAGTGGTGTGTCTCCCTCATATGTGTCACGTCGCCATGACTCACATGACGGTGTTGAACTTGCTGTAGCAGTTAGCATGCACAGTGTCATTTAGCAGATCACCATCTACATGACAGAAACCACGTTGGAATCACAACAGAGGCAAGTATGGTGTATTAGTGAGTTTATTTCCATACATGTGTGAGGATAGTGCACAGGATGGTGGGTGCTGTACATTGGGATTGGAATCCAAAGTTCCCAGATGAGTTGGAAGTCTTGGTAGCAGAAATGTCCTGAGTAAAGTCCACAGTCATCTGATACATTGGGCCAACTTAAGCTCCCCATGTCATGTGGGAGAGTTGTGTTGCATTCGACAGGGTGAACAGTTTGCACACAAAGGAGAATTTCCAGAACAGGTGTTGGGTTCCTGGGGGATGTACATGGCCATCGGCCTCTCAGTTTTCCTTCCTCGGACGACCCCTCTTCTTCCGGGGGGACCCTCACGTGCAGGCTGCTGCGGTGCAGAGGACTCTCCGCCAGAGTCATCCTCCCTCCCTGTGGCAGTTGCAGTTGTTGCAGCACCAGATGTTGTGGGCACACAGGGAGGTGTGGCCATGTTGGTGCTAATCTGGCGGAGGCATGTCAATATGTCCCTATGCACCGCTGTCAGTTCTTCCAATGTGTCCCACTTGGACTCCATGCCAGACATGTGTGTCTCCACACGGGACATGTGTGTCTCCACACGGGACATGTGTGAGTCCAAGCGGGCATGATGGGCAGCCTGCTGCTGTTGAATGTCCTTGAGGATCCCCACTACCTGGCTGACCTCTCCGGTGCTATTCTGGTACGCCTCAGCAATGCGTGCCAGTTGTGGGTCATCATGCAGTCCAGGCCCCTCTGCAAACAGCGACCTATGTCTACCACCCCTCCCACCACCCCTGGCGACACGTGCGGGACCTGTGGTGGCACGCACAGGTGACCGTAGGCCCACTTGGGGGTTGTTACTGGGGTCGTTGTCCGTTGCTCCACGTTGGGCCGGGGTCCCTGTGCTGTTGTCATCGGTGGTCCTTGGTCTGTCCGTGTTGGCAGGGGTGGTCTGTGTGTTGGCAGTTGTTGGAGGGGTGGGTGCAGGGGGTGCAGATGTTGGTCCTGCTGGTGCTGCATGATGACTCGCACCGGAGGGGCCAGGTAGGTCTTCGCCATCCGAGGAGTGCAGAGGCTGTTCCACACCAGTGAGCTCAGTGTCCCCTGGAGCCTGGGACAGGGACTCCTCATCGTCTGCTGCTGTGTCCCCATCATCACCTGTTTTTGGAAGAGACACACAATGTATGTTATGTTTCTACGGGCATCAATGGTTCACACACCTGACAGTTGTGACTGTACCTCTGGATGCGGGCCTGTACATTGCATTGTCCTAAGTTGTCACAGTCAGAGGTTGATATTGGTGTAGCACATTGTCCTGCCAACCTGAAGCTTTTCAATGTGAATGTTGAGGTGTGTGCATGGCCAGCATTGGTGGTATTTGGTGGACATCCGGCCCTCCTTCTCCCCCAGCCCAGTTATCCCACCATGAAGCATGCCACCCTTGCAGTGTGTGCAGGTTGACTCTCAGGATGTCAGTCAGTGGTGTCCTGCTGTTGGTTGTTGCACAGTTCCCAGCAGGGCCTTGTGCTCCCCACAGCTGAGGCCAGTGTCAGACATCTTTGAAGTGGCTTTTCACTGGCTGTGAGGTGTGCATGCTTCAGTGTGAGCTTGCTGGGCCATGTGGGTGGGGGATGTTGAGCTGTGACTACCACTCCCATCATGCTATTGCCTACACCCCCCTTCCCAGCATGCCCATTCTTCCTTCCTTTTGACTCTGCTTCCCTGTGGGGTAGTGTGCCTGTGCTGACAGGATGGCTGACAGTGTTGTCCTGGCGGTTATTTGGCTACAAGTCCCAATAGTGTCCCTGTGCTTCACACAGCATAACCCAGGGTGGTGGTTCTTTGTGGGATATTTAATTGGAGTGTGAGGCATTGCATTCTCCCAGGTGAGTTGTGTGGAGTTTGTGTTAAGGGGGTGTGTAAGAAAAGCTGCTTGTAACTATGGTCAGAGCTGTCAGTCCTCCTTCCCACCCAGCCAGTTATCCCACCATGGAACGTGCTTCCATTGCAGGGAGTGCAAGTTGGCTTTCAGGATGTCAGTCAGTGGTGTCCTGCTGTTGGTTGGTGCCCAGTTCCCAGCAGGGGCTTGTGCTCCCCACAGCAGTACCCAGTGTCAGCCATCTTGTCAGTTGTTTTCCACTCCCTGTGATGTGAGCATGGTTCAGAGTGGTGTTGATGGGCCAATTGTGAGGGTGACCAATATCTGTGACTACAACTCCCATCATGCTATAGCCTACACCCCCCTTCCCAGCATGCCCATACTTCCTTCCTTTTGAGTGGACTTCACTGTGTGTGAGTGTGACAGCAATGGAAAGATGGCTGACAGTGGTGTCCTGCTGTTGGTTGGTGCCCAGTTCCCAGCAGGGGCTTGTGCTCCCCACAGCAGTACCCAGTGTCAGCCATCTTGTCAGTTGTTTTCCACTCCCTGTGATGTGAGCATGGTTCAGAGTGGTGTTGATGGGCCAATTGTGAGGGTGACCAATATCTGTGACTACAACTCCCATCATGCTATTGCCTACACCCCCCTTCCCAGCATGCCCATAATTCCTTCCTTTTGAGTGGACTTCACTGTGTGTGAGTGTGACAGCAATGGCAAGATGGCTGACAGTGGTGTCCTGCTGTTGGTTGGTGCCCAGGTCCCAGCAGGGCCTTGTGCTCCCCACAGCTGAGGCCAGTGTCAGACATCTTTGAAGTGGCTTTTCACTGGCTGTGAGGTGTGCATGCTTCAGTGTGAGCTTGCTGGGCCATGTGGGTGGGTGATGTTGAGCTGTGACTACCACTCCCATCATGCTATTGCCTACACCCCCCTTCCCAGCATGCCCATACTTCCTTCCTTTTGACTCTGCTTCCCTGTGGGGTAGTGTGCCTGTGCTTACAGGATGGCTGACAGTGTTGTCCTGGCGTTTGTTTGGCTACAAGTCCCAAGAGTGTCCCTGTGCTTCACACAGCATAACCCAGTGTGGTTGTTCTTTGTGGGATATTTAATTAGAGTGTGAGGCAATGCATTCTCCCAGGTGAGTTGTGTGGAGTTTGTGTTAAGGGGGTGTGTGAGAAAAGCTGCTGGTAACTATGGTCAGAGCTGTCAGTCCTCCTTCCCACCCAGCCAGATATCCCACCATGGAACGTGCTTCCATTGCAGGGAGTGCAAGTTGGCTTTCAGGATGTCAGTCAGTGGTGTCCTGCTGTTGGTTGGTGCCCAGTTCCCAGCAGGGGCTTGTGCTCCCCACAGCAGTACCCAGTGTCAGCCATCTTGTCAGTTGTTTTCCACTCCCTGTGATGTGAGCATGGTTCAGAGTGGTGTTGATGGGCCAATTGTGAGGGTGACCAATATCTGTGACTACAACTCCCATCATGCTATAGCCTACACCCCCTTCCCAGCATGCCCATACTTCCTTCCTTTTGAGTGGACTTCACTGTGTGTGAGTGTGACAGCAATGGCAAGATGGCTGACAGTGGTGTCCTGCTGTTGGTTGGTGCACAGTTCCCAGCAGGGCCTTGTGCTCCCCACAGCAGTACCCAGTGTCAGCCATCTTGTCAGTTGTTTTCCACTCTCTGTGATGTGAGCATGGTTCAGAGTGGTGTTGATGGGCCAATTGTGAGGGTGACCAATATCTGTGACTACAACTCCCATCATGCTATCGGCTACACTGACTTCACCAGCATACACAGAATTCCTTCCTTTCAGTGAGCTTCCCTGTGAGGTGGTGTTCTAGTGGTGGCAAAATGTCTAACTGTGTTTGTTGGTTACATTTGTGCCACTGCCTTGCTGTATTTGTAGTTAGGTTTGTACATATCATGACACAGTTACATATCACTATGAGATGGCATGTATTGTGTTTATCTGACTGACAGACAAATCTTGGGGTGATTATCTTTTGATTGCTGTGGATTTGCTAAGGGTGCATGGTTTGACTATCCCCTTGACAGTGATGTGTGTGTATTGTCACACAATATTGTGTATATTTGTTGTGTACTCACCAGGCTCTGGCATGTTTGATAGTCCATATACGCTCACTGGTGGTAGGATGGCCCGCACCTTCTCCTCCCAGGACCTGAGGTATAGTGGTTTGGCAGGAGGGCCACTGCCGGTGTGCTGACTCACGATGTAATCCTTCTTTAGTAGGTCCCTGACCCTCCTGCGCACATCATACCACCTGTTCTGGATGTCTTCCATTGTGCGCAAACATGGTGATTGTGCGTTGACCCTATCGACGATCCTCTCCCACATCTTGGTTTTCTGCGACATGGGGGTCTGTTGTACCAATGTACCAAACAACTGTGGCTCTACCCTGAGGATCTCATCTACCAGGACTTCCAATTCACTGTCTAGGAACTTTGGATTCTTCTTTGGGGGCATGGTGATTGGTGGTGGTGGGGATTGATGTGTGTGTGTGTGCAGGTGAGGGTGTGTGAGTGAAGGTTTTTCTGGGTGTATGTGAGGGTGCTATTTGTTGAGGTGCTAAAGTTGTGTGGCTTGTGTGATGGTTGAGCTGTGAGTGTGTCTGTGGTTGCTGTGTGATGGTGTTCTGTGCTGGCAGGTCAGTTGAATTTGCAAAGGATCATGGTAGGGATTTGTGGCCTTTATATAGGTGGAGTTGGGGGTGTGTCCTTGTTCCATGTTTTTTTTCCCTTTATTTATTGACTTTGTCATTGCTTGTTTGGCCCTTTTTTTTGTATTTTTTCCTTAGTATTTTTTGTGCATGTAGGAGACGTTCTTCTGACCGAGTAGGATGCTGCAGTTGTCTCGTGCGAGCTTCTCCGAGTCGTTCAAGCTGTGTTTCTGCTAGGTTTATTGTGAGGCGTACGCGTCGGTCGCCGAGTATTGGCTTCCTTTGGCTGGCTTTTGTATGCGTGTCGGTCGTTCGGCTTGAGCTCCGTGCGACTCGGTCTGGTTTTCCACGCATTGCATTGTACTGCGCGGGTCGGAGTTCGCGGGTACGTTTCGTTCAGGTTGATTCCTGGTGCGTGTCAGTAGGTTCTATTCGAGTGGTTTCCCGGCCGGATAGCTTGTTTCTGTCCGGTTCGGTCGTTCGGCTTGTGTTCCGTACGAGTCGGTCGTGATTCACATGCATTTCATCGTACTACCCAGGTCGGGCAACGCCGGTACGTGTCGGTCGGACTATATTCCCGTACCGAGTCGGTCGGTGAGATTTCCGGCCCGAATCGGAATCCGCCCCAATGTGTGGAGCGCCTATGCTCAGCAGGTATTCCCTGCTTGCAGGCCAGAACCTGGAAACATTTACTTGATGCCTAATGGGAAATTCAGCAAACAATTTACTGCCACTGGTTGTCCCACCCTTTATTAATGGGGCATTCTCCAGTAGTAATTGTGACCACCAGCACGCCAAGTAATCATAGCTTTACCAAGGTAAAGTCATATTAGATTAACTTTTTTTGCTTGTGCAGGGTGAAAGTTCATGACTTTGTCCAATTTCACTGGTAAAGTTTAAACTTTATTGACCTGTTTAATAATATTTTTTTAGAATAACTAATTTCTAATCGCTTTCACAGAGCTTCCAATTTAGAAGCTTGAAGATTTTATTCAGGAATCACTGCAGGAGACAGACTCAAATGAAAATTGGCTAACTGTGAGTTTTCTGCGTAGGGTTGACCTCTGTCTGAGGTGACAGAATGAGCAAAAACCGATGGACTTAAATGTGACCCTGAGTAATTACCATTGACTAAGATTAATACAACATTGATCACCTTTTTATTCTCAGTGAGACATCCTCAGCGTGACAGGTAGACCCTGACATTGGTCCTGTACCTCACTGTGCCATGGGACACAAGTTGCAGCCCACTGATTAGGCTCAACAAAGCTCCAGTGTCTTGCTGTCCTACTGGATGAAAACTATGCATTACTGATGAGGTCCAAAAATGGCCAAAACATGTCTGGGGATTACTCATGGCCTAGGGGTTTGGTCTGGGCAGTCCCATTTGAAGCTGGGCATGTGTTGATTTGCATATGGTTTCTCCCTGTATATGGTGGCACCAGGAGCGGCCAGTCCATTGGGGCTGAGGGGCCACGCCCCTCCACCTTTCACCCCTCGTGAACAGTGTCTGTCAGGCTGCACAAAGGTCAGCCTGACAGACACTGTTCACTTTCAGTTCAAGCAGCCAGGAGCCAGACATGCGCATTTAGCACTGGCTCCTGGCTGCCTGAACTGAACTTTGCTGGGCTGAGGAAGTCACAGTCCTGAGCTTAGCAAAGGTCCCTGAGGCCCTCCCCTCATTGACGAGGGGTGGCGTCACTGATTGCCTCGCACCTGGGCGCTTCAGTTTTAAGCCCTGAAGCGCCCAGGGTCGAGTGTCAATCAGTGACACTTCATCACAGAGTGGGGTGGGGTCAGCAGTCTCACTGACCATATCCCACTCTGTGATGACGTTGGGACTTCTGCCTTCCCTCATTGGCTGTCAGCCATTGAGGAGAGGCAGCAGTCACAAGCCTCCTGGAACCTCGGAGGCAGAGCTGGCTGCAGGTAAGTGTTTGTTTTAGTTTTAAACTGTTTGGTGCCTGCCTGCGTGCGTGCGTGTATATATGAATGTTTGGTGAAGAGTGTTGTGAATGGATGTGTTTGTTTGTGTGCTTGCGTTCGTGTATGTATGACTGTTGAGTGAAGAGTGTTGTGAATAAATGTGTTTGTGTGCGTGCGTGTATGTATGAATGTTTGGTGAAGAGTGTTGTGAATGAATGTGTTTGTGTGCGTGCGTGTGTGCATGCGTGTGAATACATTGCTTTAAGTGTTAAGTGTATGTGTGCGTGTGCGTGGGAGTGTATCCCGTCCGCCCCCCTCCCTACAAAACTTACCGGCCACCAATGGCACAATGAGCAAGAAAATCATGGACTGGAATATGCCCAAGAGTGTTTGCCAGATGCTGGGAGTAGTTCAAGAAATCTGCCCATCACATTTTTGTTTCTGTCAGAAAGATGCCCTCAGTCAGAAGTGTTTCCCATAGCTCACTGCGCGATATGAAACAAGCTGTACCTTACTGAGGAGGTCCAACAATGCTGAAAGTTGCCTGGGATTTTTTATGCACTCCTGGATAGATGATGTGGTTTAGCAGTTTGTACTGAACTGTTACTTTTGGAGGAGGGCCAAATTAATGCTGATTTGTATATGACTGTTCCCTGAAATTGTGGTAAACAGTGATAAAAAATATGGTCTGGACTGTGACCCACAGTAATTATCAGCGGCTGAGATTAATTCATTAATGCTATAAACCACCATTTTGTTTTTCTGAACTCCATTTCTTATTAAATTAGCAGCAATAGTCTCACCCACAATTTTCTTAATCACCATAAAGTAAACAATAGCTTTCTTATCTACCAGTTTGGTGAAGGTCACAAGAATAAATTGCTGCTGTCACAGAAATTGTTGAGTAGCATTCCTGAAGTGGACTAAATTATAATTTATAGTCAACTAGCAGCAATTGTCTGATCCGTAATTTCCCTAATTCTCATAAAATAGAGGCCTAAACCACCTGCTTCTTCAAGGTCAGTTAAAATCAAATTGCATACTCCACAGAGATTGTTGAGTAGCTGTCCAGAGGTGCAGTAAGTAAAAAGTTACATTCAACAAAATCCAGTCAACAACTTGCTGGATTGATTGGAAAATAGACCTAGAATATTTATACTGATCAAAAATCATTTCCTTGGTATTTGCTGTTTTCAGTTCTAGGTAATTTGTACTCTTAGGAGACTGCTGACCTGCCAGCAATCACTTAGTCCTAAAGGCAGGGCTTTAAGTGGGATGAAAAAACTAGGGGGTCTCTCAAAGGGGCGTGGCCTATGCAATTAAGGGCATGGCTTAAAAACACATAGGGTAAAAATCTGTGCTTAGCATAGTGTGCCGCCCGACTTGTATTTTGCTGTTTCTGTCATTGCATCCAGATATATGATACAAGTAACATTATACCTACAACAAGTCAGGACTATTGGCTTTGTCAATGGTTGTTGTTGCATAAGATAAATAAGCAGCAACTATGGCTGGTATATAATATTGAAAAAGCTTCAACTTAAAGCCCTGGTGACACCACAACAATGTTGCTGCTCCTGAGTTTCAAAAAGAGAAGGGAAATCCAGAGAGAAGATGGCTCTCTTTAAAGGATTTCCCTTCCCCCTACAACGCTCACCTCCACTAGTGAGAAGTGTGAGCAGCGCATATCGATGTGCCTGCTGTCACTGCAGTCCTTAAAAAAACGTACCGCCTGTGCCAGGGCACAAAACAGAGCCCGATAGAGACCCGTTTCTAGGCCCCCTTTAAAAAACTGCCGGTGCTCAGCACCGGTGAGACCCGGCCCACTTAAAGCCCTGCCTAAAGGTGTTCTGTCAAAAAAAGGTATGCCTGTGTACATAATTATCAAAATATAATTTTGAACAAATGTGTAGGAAAACAACAATCAAATTTCCTCCCAACCACAGAATCCATGTTATTAAATGTAAATAAAAGGGTCGATGCTCCACCATGCTTCCATCCATTGCTCATTTCTCATTGGGAATGCCTGGTGACTTCTGCTCTGCTGCTACTGGCGGCTCTTTAATTATATTAAGAGCACCTGACAGCGTGCCTGGTCTTCCCGCCCGGCCACTCTTTTATTAGTAAGAGCACCCAGTGGCTTCCCTGCTGCTTCAGCCGCATCACTCTTTTAAATGCCTGAGTGCCAAGCGGCGTGCCTACTGCTTCTGCCGGGGAATCTTTTAAACGTATTTTCCTCGCTCCTCTCGTAAGGCTGATCTTTAATCTGATGACTTCAATCCGCTGGGGCAATAGCACTCAGTTGTTTTCCCTTTTGTAAGGTGCGAGGGGTGGTTGCCATATTATAGCAGTGCTCCCTTGGACTACTTCCACTCAGGCATGGCTATGCTCAGTGCCTCGCCACACTGATACCCTCAATCACCAGGGAGTCATGGGACAGCCTACAGGAAGGAGGAGGGTTTGGCTAGATTTGGACGTGCCCTTCAGGCACAACCTGTGCAGCTGCTATTGTAGGATGTTCAATTGTGCCTGTACCTGATAGTGTGAGAAGGCTCCTTAATAAGAGACTCTCTGCTACTGAGACCCACCCCATACATCTATTGTGACTCCTACCTTGACTCACCGTGACCCATTCTCATAAAACGTACTGATTTACAGTCCTGCCCCTGAAAGTAGACAACGATGCCTAGCAGCCTCTGCTCCCCTTGTTCCTGTAACCTACTGAGACAAGAGCACAAAGTTCTATCCTCCCACACACCACCAGATCGCAATTTGCGTGACTCCCCAAGTCCAGTGGCATTCCTTGTCCAATTAGTTTTCCCATGCTGCGTAAGGCCAATTCACACACTCAACAGGGCAGCCCTAAATAAACACCGAGGACTGCCCTGGTCCCACTTACTGCTGGGGTATCCTTATTTTCCAAACCAGCTGTTCTGCAGACACCCCCCGCTGTGTTTGTGTAACATTTGTGCCCAAGTAGCAACATTTCCACCTCTACTCCTGGGTTCCAGAGCCACCAGTCTAACGCTGTCCTAGCCGCAGCATCTCCCAAATTCCGCCTTCCTCTTGTATCCCAGCAGTACCCTACTCCTGTGGCCCAGCAACGCCTCTTTGTGGTGGCACACTGTTTCTTTCGTTGCCCCATTGTGTGGTGCTACCTCCTGTACTTGGGCTTAGCTTTCATTCTTTAACGTAATATTCTGAGATGACAGATTGTTTGGATCTCCTAGAGGAGAGAGTGCTGGGAATGTGTGGATCACCAGTTCTGTTGATTTTTATTGCGAGGCGAATGTCTGATCAATGACCACACATATGGACTTAGAAAAGCAACTAACACATACGCATGGAATTGCTACACCTATTGCCCAGCTCAGGTTACAACGTTCTGCAATGTGCAGCCATGTTGGATGAATATGAGCCCACAGAGAGATACTGCCATAACATTATTGTAACCCACTATATCTGTTTTCTGTTTCTGTAATTCATGTAGGTATACATATTTATGTGCGCTAAAGAACATCCGGGACATCTCGTTTTGACAATGCTTATTTGAAGCAAAACTGTGATTTACAAACTTCAATTGAGAACAAAGAGATTGTATGCCAAAGGCACAAACACTAGTATGCTATGCTGACAGCAAGCACGATTGCTATCAGCATGATTTATGTGTTTACATAATTTTTTTGATAGAACAGTGCAATATTCTTTTCTTCATTCTGCTTATTCTCTCCTCTGTCATCCGTTGCTTATCTTGTCCTCTTACTCGTCACACAGTCCCACAACCATGCTCTTGCTATCCTTCAATCTGCATATTGTGGAAGGCTACCTTATCTTGGTCCAAGTATCTCTTAATAGCTAGGAAATGTCAGTTTCTGGTCTTGAGATCAAACCTCCTGTGTATAGATGTTACTCATACGTCAGTTTCGCTCTCACTTTCAACGTTATTGAAACGTACATCATCAAATGATGGGACCTCTGCAAACTGCTCCTTATGTGCCCCTACATTAGAGACGCACTAGCAAAGCAACTAAGATTGCCTTTAGTGTGTTAATGCACTCAAACAGCACTTGCACATGTCTGGGTTTGCATGCGATAGCAACTTAAAACCAGGCGTATTGGCTTTGCCATTACTGGCTGCCAATTGGAATCAGCACACTGCAGCAGCACAAATCCGGTAAACCCCCAAACAGAACAACTGTGCACTTAGTTCATAAAGCCAGGAAGAGTTTCTGGACTGTAAGTGGCAGGCACTCTGGCCCTGTCCCACCGAGACCTCTATTCTATTCTATTCTAATCGCACTTATACAGCTACCCGTAGGCCTCCCAGTGCTGTCAGTGGGGCACAAGAAGAGGAATTTACAAGAATGCGCTCTGAAACAACCAAGGGGCAGATTTACAAGCCCCTTGCGCCACTTTTGCGTCACTTTTCCAATGTTAAAAGTGACGCAAAAGTGGCGCAAGGGGCTTGTAAATCTGCCCCCAAGTTTTTAGTCCTTACAGAAGAAATGCTTTTTTTCAACAACTCGAAGAGGAAGTGGAAGGGTGTTCCATAATTTGGATGCATTTGATCGCCCTCCTGCTTTTGCGCTCTTAATCAGAGAGATCTTAGCTAAAAAGGCATTAGAGGAACGCAGCGATCTCCCAGGTTTATAGATGGAAAGCAGTGATTGAGAGATTGCTGGTTCTTTTTCAAACTGGGCCCTGTGTGCAATGCAGAAGGATTTAAATGTATTCCTTTCCGCTATCTGCAACCAATGAAGAAGACGCAGAGCTTGATGCGCAGATTGATGTCTTGGTAGGGGTATTCTACCTTTACTACGCGGTCATTACTTCGTATTACCATTATTACGCATATTTTTGTTCGCAGATGCCATTACTTAGCATGCATTTACTTAGCATGCATTTACTACGCATGTTCCATTACTTAGCATGCACTTACTATGCATAATGGAGTTACTGTGCATTGTAGTATTAATTCTGTTAATGGGTTCAGGGTGCGTTTAAGGTTTTGGGGTGTTGGGGTATTTTTGGGGTTCAGGGTGCGTTTAGGTTTTGGGGTACAGGGGTATTTTTAGGGGTCAGGGTGGGTTTGGGTTTTGGGGTGTAGGGGGTATTTTTAGGGTTCAGGGTGCATTTAAGGTTTTGGGGTGCTGGGGTAATTTTAGGGGTCAGCGTTGGTTAGGGATTTGGGGTGTAGGGGTAATTTTAGGGTTAAGGGTGCATTTAGGTTTTGGGGTACTGGGGTATTTTTAGGGGTCAGGGTGGGTTAGGGTTTTGGGGTGCATGGGGTATTTTGAGGGTTCAGGGTACGTTTAAGGTTTTGGGGTACATGGGTATTTTTAGGGTCAGGGTGGGTTAGGGTTTTGGGGTGTAGGGGTATTTTTAGGGTTCAGGGTGCATTTAAGGTTTTGGGGTGCTGGGGTATTTTGGGGTTCAGGGTGCGTTTAGGTTTTGGGGTGCTGGGATATTTTTAGGGGTCAGGTTGAGATAGGGTTTTGGGGTGTAGGGGGTATTTTTAGGGTTCAGGGTGCGTGCCAGGGGATAGGTTACTATTACGATTCATTTTTAGTTTTAAAGTACCAATAACGCGTTGTAACGGTATGTGTAATAATTAACTGCGAAGTAAAAGCATTTTTAATGTATTTGTATATATTTGCAAAGTAAAAGCATGCGCACTAAAATCATGCGTAGTAATGGTATTTGCGAAGTAAAAACTTCGAAGTAAATACCTGCGGAGTAACGGTATGCTAAGTAACATCATATATTCCCCGATGCAGGGAATTGCCATAGTCCAGGTGAGACAGGATGAGGGCCTGGACCACAATTCTCTTTGCCATGGGTGGAAGGAGGGGTAACATTTTCCGATACATCCTTAGTACCCCATAGCAAATGGCAGCTAGTTTGACAGCATAAGTATGAAATTTAAAAGGGTTTATCAAGCCGCATCCCTAGGCTTTTTATGGCAGGTTTAGGCATTGGGATAGGACTTAAACAACTTAGCCAACTCAGAAGTGAGAGAGGACCCAGGTTATTGCCCAAAAACATCAGCTCAGTTTTTTCACCATTTCATTTGAGACAGGAGCTTTTCATCCAGTTTGCAACCTTTTTCAGACAGATGTCTAGCGAGGAAACTAAAGAGTCTTTTGTCTGCGTAAGTGAAAAGACTAATCGCATGCCATCAGCATATGCTATTATCGAGACCCCAAAGTGGAGGATGATGTCCGCAAGAGGTCTCAAATATACATTAAAAAGCATTGGGCTTAATGACGAGCCCTATGGTACTCTGCATTTTAGCAAAAGACTCTCTGAGGTACTGTTTCCTTAAAAAATCTGAAAAGTTCTATCCTCATTTCAACCGGGTAAGGGCAGTTTCTTTGTTTTCTCACTAACATCTTTATCAACATTTAAATCAATGGGACCCATGTTGAAAGTGCTCTAGATGGGCTGACGTCTGGGTTATTATAAACTTTAACTACATACAGAAGTCCAAGTTAATTGTATAACTCTATAACCCAGCATCAGCATTTCCCAAAACTACTTATAGCAGCAGGCCCCTATTGAATCACAACTCAAAGTTAGGGATTATGATTTCTCAAAACAATATACACAAATATTAAACAAGCATACATCACAAAATACACAAATTATGACCTATTGTATTTAAGTCACAAACACAAATATACAAAAATCGAAATTTTAATTTTAATGGGAAGGTTAGAGCTTTTCAAAATGTGATTTTTTTTTTCTAAAAGTCGAAAGGGATATGCTAGACTCTAGCATATCACTTTGTGTTTATTGCTTCTAAAACATGCTCTCTCCTTGTCTATGCATACCAGTGCATCAGTTGAGGCCACTAATTGCCCATACTGGACTGTTTGCTGTACACATTCGCGGACCTCTTGAATAGATATCGTGGAACTTCAGAGGTTTGTGGACCACAGGTGAAGAACTGCTGCTTTATAGTATTTCCTCCTAATTGCCCCCTGTATTCAAACACCATTGTGTATTACAGAAACTATTTTAATTATTTTACTCTGGGATTACTCACCATAAAGGATTTACTAAGGGCAATTTTGGCTCAAATAACGTATCAGTGTAGTGATAGTCCACTTAAGATTTCTGCACTACTCAACAAATCGTCTATGATTAAGTGGCTGATTTCGGTTGCTTTTCAATAGCTTTACCCTTTTTTAAAAGCCCTACAACTCTTCCTATTAATTTTGTCAGATATTTTTCTCCAATATAGTTGTTAGACCTGTCAGCCTTAGGGTGGTGTTCCCCCAAAATGTTTTGCCTGCTCGCCTCCATTTTTGCTGAATTCATTCTTGTTGGCCCCAGGACTCTGTGCTAAACAGTGCTAAAGTGTGTGTGCTCACTCCCCTAAACATGGTTTGATTGGCATATACATAATTGCCATATTTAATTTACCTATAAGTCCCTACTAAAGTGCACCACATGCCCCAGGGCCTGTAAATTAAATGCTACTGGTGGGCCTGCAGACAGATTGTGCCACCCACTTCAGTAGTCCTTTAAACAAGTCTCAGGCCTGCCACTGCAGAGCCTGTATGTGCAGTTTACATTGTCATGTTGACGTGGCATTTAAAACCCCTTGCCAAACCTACAATTCCCCTTTTATTATGTGTAAGTGACCCTTAAGGTAGGGCCTGCATAGCCACAGGGCAGGGTGCTATGTAAGTAAAAGGTAGGACATGTACTTTTAAGTTTTACAAGTCATGCTAGTGAAAAACTCCCAAATTCGTTTTTCACTACTGTGAGGCCCATCCCTCTCATGGGATAACTCTGGGTATTCCTTATTACATTTAATAAGCTGTAATTCCTATTTGAGAGGGAGCAGATCTGTCATGTTTTGTAACAATGGAATTGTGATGATAAATCCTCTTTAATGCCAAAGTCAATTTTATCATTACAATTTTGAAAATGCCGCTTTTAGAAAGTTGGAATTTCCCTGTTCTTAGCTCTGGGTGCTTGCTCTCTCTGATACACATCTGGAAAGGGTGATAGCTAGACTTTGTGTATTCCCCGTAGACAGCCACATACAATAGGAGCTTAGGTGTGAGGGAGGAGTTGGAAACAGCCTCACACTTACACCTGAATAGGTTGTGTCCTGTCTCCACACAAAGGGCTGCATATCCCCCTGTATTGAGTCTGGAGCCAGGGCAGGAAGAGATGACCACTGTGTACCTCCCCCACTTCAAAGGCACCACTGGGTTTAAGAACTGGACCCCAGACCCTACCACTTTAGTACACTTCTGGAACTGTGGATACTCTGCCAGGAAAGAAGGACTGCTATGCTGCTGAAGGACTGCCAGTCTGCTGGACTGCTGCTCTGGAAGAACTGCTTTCTTGCTGTCCTGACCTGCTGCTTTCTGCCCTTCTGGTCTATGTGAGAAGGACTGGAGCTGCATCATTTGATAGCCTAGAATCCAGAGTGACTCCAAGGGCTGGGCTAGCCTTTCAATCTGAAATCTCAGGGCCATAACAGACTTCCAACTATCCTGCATCTGCACCTGGACTCTGCCATCTGTGAGCCTACCCTGCCATGTGGTGCCACCACAGTCCTAGACCCTTGGAGATTGGCCTAAGGTGCTTGCTCGACACTTCATCACCGCTGCAGAGACAAAACCAACTCATCGCTGTTACTGTGTGGTCAGCACCCACACTTCTTCGTCACTGCTTGGATCGGAACCGGTGCATCGCCCCTGTTTGCGTGGATCAGAACCGGCGCATCACTGCATTTGGGTGGCTTGGAGCCTCTGCTCCGCCTTTGGAACCACTGTTGTGCAACGCTCTTCAAGTGAAGTCCTCGCATCTCCCTCAGCGACAGCATTGACGTCAAATACGGATTCCCGTCCAGATTTAGGTTCACTTTTTTAGAGCAGTGACTGCGGACCGTAAAAATAATGAGAAGAAAAAGACACATGTTTCATTTAAGCAAGGTTTTAAGGAGCCTTGAGTGCCAACTCATACAGCCTCATCCCCAAATATATCTGTCTTCAATTCTATTGTGAGGCCCACCAGCACCTGAACTTATTATTAGTGATTCATCATATTCCAATTCAGCTGGACAATTTGAGATAGAGGTTTATCGCCGACTTTCTTCACATAACATCTAGTAGTTACAGAGTAGAGGGTTGTTCACAACACTTATCCATCTGAGGCGTTTCCTGAAGAAGGTGTGGTTTCACGCCGAGGCGCCCATAGAAGAATGTTGACTATGGTGTCTGTATCAAGAAACAAGTGATTAGTAACGACTAGAGATTAATTATATATATTTTTGTATTGAGTTTATATCTGTACATATTTCATGAATTCTATTAGTATATTATGAGATGTTACATGTTAACACTTCTTATGTTGATGTTTTACATGGTTTGTTATTGTGCCACATTTGTATTGTTGATTGTTGATATTCATTGTGTACCTTGATTGTATTTATATCTTTAGATGTGTTGTGGTTTTCTTTATTTTTTCTATTTTAACTGTCCATGATGTCTAGAATATTTAATTATCTGATAGTCTTTAAAGGATTGAGTTTATAATCTATGTTTATATCAACTTAAATAATTATGTTGAATAATCAGTTAAAAAAAAAAATTACAAATTTCATGTTCACATATGGCCTTTATTATGTAATTACAAGAAAACCTATGTGGTTGCTAAGGGGTTCTATATTACGTTGCCGCATTGGAGCCAACGCATTGTCACTGTTGTGGGACCAGGACCAGCGCATCAATGCCGACGTTTGCATCAACATTGGTACATCGCCCCTTTTGCACTCTGTAGTGTCTCCGTCAACAGGAGCTTCGACGTTGACACAGCCCAGACCAAGGTACTTTTGCTCAGCGAGCCCCACCTTTTCCCTGTAGCCGGCCCGCGCTACACTGCTGTCAGTCTGAACTTTTGCATCTCTCCCGGTCCAGTGTGACCAGATGTCCCTTTTTGGCCACAAGTACATTTTAGCAGTATTTTTACTTAATACTTTAAAAATTCATATCTACAGTTTCACTTATTGGATTTTTGATGTTTTGGTGTCAAATAATTTATTTAAATATCATCTATTTTCCCAACTTGGTGTGGGATTTTTCCTGTGTTGTGTTGTCCCTTTATTGCTGTTTGTGTGCTGCATAAATACTTTACACATTGCCTCTAAGTTAAGCCTGCCTGCTTGTGTGCCAAGTTACCCAGGGTTTAGCACCTTTTAGTGGTTCACCATGCAAGGGATTGTGTTTGTTGCTTGACTAAGATTCACCCCCCAGTCAACCTGCATCCCCATTTCTCACAATAGTAGCATAACATTCTAAAGTTCACCACATCACTTATTTCTTGATATCCAGTTGCCTGTTGATATTTTGGTGTACAGTTTTGCACAGCCACATTGAGGGCGAGACCTCAACCTAGTGAACATACTTTGTGTGACTTCCAATATTTCTAAAAATGAGCCTACCTCATTCATTCTACGGACAGTTATTGCTTGAAGTTCTAAATAACCAACCTTCAAAGAGTGATTAGTGAAGCACTTGTGTGCTACAAGAAAACTATGAAAAAGCAAGAACTCTGACATTTCCATTGATGTGTAGTCAGGGACATTGCTACGCCAGGCATTCTTATTTACATTGCATGGGGTAATCATCCTTAAAGCTACTATTCAGAACTTTAAACTTTAGTACGCACATTTCAAGTGAAATCAAGTTTAATGATTCATCTTTACAATAAAGTCATACAATAATAAAAACATAAAATAACAATGCAAAATCCCCCAACCTATATAGTCATTGTAAAAGTACATGCCCTAAATAATACAATATAAAACATATTCCTGTCCACATGTTCCCTTTTCTAGCATGCCTCCCTTCTGGAGTTTCATGGGAGCAAGATGCTATCTGCCTTGGTTAAAACACCTTAAAGGACTAACAATTAGTTCGCATGGCTTCCCTCAAAGACATAGCTATGTCCTCCGTCCTTCACCACAGCACACACAAGGTATCGTTAAGCTCTTTAGGGAGGCACAATGGATAAAATCATAAATGTGTTAAAACAAGTATACAGCTCCAGTGCAAGAGGGTCAAGGACAGGAAATGTAATGTATCTAACTGTAATAAAACACTGAAGCTATTTCAATGCTTCCTGAGTATAAAAGAAGAGTAGTGTTGTAACTAATCAACAAGCAAATGAGGAAGCTATAAACGATTAATAATTATGCCAGCCAATGGCTTGAAAATGTTAAGCCTTTAAAGCTTGTCTGTGCAAAGAACGGGAAAAGTGCAACCATGCAGGGGCAGGATTAGTTAGAAAGGATATTATATATCTGTGCAACAAGCAGATAAAGTGCTGTAGATGGCTAATGGCTTTAGACTAAGTATGGCCATTGTCTGATACGGCTAATTTTAAAATGTTAAAAGCGCTTATGCAGGACACCTAAGGTGCATCAATACAGGGCAAATCCTTTTAAAATGTATATCAATACCGGAGAAAAACCTATACAACCCTGAGCCGCCTTCTAAGGCTGGAATAAGTCCTACTTTGCTGCTCACTTATGAGGTAGCACCTGTAGGAACAAATCTCGGCCCCAATTCTCCCGTCGGAAGAAAGTGCAAGTGCAATTTAGATCAATAACAACCGTCTGCTCCAAACTTCAATCTGGTGCTCCGGACATGAATATTATATAATAATAAGCTCCATTATTCTATTCTGGAGGTCTTGTAAAGTGCATGGATACCAGAAGGCCTCCCAACGCTGGAACAGTCATCATGTGGACGTGATTGTCAGAGGGTTAGTTTCCAAAGAGCTAGGTTTTCAACGCCTTAGATCGCTATCTTGCTAAGGATTGCTGCTCTCCTTTCCCTGTGGTGTAATCGGTCATCTCGCCCTCCAGAAAATTTTATATATACGAATCTACAGCCTGATAGATCCCAGACTGATCAGTTCTAGGTATGGCTGGAGAACTACATATAGTTTATTTATCAAATATCTGCCTCCTTTTGCCTCATTATGGTTGAATTTGGGAATCAAATGTTGAGCATTAGTCATTACAGAGCCTACTTATAACATTCTCCTTCTTATTAATGTCAAGAAAGTGACTACATTTATTCCTTAAAATAATGGGATGCTATAAATATCAATTAACACTTTGATTCCTCCCAGTGCATTTTTGCCTTGCAGCAAATGGGTTCTGTCCACTTTGACTACCTGGTTTTTGAAATTGTATGTGGCATCATAGAACTGGCCAGGGGGCCTGGCTCCTAGATCTTCCCACCCCCAATTAAAAGCCCATGCACAAGGGGGGGAGGGGGCAGATGAGAAGACCCTGGGAGAGGCGATGGTGAAAGAATGACAGCTGGAAGGAGAAGCCGCCAGATGCTCTGCAAATATGAAGTAAAGGACTTTAATGCCAGCTGACCCCCAGAACAAGGGTGGGTCTCCTCAAGGCCAGTGTTGCTGGGTCTCTCATGCCCCATGAGGAACAGTTGGGGGAACGGACCTGATGTGTGGACACTGGATGATTCCCTGGAGACTTCTGTGGACTGATCCTGGACTTCACAGACCCCCAGGTGCCCTTCCAGAAGACAATAAGCTCTGAGGTCTTTGGAGTGTGGCAGGGTGGGTGTTTATATGACTGGTTGCAGAGGGGTTGCACAAGATGCCACCACCAGCAAGAGAAGAGCACCAGGAGTGACACAGAGGTCACGTCTGGAGCAGGGAGCCCTTAAAGACCCAGCTACCTGCAGAAAGCACCTTCAGAAGCCAGGAGGCCTGAAGAAAATGATGTTCCTGGGGGGCAAGACTGGCAACCAGGAGAAAAACAAGCCCAAATGTGTTGCAATTGGACCAATAGGGCTGAACATATGGCTCTGGGAAGTTCGGCCCCCAGTGGAAAAGGAATGAAGAATCAACTACATAGCACTCCGCTAATTTTCTCTAAAAAGCCCCTGGGGTGGGCCAGGACTCAGTGGATCGCTGCAACATTCAGGTAATTTTTTTCTGAGGGAGGAAGCATGTGTGGAGCTCGCTGCCTTGAATCCTTATTGCCCCCAGAGTCACCCATCTACGCAAAGGCCAGTGCATCAGTAGTGAGTCCCGTGACAGAATACCCCAAGACTGAAATCAATAAAAGCAGGCTGACACATTGCCCATGTCCTGTGACTATGTTAGGGGGTGGGTCATGCTGACCTCCAAACACCCTGGCCTCTCTCATTGCAGACAGAGGAAAGTGCCTCGATTCAGCCTGCCGACAGGATGCAAAAAAGGTGTGCAGCATGCATAAGTAGCTAGCAGGAGTTGCCGGTGGCTTTAGGCTCCCCCTGTATCTTTCCACAACAACCACCATGACCTGCATGCTATTTGGAAAGAAACTTAAACCAAAAAAATGAATGCGGTATGAGACTGCATAGAAAAGCCCTTACTTAATTATTTTTGCATAAGTTTGGGTGTGGAGAGCCTCATAATGCCCCGTGAGGGGGCAAATGTGCATATGTATTCGCTTCTATGGTGCCCCAAAATGAGCTGGGGCACCACCAATGTTCTGCACATGTGTTGTGGGTGGGCTGCAGGAGTTGCAACATCCCCCCTGGAATGTTTTAAAAATACCACCCTTATCTCTCCCAGAGAATTTGAATCCCTGATCCCAGGAGAGGTTTTGGTCTTGATAGTTCTAGTGGTGGAGCTTTTGCTCTTAGGCTCTAATGTGGGGTAACATCATGTGTTTGGTTCTAAGACTGCATTTGTGGTATAATTAAAGCAAAAGAAAGCCTCAGACACATATTTTTGATGTTTAATGCTTTATTGATATTGGCAGTGCAACGTTTACCATTCCAATGGATACTTTAAAATATTAGTAGTTTGCTCATTCATTTTAATGGTGGTGCAATTTTGAATAATGTCACGTGGTTCCTTTTACTAGTGTGGTGATACCCTGTCAAAGCTAGTAGGCCTGCCTTGTGTGTAATGACAACCCCCTATATTGTGATATTGGACTTACTATATGTTGGGGTGTATTTTGATTAAAGGGGTCAGGACACGCTACGAGTATAATATGATATGAAGGTGTCACCAAAGCTATGTACATATTTGTAATTTAATGCATAGAGTTTAGCAGTGTGTGTGTCTAACAAAAGTACTTTTCATTTTTAAAGAAAAAGCCCTGACTGGACAATGATTTTTGAGTGCTGTTGTTGGGTAACAATGATTTGGGGTTACTAGCCCACACCGCCTCCAATGCTTAGGCCTTGAACAGCTTTGTTTCACTACTCTGAGAGAGTCAAGTGCTACAATGGGGTAATTAGTACCCAGTACAAAGGCAATTGTGGATCTATTACTTGTAAAGGACTCACATAGTTCACAACTAGTAACTCAATTTCTTACATGACTTAGGATAATCCCCTCCATTATTTATTTATTTATGATTTTATAGAGTGCAAACAAGACCCAAAAGTTATCTGAGTGTTTTAGATGAGAACAGTTACTGCTGTGTACATACACCTAGTTCACAAGCGAATAGATACATAAGTTTCATACGTAACACAGTTGCATCAGTTAAAGCAAATCTGTAGCATATGAACCACTGTTGCACTTTCCATCACTTCTGTTCTCCAGCCATACCTCAAACGTAGCCCCTTACCTCCGCAAGCATAGATGTCTGACAGATGCCGCCTCCAGTAACCAGCAACCACCCTTCCGCCCAACATACACAGGTGAGTGTGGCTCTAGCATTCATTTTCAACACATGCTCAAACTGGACCCTGATCCCTGTCTCAATGTCGTTTGTGCAGAGAATCCTTCTCTAGGAGCTCACTGGCAATCGGAAACTGAAAGAGGAGGTTTGGTCACTCTCTGTCATACTCAGCACCACCCAAACCCTCTGCTGTAGGCCCTAGAGGTATCCCTCTGTGGTTCCTATATCCTGAAATGTGTTTTCCTCACCGGTTGACTTCCACAATACTTGACCTGGTGACCTGCAGTGGTATCACTGCAGCGGATTACTTTGTCTCCAGCTGTGGTACAACCAACGCCTCACCTAGAGTCGTCCCCTTTCCTGCCATGACTTTGATGCAGTGAAAATCTTCCCATGCACGATCCAGATAGCTTTTCTCTTGCACAGCCACCAAAATCTTTATCCCTCACAGACTTGTTCAAGCCATTCAGTTTGCAATTCAAATCTTTGGCTGCCATCTTTGCCTTGTGGTGCAGCACAGAGTCCCTAATCTGCATCCTGGCCTGGAGTAACTGAAGATTGTAGGGCATATGCCAGTCTTCATTAGAATATTGGGTGGATACATGCCAACCAAGAGGCAGTCACTGATATCATAACAACTGATTAATTATTGTTAGTCAGGCAGTTAGTTTCTCAGCTGTGCATCGCATTACATATTGCTTCTAAGAAGATTAGCCATTGGCTGCTTCCCTTGACTGTGCAAATATTCCTGCAGTTAGGTTATATTAAATTCATTACAAATTGTCTGGAATCAGGAACTTTGATCTGGCTAAAAAGCCTAAACTAATCCAAGATGCAACTCAAATTCAAACCAATCCTTAAGCAGGCTGCAAAACTCTCTTTTAGCCTAGACTAGAACTTACTGGTCTGTGGCCTTTCATCTCCTTCCTCATCCAAATCCACACTTGTTAAAGAAGCAATATTCTAGCTCCAGTCTTCCCTTGGGGTCATTATTTTTATCTGTAATTATGAACCTCCATGTCTCTACTCTGCTTGCTACCTTTTTCCCTTACCCTAAGAAAAAATCTAAACAGCATTTGGCTATTCGCTCAGACACTAATACGTGTGCCTGGACCCCAGAAAGGA
Source organism: Calotriton arnoldi (assembly GCA_963921515.1). NCBI lineage: Eukaryota > Metazoa > Chordata > Amphibia > Caudata > Salamandridae > Calotriton > Calotriton arnoldi. Next base: position 78,178 of record CAWUFW010016237.1, on the reverse strand, counting down.
GTCAGATAACTTTAAGATTTTTTTTCTTAGGCTGAAAAAATAGCAAAAGAGTGTTTAGATCTTTGCTGGGGCACAGACACACAGCTCCTTCATTTCACAGCATTATGAAATGAAGGAAGATGTGCTAAATTGAATAAGTGAGTGGGAAAAGCCTGGGAATATGGCTTGACAGTTCCCTCTGTATGGAGGCATACGCAAAATACCTCGCTGCTACCTGCTTTAGCATCCTTAAAACACTCCAAAAAAGTCTAGACCTCTTACCCATCATCGCCAGAAGAATTGTGGTCCAATCCCTAGTTCTTTCTCGACTGGACTATGGGAATTCCCTATAATTAGGGTCTCCGAAATATGTAAACAAAAGACTCCAGGGCATTCAAAATGCAGCAGCACGGGCGCTACTCTATGTCCCAAAACATACCTCGAGAAAAATTGCCTTGGCCTCCCTCCATTGGCTCCCTGTTGAGAAACTGGTAAAATTCTAAGCATTATGTCTAGCACATAGAGGGCTTCATTGTAAAGGACCCTCCTTGATTAAGGCATTGTTGACACTATATACCCTTAGCAGAGCGCTGAGATCTTCTGCTGCCTGACTCCTGAAGGTGCCTCAAATACACAAGATCCGATGGGGTAGACAATCCTTCACCCATCTTATCCCTAAACTATGGAACTCATTGCCCCTAGAATTGAGAAATGTAAATAAGGAGACACTGTTTAGGTAGGAAACAGTTCAAATCTTTCCCTACTAACTAAGACTTCATCATATGGTCCCTGTCAGCTCAGGTGCTACACTGTGGTTTGGCCAGCGCTGGGAAGTCTTAGGTTAACCTTATGCTTTAGAAATCTGCATATAATAGAAATCCGCATAGAGCATAATTGAAAGGGGAGTGACTAAGAAAGAACTTAGTCCAACCCATGCCAATCCTCACATCTTGGGTAATTTTTTCTGTTCGACTGGGCGGGTCGTAAGGAACTGAATTGATTCTCACCCTATTTCCCACCTCATCCACCAACAAAAAAAGTGGATCTGGCTTGTTAACATGGCTAGGGAGGAGCTGAGGCTCTACTAGCGGCATTTAGCCCAGCCTACCAGTTCGATCCAAGGATGGACCGTGGCCAGGCTAGGGAGTCCCTCCCAGGTCCACCTGATATGTGCGCGTAACATCACTATTGTTGTGACATGCATAATAATGGAGCAGCCTTGGAGTGAATATGGGAAGCTTTATTCAGGATTTTGCCAGTGCCAAGAAAGGCTATATCTATATCCATATCTATATCTATATCCATATCTATAACTATATTACCCAGGAGCAGTCACCCCTGCGTTGTTATAGTTAGGTCTGCGTTTCCATAGAAAATGCCTTTTTTGGTTTGCTAATGACTTTGGCGCCACTTGATGAATCTTCACAAAACTTTCCTAAAAAGTGCACTTTTTGCCTAGTTTCTTCATTTTGGGGGTGCTGTGTAACTCTAGACACATGTGCATTTACCATGATGCATTTGGGAACATTTCAGTGCTGGGATGTGAGGCAGTGTGCTCCCACCCTCCTTCTGTTTGAAACTTTTCAGACCTAGTCTTCCTTCTACATTGGCAGATGATGCAAAGTTTTGTGGTGATTGGTCAAGGGGTTCAAAGATAAAAGGGGGTTCCCAAAACACGTTTTTCCACCAATGCTTTCCCATAGATTTTTATATATCACGTAGCGTGAAAACGGCTGAATAGATTTACATAAAATTTGGCATGATTAGACACTATGGTACTCAGATGATCCCTTTGCGTACTAGAGTTAAGTAGGGTAAGTATTTGTTCCATTATAAGGCATTTTAAGTTATTGAGATCTGTGGCCCCAGTATTTTCACGGAAATTTGTGGAATTTCGCAGTATTTTGCAGGAGTACCACTGTACATGGTAATGACAAGTCATTATGTGATTGGCTAATGACTGCCCTTATAAAAGTTAAGTCAGCCATGTTGTTTTTAGGTATACTTTGCCTGTGTTCTGCATATTGCCCTTATATGTAGGTACGTATTGGGCTTGATATTTTCCCCCTACCCATTACCACTTTATTTATGTGGTAATAGATAGAGAAAAATATTTATAAGGTTCTATATATTTAAAAAAATACTGATGGAGTATTGTGGTGCAGCCTCAGTAGTACCACGGGACCAAAATTAAATAAAATAAACTAAATATGTTAAAAAATGTAATTTATACACTGTAGCACCATGCATTTATGTCACTCCACTATATGCCACTCTACTCTACGCTAATCCACTGTACACCTCTCCACTCCACTCTACCCCACTCTACTCTACGCCACTCTATTCTACACACTACACTGTACGCTATTACACTCTATGCCACACCAGTGTATGCCAAAACACTGTAGACCCTTCCACTCTATGCTACTCACTGTACCCTATTCTACTGTATGCGGCTCCAGTCTATGACACTACACTTAACACCATTCCGCTTTATGCCACTCTATTGTGTGCCATTTCAGTGTACACCACTGAACTGTATCATATACATCTGTACACCTCTGCACTTTATGCCACTCCTCTGCACTACACTCCACTATACACCACTGCACTCTAGAACAATCCTCTGTACTCAATTACACTGTACATCACTCCATTCTACAGCACTACACTCTACACCTTCTCTATTCTAAGCCAATTCACTCTACTGTACTACACTCTATGCTATTCCACTGTATTCTACACTATATGACTGCATGCCACTCCACTATACATCATTGCACTGTACGCCAGTAACACTCAATGTTATTCCACTCTACATCACTGCACTGTACACTACTCCAGTGCATACCACTACACTCTATGCTATTCCACTGTACACCACTCCACTGTATGCCACTACACTCTACAACACTCTACTCTACGCCATTCCACAGTATGCTGTTACACTGTACGCTACTACACTCTACCCCCTCCACTCTACAACACTCCACTCTATGGTATTCCACTCTACAACACTCCACTCTATGCCACTAAACTGTACGCCACTCCACTCTACGCCACCCAGTCAACGATATTCCACTGTGCACCACAACACTGTACCTCACTCCACTCTACATCACTCTACTCTATGCTATTCCACTATACGACACTTAACTCTATTACTCTATTACACTTAATGCCTCTACACTCTATGCCACTCCATTCTACCCTACTCCAGAGTACGCTATTCCACTGTTTGCCTCTCCAGTATAAGCCACTCCACGATAGGCCACTGCCCCCTACCCTATTCCAAAGTACGCCGCTACACTCTTCGTCATTCCACTCTATGACAGTCCACTCTACAACACTCCACTGTATGCCACAACACTCTATGCCGCTGCACTGTGTGCCACGCTACTGTATGCTATTCCACTGTATGCCACTCCACTCTAACACACTCCAGTGTACGCCACTGCACTGTACACTACTCAACTGTATGGTATTCCACTGTAAGCTGCTCAACTGTACAACTCTCCAGTCTACACCCCTCCACTTTACGCTACTACACTATACACCAATACTCTCTACAATATTCCACTGTACGCAACTCCACTGTGTGACTCTACTCTATGCTATTCCACTTTATGCCACTCCACTCTATGTCTCTCTAATATATGGTATTCCACTGTACACCACTCCGCTGTACACCACTCTGCTCTACGCCACTCTACTCTACTCTACCCCACTGCACTGTACCCACTCTACTATATGCCATTCCACTCTAAGGCAATGCACTGCACGCTATTACACTGTACATAACTTCATTCTACAGCACTCCACTGTACACCACTCCACTCTACGCCAATCCACTCTACCATACTACACTCTACCCTATTCCAATATAACAGACTTAATTTTATTGCACTCTACTGTATGCTATTCCACTGTGTGCCACTCCACTCTATGTCACTGCACTGTTTGCCAGTAACACACACCTTTATTCCAATCTGAATCACTCCACTGTACGCTACTCCACTGTATGCCACTCCTCTCTGTGCTACTCCATTGTATGCCACTACACACTATGCTATTCCACTGTATGCCACTCCACTCTACACCACTCCACAGTATGCTATTACATGATGCACCAATACACTCTATCCACTACACTGTATCCCACTCTACTCTGCAACACTCTGCTCTATGATATTCCACTCTGCAACACACCAGTCTATGCCACTCCAGTTAACGCTATTCCTCTGCAAAACCACTACAGTGTACCTCACTCCACCATACACCACTCTACTCTACACCACTCCACTGTATGCCACTCCACTCTATCCCGCTCCACACTACGTTTTTCCACTGTATGCCACTCCAGTATACGCCATTCCACTTTACATCAATTCAATGTACGCCACTACACTGTACCTAACTTTATTCTATGCCAGTCCACTCTGCAACACTCCAATGTACGCCACTCTACTGTACGCTATTCCACCTATGCCACTTCACTCTAACATACTCCAGTGTATGCCACTGCACTGTACACCACTCCACTGTACGCTATTACACTGTATGACGGTCAACTTTTTGACACTCCAGTCTACACCACTCCACTGTATGCTACTACACTATATGCCAATACACTCTACACTATTTCACTGTACGCAACTTCACTGTATGACACTTCACTTTATGCTATTCCACTCTATGCCAATCCACTCTGCGCCGCTCTAATATATGCTATACCACTGTACACCACTCCACTGTTTGCCACTGCACTGTACGCCACCCTACTCTACCCCACTCCCCTCTATGCCACTCCAGTCTATGCCACTCCAATCTACGCCACTCCACTCTATGCCACTCCAGTCTATGCCACCGCACTCTATGCAACTCCACTATACACCACTCCACTCTACAACAATGCACTGTACTCTATTGCACAGTCCACAACTGCATTTTTCACCGCTCTGCTGTACGCCACTCCACTCTATGCCAATCCACTTTACCCTACTACACTCTACCCTATTCCACTGTACAACACTCCATTCTACTCCACTCTACTGTATGTTATTCCACTATACGCCACTCTGCTCTACGTCACTACAATGTACGCCAGTAACAGTCAACGTTGTTCCACTATATGCCACTCTGCTCTACGTCACTACACTGTACACCAGTAACAGTCAATGTTATTCCACTCTACACCACTACACCGTATGCTACTACACTGTATGCCACTAAAGTCTACCCCAGTATATTGCATTCTGCTCCACTCTATGGCAATCCCCTCTATGGTATTCCACGCTACAACAGTCCACTCTATGCCATTTCACTGTACACCACGACACTATACCTCACTGCACTCTACGCCACTCTATGCCACTCTACTCTACGCTACTCAACTGTACGCCACTCCACTCTTTGCTATTCCACTCTATGCCACTCTACTCTATGTCACTCCAGTGTACGACACTCCATTCTATGCTATTCCTCTGTACGCCACTTGATTGTACCTCACTCCATTATACACCATTCCACTCTACAACACTCCAGTGTACGCTACTCAATTATATGCCACTCCACAGTACCCCACTGCACTCAACACCTCTATGCTATTCCACTGTACGCCAATCTACTCTAACACCCTCCAGTGTACATCACTGAACTGTACACCACTCCACGGTACGCTGGTCCACTTTATGCCACTCAACTGTAAGACACTCAAGTCTGCACCACTCCACTCTGCACTTCTACACTATACACCAATACAATCTATTCTATTCCACTGTACTCAACTCCACTGTACCACACTCCAATCTATGCTATTCCCCTCTATGCCACTCCACTGTCCCCCACTTCAATGTACACCTTTCCACGGTATGCCACTCCAGTGTACCCCTCTCCACTGCACACAAATACACTGTACGCCAATCGACGCACTATTCCACACTATGTGACTCCACTCTCTGCCACTCCACTCTATGCTATTGCACTCTACACCACTCCACTCTATGCCACTCCACTCTATTCTATTGCACTCTACCCAATCCACTCTATGCCACTGTAATATAGGCTATTCCACTGTATGCCATTTCACTGTAAGCTACTCCATTCTATGCCACTCCTGTCTATGCCACTTCACTGTACGCCACTCCACTATATGCCACTTCACTATACACCACTCCACTCTTCAACAATCCACTGCATGCTATTACACTGTGCATCGCCACTCTATGCCACTCCACTCTATGCCAATCCATTCTTCCCTACTACACTCTACCCTAGTCCATTGTATGACACCCCATTTATGCCACTCTACTGTAGGCTATTCCACAATATGGCTCTCCACTCTACGTCACTACACTGTATGCCAGTAACACTCAACCTTATTCCACTCTACACCACTCAACTCTACGCTACTCCACTATATGCTACTCCACTGTATGCTACTACACTCTACACTATTCCACAGTATGCGACTCCACTCTAGAACACTCCACACTGTGGCACTCCACAGTACACTATTACACTGTACGCCACTACAGCCTACCCCAGTCCACTCTACAGCACTCCATTGTAAGGTATTCCAATATACAACACTCCACTCTATGTCACTCTATTGTATGCTACTCTACTGGACACTACTCCACTGTACGCTATTCCTCTCTATACCATACCACTCTACCCATCTCCAGTGTACACTATTCCACTGTATGCCACTCCAGTATACGCCATTCCACTCTATACTACTCCACTGTACCCTACTCCTCTCTACGCCACTATACTGTACCTCATTCCACTCTACGCCAGTCAACTCTAGAACACTCCACTGTACCTCACTCCACTCTATGCCACTCCACTCTAACACTCTCCACTGTACACCACTGCACAGTACACCACTACACTGTACGCCAATCCACTCTACACTATTCAACTGTATGCAACTCCACTGTACGGCACTCTAGTCTATGTTATTCCACTCCATGCCACTCCACTGTATGGCACTCTGATATACAGTATTCCACTATACTCCACTCCACTATATGCCACTGCACGCTACGCCACTCTACTCTACCTCACTCCACTCTACGCCAGGCAGGGAAACTACTGTGTCCTGTGTGTGGACTCCCTAGGACACAGTAACTGAGCCGAACCTGAGGGATTGGGTCCTCTTGGCATTTAGAGGGTAAGGGAGGGAGGCAGCATGACCCCCTCCACTTTTTATTAATTTATACCTGGGGGATGGGATCCACAGGACTAATAAGGCTTGGGGAAGAGGGGCTGCATGGCACCCTTCCCTTTTAATATTCATTTCAGGCCTGGGGGATTGGGTTCCTGGGGCCAAATAAGGATCTGGGAGGGGAGCTGCATGCCCCTCTTCCTTCATTTTATACCTTGGCCCCAGGAGACGTGGTCCCTGGTTTCTCGCAGAGGCTCAGGGAGGGGGGTAACATGCCCCATCCCCAAATAATACAGTTTGCACCACCTCCATGGTCCCTGGCCTAGCCAGGGGGGGGGGAGTTAAAAGAAGCCCACACTTTAAATAAAATTGTGCTATGGATTTGCGTGTCATCAGAGTTAAGCTCATATTACATCACTTCCTGGCAAAATTAAGGGTCAAAAGTCATTTGATCTCCCTTCCTGTAAGGTAATTTGGGCAAAGGGAGTGAGATGTCACTTCGGTTACCCTTTGTGTTTTGCCTGAGGGGAGAGTCTGATACATACACTGGAAAATGGAGACACTGTTATACACATGATGATCCTAGCAAGTACGTATAGCAAGAAGCACAGCGACAGTGAGATGGTGGTATGCATGCATGTGGATATTGACCCCATGACAAACTCCCATATGAAACAATTAAGCTAATTTCTGCCTCATATAACCGGACCACTACGACGTCCAGCCCTTTCTTAACCAATTCCCCAATACAAAGCAAGGCTCTGGTATTCCCAGTGGTGTGAGTTCAGTTACTAACCACAGTACCTTGAGGCCATGCCATTGTCAAAAGCGTGCTGCACTAAAGCCAAGTAAGATGACATAAAATACAACGTTGAAATTTGAAGTTTTTAGGGTCAAGAGACCAAACAATAATGCAGGAATACAATTATAGACTTAAAATAATTGTGTGCCTTCAGCTAGAATGCCAAATAACATGAGAATACAATTGCAAATAGAAGAAACACTGACTGAGGCTCAGTATTCTCATTTATTGTGTAAATTAGGCCACTTATAACAACAGTATGGCACATTATATTTTTCATATCTTCTAATTGAATAGATGAATTCATTATACTGAATAATTTTCTGCATCGTTTAAATCATGATATGACTAATTATACACGATTGCAGTGGCGTGGCCACAATAACTTGCAGGCCTTACTTGTTCTGGAATTCACAAATCATCCTCCGAGGTGGCATTACCTGCTTTTTTGTTGCCTAGTTACAGGAAGCCCTAATAAATGTGCTGCTTTCAGAGGTTTGAAAGAAAATGGAAATTGTTTTACTGTAAAACAAAAATGAAGTCCACTCCTCATACTATTACACTGTAAGCAGAGGGGAAAAGAGTACATATATAGATGCTCTTATTTTTTCATATGGTCGTTGAATCATGGTCTGTCGTGGGTATCTTCCCTATAATAATGTATTTAAATAATCCTCACACCGCCAACTGTATCGAGTCTTTGTGGGAATTTAGGCACTGTATACACGTGTTGAACCTCTCACGAACATTTTCATTGCAAATGTTAAACATCAATAAATGAGTAACAGAATTCAAAACATGAGCATTTTCGTCGGAGCATAATATACTAAAAATGCTTCTTTAACTTCAACTTTTGCATGCTAAAGTAGAAAATTCAGGGGCATATTAGCAAGGGCTTTATCGCCGCTTTAGCGGCACTTTTTGCCGCTAAAGCGGCGATTTTCTTATCGCCCTATCAGCAAGTTGTCGCTAACAGGCGTTAGCGACAGCTTCTGGCGATAGCGGCCGGTTTTCCCATCGCCTTGCATGCCAGCGATAATTATCGCTAATGACATGCAAAGTAGGCGTTCCCAACTAAGCGACTGAAAACAGTCGATAACACAACTTCCCCTATTAGCAACGCAGGCGAAGCGATAAAAAATCTGCGCTAAGCGCGATTATCGCTAGAATTTAACACCTGCTAAAAACATGACTTACCTGTTTGTTGAATGGGAGGTGGATTGTCAGGCTAAGTCCACCATGGCGTTAATGCGTGAATATCGCTGGATTTCCAGCGATATTCACGCATTTCGCTCACTATCGCTGGATATTTTATCGCATTGGAGATAAACGTTGCTAATAGCATGTTATCTCCGCGATAATATCCAGTGATAGGCGGCACTAAAAAAAAACGCGCTAAGCGCGGTTTGCGATAATTTTCGCCTGTTGTTGCTAATATGCCCCTCAGTTTTCTAATGCTTTATTAAAATATTACTTTGCCCATATATCTTTAAAGATAAACATATACATTAACCACATATTTTGAGTGAAGTCCTTTCTATTCTGCATAGTTCCTATCACAAAGAGCAGTTAAGTGTAAATGATTCTGCCCTTTTGTAACATTAGCACTAAGGTTGAAAGAAAGATGTGGATTTTCCAAGCTAGATAGCGAAGGAAAGCACTGATTTTCTTAAAGACGAAGAGCCCAAATAAGAAAGCTATTATTGGCTCTAAAACTCAATTGACAGCCGCTAATGGCTCAATATATGTCTGCCAGGTATTCACAAAGCAATACCTGCTGAGCTAAATGGTTTTACTACTGTGTGATTCTAAAACATAAGTGCATACAATTACAATGTATTAAACATGCAAATGGTGGGGGGTGGGCAGATCAAGGTGTGCACTACATGGACCTGCCACAGAGATGTTTACAACGAAGAGAGCAAGAGTGCAAGAATTCTTGTATCCGCGTTATATTGGCATGGGATTTAAAGAACCAGCCTCTAGGAATGTATGGCTAACTGTATATCTGAAATAGAAGCACTCGAGTCGAAGAATTCCCCACTCTGGTTCTCCTCTAGCACTTGCTGCAGTTGAAGTTACTCATTTGCCTCCCATTTCTGGTTTTGTGGTTCTCTGTGACCTGTGGTTAGCTGTAGCTGTTTCCATAACAGAATGTTCAGGTGTACTCTAGCATCGTGGTAGTACCAAGATTGTTTATCTTGTGTAGTTTATCACATTTGAGGACATCACCACTTCCTCCATAGACCACCTTTTCTGCTCATACGAAAGAATCTCCAGGTCCAGGATGACCAACTACCTGTGCATTAATGGGTTCTTTGTGGTCCTCTGGATCAGATATCAAAGTTGATAATTCTTGAAAATGTCCTATATCTACTTGTCTGTTCAATGCTTCTTCACCAGCATTAGCCATCATGCAGAATCAGATTCATGTCCAACTGCCTAACCTTGACACTAATAAGCTTCTTGAAGCATTTAGAGATTCATGGTGATGGCAGGAGACATATACAATCCTTTTTCTCTTTTATAGTAAATGACAAGATAAGGTGCATGGTGGAATGGCATACTCTTAAATTAATATCCACATGATATGGGTGAAGTTCAAGCATTGTAAGTACTGGGTGAGGAAACATGCCTGCAGAGCAAGGCCCAAGGCCAAACCATAAGAGCCTACTGAGCATGGCCTATAGCCGTGTTCAGCAGGCACTGAGGTCAAAGGGTATCTCCAAAGGCCAGCCTTTACTTCTATGACCCATTTTACGCAGTCAAAGTCTGTCCCCAGTGGATAATTAATATGAAGTACTTGTTACAGGGATTATCAAAGGCCACGCGTTGAGCCCAGTATCAATTGGCTAAGCCCAGCATGTGATGGAGTGTGAGGACCGCCTACAGGTTATGTTTGAATGCTCTTCCACATACACAAAATCCACTTAGCATGTCAGAAGGCTATGCCTAAAGGGTGCTGATGAGGAGTGATTACAACAGGGCAAATCCCATTGTCAGAGATTGCACCCTCCACCAAAAGTCATTTAGTATTTCCTAACTTTAAAGAGAATGGAAAAACCACAGGTTTGGTGGGAGAGGAAACCAGCCAGTTTACAGAATTCCACCCACTTATTTAGTCCTTGATTGACAGCTTTTTCACTATCCACTATGTTTACTATTATATTAATTGTTTCCTTCTCTGAATGTAATCTGTGCATCCATATAGAAGTTTCCATTTGTATGTGCTGTACTCTGCAAACAAGTAACCATTATTGTTGTGTTTTCCTTTTCATCATCTATGTAACACTGCATATACTGCATGCTGTCAGTCTCTTCTTATGGTTCTGGCCAATAAATAACCTGAGCAGTTGTTTGCCAAAATATAATCTGCAAATGTATCCCTAAGTACTTTAACAGTGTTAGTGGTCAATGACTACATCAGTGACACTGCCATCATACTATATGTTGCACTGATAACACATCTAGACAAGTGTGATAGTTATCTTAAAATGTATGCACCTACTTAACAAAGTGTTTATACAGAAAGCTGTGTTACATTTACCTGTTGTCTCACATTTTTCATTGTAAATATTTTTACTCTGTGCTCCATGGGGTATATAGGCTCAAAACCTTACTGCTGCATTCTCATGTTGTCTGGAGCCTTTTCAAATCATGATTAATGTCTTATTGATAGTAAATCAATATGGCCTACTGTCCTAAGTTAAAAATGCAATGACAAAGGTGGGTGTCTAAAGGACCCCAACATGCTAAAGCACAACACTGCCACTTTTGTGTAATGACTTGCAAGTGTGATGTCATATCAATACTTTGCATCTAACTTGATAATACACATGTGACCTGGGAGTTTTTATACCTCCTCTCAGTCACACTACAGCTCTGTATATGTAAGGCCTAATATATATTGTTGTTAACTCTCCCTTAGGAACACAGAAAGGAGCATTTTAACATTACCAAGAGTATGAAGCTTTGGATGAAGCATTTAAAACCAAAAAGCAGAAATACAAACTTTATACGAGCAGTTCATATACAGAAGTGTTACTTATTATTGTGTTTGTCCTTATAGGATCTTCACCCAGAGATGAAGCTCTGGAAACAGCACTAAAGACCCTAACCACCATTCCAACTACTACAGAAGCCTTCAGTGGAGAAACAACTCCTGCTTTTCTGGATCCTGATGAGGAGCAGCATGGTCCATAAGGTGTGTTTTGGCAGGCTGCTAGGGTGAGCCTCGCTCAGCCTAATATTCGAACTGCAACTAATTTAGGGCCTGCTCCTCTACCTCAGTCTATATTTATCACAGTTCCCTGTGGCTCAGCATCTAGGAATACGTCTGCAGTGTGCACCCCAGACCTGGCTCCCCTATAGCCAACAGGAACAAAATCTGCAGTTGAGCCAGGATCCACTGTTATGGTCCACATTGTTCAAAGGCCACAGCAAAGGGCAGAGTACCATTGGGTTGAGCTGAATGAGGCCACTGATGCCCATAGTTTTCGTGAGACTATGTGCCACAACATCATTGGAGCAGTCTCCAGACACGAAGACCATATAGGCCAGATCAGAGGGTTCCTCAACAAAAAAAAATCTGCTTCTTGGGGAGCAAAACCAGTTGCAGATGGAGCACAATGACCTCATGGTGAGGCAGATATTAATATTGTACTTCCTTTCTCGGGTGGTGCAGGGTGGGATTAAGAACATTTGTAGAAGAGTCTTCTTCCCCTTTCTGTGGACCTTCTGTAACAGCCAACCCTGCACCAGGTTCCTCGCCAGAAAGCGATGCCCTGCAACCCCTGGAGTCAACTGTCAACACTTCAGACTCTGCAACTGGTAATACGTTCGGCCCCCTTAGAAGGGGTCATTTGACTGGACCAGTGGGAGAGGATTCCACCAAGACCTCCACCAAGAGGCACAAGACCAAATTTCCGTCTATGAGGCACTACCGATGACACGTGGGCCAATTTTTCTACACATTTGGCTTGGGATGAACATATATATTTTGTATATGGACTCCAAATATCTCTGGCTTTACTCTCATATTACAAATCCATCATTTTGGTTAATTCTGTGTCTGTAATTTAATTTCTCAATTCTTTAATGTTTGTTCTTATGGAAATTTCATTCGTATGCATTAATTGTATTCTTTAATAAAAAAATAAAAAGTATTAGTCAATTCATAGAAATAATTTTTTATATATATTGTTTGGTGGCTTGGTAATAACAGGAAATTAATAATTTATTGTAATGCATTTTAATAAGTAATCTACACATTAACATTGTAAGACAACACATATAATTTGTTATACAACTCTATATGTTAGTTAGCAGAAACTTTAACCTAATCCTCCTTACATTCTTCTGTCACAGCTAACATTTCAAAAAGACAAAGGGTATGATATTTTACATCTGTATTATTTCAAACATAAAGTTGTGCACATAATAATTACACCATCACTTTTGTTTTTCATAAAAAAACGTGTTATCTTCTAAATTGAAAGTAATCTTCAGTACAAAATAAATGTGATGAATTCATTGATTTTATTGATTTCAAATATATATTTATTACATATAACAAGCACATAATCTCATGTTTATTATGTTTGCCAACACAAATTTGTTCATAAACTTTTTATGTACATACCATGCATTTAATATTACATATGTACATACACAGAAATAGTACTAGCCATTATTAAAAACACATGTTGAAATGCATTCACCAGTCAGTAAATGTTTGATGGAAACCAAACACATAATACAAAGTTCCAAACACAAATTTTGTAGGGAGAGTGATTAAACAATCTTCAAGAATTACTTTTAAATTCGGGCAAAGATGGCGTCCGTGAGACGGACGTGTGAGCGTTGAGCTCCTCAGCGTGTTCCCCCTTTCTTCAAACAAAGTCTGCCTGAAGAATTGCTGTACAGCCCCGGAGACGTGATACCACGAAAAACTGATTTTCGTGAAATTTCACAGCAAGAAGTAAGCGACAACAGAAAGAAAATGCGGGATTAAGTAACCAGCGACAGCGATAGCTCTGGAATCAACCTACCCACCTAACCGCTCACCTGCGCTGATGGAGGGTCGGGAGCCTTGCCGGTAGGCGTACCTGGCAATTGAGCGGCCGAGTGGATGCCGGCACGCCGTGACCGAAGCCTAATTCTGGTTTTTGCAGTTGTAGGGCTTGGAGCGTGGTGTGTGGAGCGGGCGATCCGCTGGCCATTTTCGAATCCTCGGAGGTATTGAGTTGGACAAAGACTCACCGGTAAGCGTATCGCTAAAGGGGGTGCTGGTACCGACGGCAGAAACGCCACAGCATTGTAGCTGAAGGCGGACGATATATGTGAAAGACTTAGCCATATAACCCACAGAACTCTCTATAAGGATTCATGGATTGCTGATAGATTTATCAATTCTAGGCAGATACTTTGATGACTGTTGTTGCAATTAAAGCCGAAACTCAATAGTCGATAGATTTATTAATAATAGCTACTAAAGTGTGCAACTATGCCCCCTAAATCAGCCCGTGGTGGTAAGAGTCGGGGAATGTCGGAGCCCCAGGCTGGGAGCAGAATGGCAGTTACACCGAAAGTAGGTAGCAGCATGAAAGCGGCTCTGGAGGGGGAAGTAGGAGACCTGGACAGTCTTACACAGGGGGTTGAACACATGATGGACTCTAAAAAAAAAATGTTCCTCAAATGTTTGAAATATCAAAAAAGGAAAAGCAAGCGGTGACTAATGGTGGTAAAGAAAAAACGGTGCAAGCAAGGATAGAAGCAGAAGATACTGGTAATACAAATCTGCCCGCCAATATCTCAATACAGGCAAAATCTATGGATGAAGAAGGGAGCCAAAAAGGTAATGCGCAATCTGATAAGGGAAAAGGTCCGACTCTGGGTCAGATAGTGACATGGCCACAACAGAATATGTTAGAGGTAAGGTGATGTGAAACACTTTCAGAACCAGAAGGCGCTCAGGATGTTTTTGCATCTGATCTCTCTACGGATCATGGTACGGAGGAAGGGGAGGATCTAGGAAATGCAGCAAAGGCTAGTAGAGAGAGTGACCCGGGTGAGAAATTTTACTCGCTTTCAGAACCCTCGGATACTTCAGAGGATGAGCAAGATGAAGGTCCAAGATCTGGATCTTTGGAGGAGTCAGTAATCAGCCTGGGGAGTGAACCTAATACCTCAAATGTGCATGAAATAAGCTTGGATGCTACTATGGTACGCAAGGAAGTGGTAAACAAGGAGAAGGAGAAGGCATCTTACCCTCCGACAACTAAGAGTCTGATGTGGGAGATTTCTCTATCGCCGGAAGCCACCTCTCCTGGCAACAAAGTTGATGGTCAATCTATGGGTGCTGTTGGTGGCAATCCGGAAGAAATATCTCTGTCCGCAATCTATCAGTCCATAGTAGATCATAGACTTGAAACTCGCACGGAAAATCTTAAGACACATACAGCTTGTCGGAAGCTCCAAAACACCGTCAGAAGGATTGCAAAAACTTGCAATGAATTTACCGATAGAATGAACGAGGCGGAGGGACGAATATTGGTTCTAGAAGATGAAATGGCAGCACAAAAAACCACCTTACATACTATGACTTCTCACAGAGACGATATTCAGATTAAACTAGCTGACCTAGAGAACCGACTACGTCAGAATAATCTCAGAGTATTAGGTATACCCGAAGGTATGGAGGGTTCGGATGTCCGAAATTTTGTGATTGATCTATTCACTGAAGCTTTCCCTGATCTAACAATGTGGAACTGGACTACTGAGATCCAGAAGGCTCACAGGTTCCCGTTTAAGTAGCTGACTGCTAAAAGAGGACAAACAGAGATCAGGCCTAGGGCGATCCTGATTTGTTTAAACAACTTTTTAGCACGCCAGGCCCTGTATGATTTAGCTCGACCGGATATGAAATGGCAGGGAAAGGGGGTACAGTTCTTTGTAAGGCCTGACTTTTGTCACCATACTGTCGAAAAAAGATGGCAGCTGCGACAGCTCATAACTCCTTTCCAGAACAAGGGCGCACAGGCTTTTCTGCTAAATCCAGCCACACTGAAAGTAGTCAACAAAGGCCAAATGCGCTTTTTTATATCCGAAATACAAGCTAAAGAATATTTGGACTTTATCTGAGGAGCTAGAAGTGAGATTGCTAAAGAACGCTGGGCAAGATGCTGAGTCTAATATGTATAGAGATGATTAAACAAGGGTAATATGGTCAATGGGTAAGGTTTGGTAAAATGTATCTATGATGTCTTTAATAGATAGATATTTGGCAAAAAATGATAGTATAACTAGGATCAAGAAGAAGGGGGACACAGAGGCGCAAGTCTCTCCACATCGCAAGGGCCATAGGCTCTTTTGCCTGTGTAGTGGGAGAAGGGCGGGTGGGGGCTGAAGTGGGGAAAGGGTGGGGGGGGTCTGGGGTGGGATGGGAGCACAGGGGTGGTTAGGGGGGGTAGTAGAGATGGAGGATGAGTGGGGGGCACGGGGGGTAGGGGTGGAAGAGGGTCTAGGGGGGCAAGAGGGGAGGTTTGGGGAAGAGAAAATTGAAAAAGTGTGGAAATCAGGAGTACATAATGAAAAAGGGAAAATAAAATGTGCTAAGCAATGGCGAGCAAAAGCAATAAGAAATAATAGAAATAGGGATGGATAGTTTGCAAATTTGTACATCTACTGTGGCTGGCTTGAATGACAGGAAAAAGAGAGAGAGAGTTTTTCAGTTTCTTAGAACGGTAAATCCAGATGTGATATGTCTCCAAGAGACGCACATTCTCTGGAAGAATAAGGATTTGTTGGAAATCAGGGGGTATAATCTTGCGGTGTGTTCCACGCAAACTACTATGATAAGGGGAGTGGCTATATATGTGAAACAGAGTGCCGGGGGAGTTATCCGTACAGCTGCAGACAAATGGGGGCGCTGGGCTATAATGGAGTTAAATACGGGGTTAACTGTGGCTAACATATATGGGTCCAATTTAGATGATGAAGCTATTTGGGAAGAACTAGAGGTGGAATTAGCTACATGGTCACAAACACTGATCATATGCAGAGATTTTAACATACATATAGAAGTGGATACACAATCGCAGAGGTATAAATAGTCAGGGAGAAAACCAAAAGTATATAGAGCAATAAATACACTCACAGAAACTCATGGGCTGATAGACGTATGGAAAGAGAAGAAACAAAAAGACCCTGGGTATACGTACTTTTCCCATCCCCATAGGAAATGCGTTAGACTGGATTATTTTTTGGTGTCTAGCCAGCTGACAGATAAGATAGATATTAGGAAATTACCCCAACTTTTTTCCGATCACAATCCTCTGGTGTTGGAAATAAAAGCTATGGCTGGTAGGCAAAAACAGAGCTTATGGTCTTTTGATAAGAAGTTATTAGCCGACGAGGGATTTTGCTCCTATATTAAACAATTTTGCTCCTATATTAAACAATGGGCGGTGGAATTCTTTGACTGTAATAGATACAGTGCAACTCGTGCGACGGTTTGGGATACTTTTAAGGCCGCTTTTAGGGGCGAAGTAATCGGATATACAGCTTGAATCCGAAAACAGCAGAAAACAGAAACGGATCACCTGATTAGGATATTGACAGAACTGGAAGCTAAGCATGTTGGATTAATAAGAAAGGGGGGTGTGGAAGAGGCATTACGGGAGCATATGTTAAAGCTAGCAATAGCTAAATCAGATATCAATGTGCACTTTCAGGAGAAGGTGGCTCAAGTGTTTCAAGCATATAGGGGGGAAATGTATGAATACGGGGAGGCAATAGGAAAAACATTGGCATATAGGATAAGGCAGAAAAGCACTAGAAACAATATCTTGAAAATCAAGAATAATAAAGGTCTGAGAAGATAATGGAAGTTTTCGAGGAATTTTATGGAAGACTATATCAAGCGGATACGGTGCTGGATGTGCCAGAGACAGAGGATAGCAATCCTACTTTGCCTAAATTGGAAGAAGACATAGCACAGGAATTAGAACAGGAAATCACTATGCAAGAGGTTCAGGAAGCATTAGGATCTCTCTCTGCAGGAAAAGCCGCTGGACCGGATAAAATACCGGTAGAAGTGTATAAAATGCTAGGCACACAGATCCTCCCTATCCTACATGATTTATATTTAGGTATACAATATAGTGGGGTCCCACCAGTATCATGGCAGGGTACAGATATGGTGGTTTTCCCTAAAAAGGGTAAAGCCTTAGAACTACCATCTTCATATCGGCCGATATCGTTAATGAATGCGGACGCAAAGATATATTCTAAAATAATGGCCTCTCGGCTGCAAAGAATAGTCATCTCAATGGTATCACCCTGGCAACATGGCTTTGTTCCTGGTAGGGGGACCACAGACCACATTAGACGTGTTATATCAATATTGGATATTGCAGAAGCAGAGGGCATGGAAGTGGCTGTGGTCCTTCTCGACGCAGAAAAAGCTTTCGACCGAGTGTCCTGGCAATTTTTGTGGGACACTCTGGCCGATAGAGGGCTCGGTCCTGGATTTTTGAGAGCTATTCAAGCCATGTATTTTAAAACGTATACACAGATACAAGTGATGGGGAATACATCTAGGAGAATTGAAATTTCAAGGGGCACGCGCCAAGGGTGTCCCTGCTCTCCTATTTTATTTGCATTTTATCTTGACCCATTCATAGTAATAATCTTGAATAATCAGGTGATTAAACCAATTATTACACAAGGATATGAGACAAAGATCCTTGCGTATGCAGATGATATTGGGATAGTCACAACAGACAATTAAAGAAATTGAAAATATGGCAATAGAGTTTGGGACGCAGTCAGGTTACTTGTTAAATAAAGAAAAAACGCAAATTGTATGCTCTACTCAATGTCATCTGCAGGACCCTCGGGTAATCGAGAAGGCCATGTATTTAGCGGTGTGTGTGGACTAGCGCTTGCCTGGCGGTGTGTGTGGACTCGCGTTTGGCTGATGGTATGCATTGGATGGTGCTTGGCTGGCAGTGTGCGTGGTTGGTGCTTGACTGGCAGTGTGGGTGGACTGTTGAATGGCTGGTGGTGTGATTGTGTGTATCCACCATCCTTCTCTTACTTAGAATTCACTGCAAACCTAAAATTTAGCTAAACAGTCACATTTTCCTCAAATGTCTGTGTGGGAAAGGTGAAGGATCACCGCACCGGCACAAATTTCCTACCACCCAGCGTTCCACTCAATATCCTGATAAAAATGATACCTCACTTGTGTGGGTGCCCAAAGCAAAGTCAGCCTATAAACATATAACAAAAACTGCCCATATGGACAAGCTTTGGTTCCCCCTCAGTTTTTCATTTTATAAATTTTAAGGGTGACTCGGCTTTGGGCACCCACACAAGTGAGGTATGATTTTTATCAGAAAACAGAGGAGAACGCTCTGTTTATGCCGGCATGCTGATCCCACGCTGATCTCACACAGAAATTTGAGGAAAATATCATTTTTTAGCTAAATTTGATGTTTGCAGGGGATTTTGGTTAAGAAAACAGTGGGTGATCAACGCAAGCCACACCTCCCTGGACTCCCCCGGGTATCTAGTTTCCAGAAATGTCTGGGTTTGGTAGGTTTACCTAGATGGCCGCAAGCCCGGGAACAAAAACCCCGAATGAGCCAGACTTTAGAGACATATTCAAAGAGAAACCATTACATGCGTACAGGAGATCCAAGAATCTCAAAGAACTATTGATGACACCGAATCATGAGTAGCAACCAACACCACAGGTGACGAAGAGATGCCAAAATTGCATACACTGTAATAATGTCATAACTGGTACCAAAATCAATCATCCAAGAACTGGAGAAACCATTGAGCTAACTCACACAACAGATTGTAACTCAAAAAATCTAATTTACAGCATTAAGTGTCCATGTGGACTTCTTTATGTCGGTAAGACCGAGAGGAAAATTAAGACACGTATTTCAGAACATAAGAGTACGATACGGACACTAAACAAAACTTCGAGTTAAGCAGTACATTGGTCCACAGAAAGACATTCCATATCACAATTACGGTTTCAGGTAATAGAAACTTTAGCACCCATGCCGGGGAAAGATCAAACCAGACCTTTACTGCAAAGAGAAATTTTTGGGATCAAAAAATTGGATACACAGCAGCACAAAGGGCTAAATGAAAAGATTGATATGAGTTGTTTTCTGTAAACACACAATGAGTGAGATAGTAAAAATCTGGGTTTATGATATCTGTAATCTGAGACTGTTTTTATTGCTCACACAACAGAAGGAGTCTGTTTTGAACTCCGACACTTTAACAAATTGCATGCACCAGGGTCACTGGGCAATCTACTAACCACCTTAGAACACATTGACTGTATAGGAGTGAATGATGTTCCCGGTTTTCGCACTCTATCCATGTTTTGAGTCTTAGAGTGTTCTTCTTTGGTGTGCAGGACACTGTCTAGATGCCATCTATCCCTCATTTGTAAGGTAACCCCTGATTTAATGTCACTGAGAGCTACCTTTTCATAATGGCAACTGCAGCTATGGGTTTCATGCAGTCGAGCATGGGTCCATCTTCTACCATTACTTTAAGGACCTCCTGTATGGAATAACACAATTCCGGATCTTTTGTGGGACGTAGGTGTTTAGATATCATTGGGGCATTTAGTTGAATTTTCTTTAGAGGAGTGCAAATGGGAGAATAGAATAAATATCATTGTTTAGAGAATATGGATCCTTTGTTAGTTATATCTGAACCACCCTTCCAAGATGGCGGTTGAAGTTTTTGGTAACTTGATGTTGTTGCTTAGCAGTCCGTCGTCTAATTACTTCAGCATAGGATCTTTTGAAAAGAGCTCAGCGTCGGGTTCCACGACCGGCAGTGGCATCCAACCTTTGTTAGGAATCTTCCCACATGGTGTCAGAGTTAAGCGCGCGGTGTTGTAATGTTTGATCAGGTCAGTTGACAAGCTATGTCCCACAGGACTTGTATGCACTAATGAGATCACTGTGTACTTAAGAGTATTGGCCGTTGTTTTTCAATTTATAGGTTGTTTTCATTCTATTACGAATCAGAGCTGCGGCGTTTATACTTCTCTGACATTGAGTGAGTCTTGTATGATCAAATTATTTGAATGAATGGGGAGAGATGATGTTTTACATCCTACACTCACTGAATTCACGAAATTCCAAGCACACAAGGTGTGTAATATGGGGATCATCTATTGGTTTGGTACAATGAGACACTGGATGTTGCATTTTAATTCAAACAAGACCACCTGATAATATCATTACCACCATCATGTATAACATCTAATTGTTAACAGTACTAAGTAGAAGTGCTTTAAAAAGAGGATGATGAACGGTTCACCCTGCACATTGTTATTTTTATTTTTACAGATTGGCCCCTGATGAAGGGACAGATGTCCCGAAATGATTTGGGCATGGAAGAAAGTAATATTTGTATAATGTACAATCTGTGATATAAACAGAAAAAACAGATGTATTAACATGTATGTTGAAGTAAATATTTATGTATTTTGCATGTTTCATGAAGATTTGAGGTGACAACACATTACTCAAATATATATTATTGTGAAAAAAGTCAAAGATTGTAAGCATTTGTTTTTGCGAATTGTGCACATTGGAATAAGTACAAGTACTTGAATGTATGATTTAGATGTTTCAGAGGCATGCTAGACATCATGCCCCCAATGTAGCACGCAATAGTTAAAAGGATTATTATTTATAATCAGGGTTTAAATAAGGAGTGATCCACTATCATTTTTTACGGACTAATATCAGAGGCAATCTCCATCGAGAGGGACACACAACAGGGGTGTCCACTGTGGCCGGTCTTGCTTGCCTTGGCGATGGAGCCACTAGCAATTAGGCTACGACGCACCTGTGGGGTATCCCCGTAGATGGCCATACTCATGTAATCTCATTATACGTGAATGATGCGCTACTATATATCCGTCAGCCAGAAGAAGCGATCCCAGTGCTCCAGGCCTGACATCGACTCAAACGAAGTTCCTTTGGGTTGATGTCGGGCCTGTATGTGAATTGCCTGAAAACGGTTGTCTTTCCACTAGCAGCTTTGGCGAAGGAGGCAACATCGGACCTTCCGGAGGTCGGATTTAATTTGAAGAGCAGTCATTTTCGATACCTCGGCATACAAGTGGCTCACCGACCGGAAGTGCAGTATGCATTGAATGTAGGAAAAGTTATCGATGGCCTCAATCAATCGATATGATTTTGGAATAAGCTTCCCCTTTCCGCCATTGGCAGGGTGGCCATGGCGAGGATGGTGATGCTCCCGAGGTGCCTCTACGAACTCCAAAATTCGTTCTGCAAAATACCGAAAGCCACATTTGATACGCTGAATAGCCTCCTAATCTCACTAGTATGGGCTGGGGGATGCAGCAGAGTAAAACTAGATGTCCTCAAGCTTGATACAGAATTGGGAGGCCTGGGCCTCCCAGACTTCAGGCTCTACTACCTGGCAATACTTCTAAAATACACGGCACAATGGTGTGTGGAAGGCCAGAATATGGAGAAGGAACTGCTAGCGGATCGAAGCAATGGAATGGAACTCCCAAGATACCTCAGGATGGGTTCCGGACCCGTGAAGACTGCCCCCATGTGGCTCGACAGTTGGTGGAAGCATGGCAGCAGGCAGTCACCCTGGTCATTCGGAGGGCCCCATACGCCAAAGCACTCCCCCTGCAGTGGTTGCAGGGCTTCAGCCATATCCAAACGGTAATGGACATTACGAAGTGGTACAAAGGGGGATGCCTGGCAGCCAGGGACTTATATGTGAATGAAGTATTTTTAATGTTTGATGACGCAAAAGAATGGTACCAGGTCTCAGACAGCCACTTCTTGCAGTATGCAAAAATAACACACGGCTCATGATGTGTGGACTTCATTCCCAGATGAACCGGTAGAATCTCACACATTGACCTTACTCCTCGGCTCAGGCTCCACCAGAGGGTTAATTTCGGATGTATATAAAACCCTAAAAGCGGACCGTACTATCAAGCTATCTCCAACCAAAGACAGATGGGAAACAGACCTACCCACCCCGCTTACAGAGGGAGAGTGGACAAGAGCGTTCACGCAGGTCCGCGAGGTAGCCAGTACTGCTAGATTTAAACGTACTCAATTTTACTATTTACACCATGCGTATCTGACACCTCAGCGATTGGCACGTTTTACCCCTGGGAAATCTGCGGCCTGTCCCAGATGTGGCACTGACCCGGCTACATTCCTCCATATGACTTGGAGCTGTGTCCGCCTCCATGTATACTGGCGGCAGGTGAGACAGGCGATAGGTGCAGCTAGAGCGGTACTCCTAGAGGCATCCATTAAGCAATGTCTGCTGGGAGTGCTTCCAGTGCCAAAAAAAGGGGCACGCATGAGACATAAATTCGCACTTGTAGGCCTGATCGTGGCCAAGAGTCGAATTGCAATTCACTGGATTCACAACGCACCCCCTGATATCGATAAATGGAAGGCAGATATGGGAGAATGAATCGCCTGAAAGTGGTACGTAAGGATGAGAATGCAGAGCGAGATTTGGACGAATGGGAGTGTATGTTAGAGACGCTCTGCTCAACTGCTGGCCAGCCTGAAGACGGAGAAGGCATGGCAGGGACTCCAGATACTACACAACCTGCACAGGGTTCAGATAATGTTAGTACCCCCCTCTAACCCCCACACACACATAGGTAAACACCGAGTGAGGATGGGATTGACTGGCCTTCCACTCCACCTGAAGCTACCCCTCTGGACACCTGACAGCCGAGCCCTAGACAATAAACAACTTTCGCACATGACGAGACCCGTAACCAGTCGCTGCCACTCCTCTCCTTCACACCTTCTTTTTTTCACTTCTTTATATAATTAGGCACATTATTGTTTCTTTCTTTTTAGTTATCTCTGGTTACTGATATTTCTGAGTAAAAATGGTTGCACGCAGGAATCCGAGATTGACAGACGTCTGAGCACTGTCACAGCTATACGAGTGTTCAAGAGAATGTAACAGCTAAACGTATTGTACATGAATGTTAAGCCAAGAACTCCTATGCTAGCAAATAGTTGGCTCGCCATTTATACATTCGGCCTGGGCGGAAAACTACGCTACGCTCGCGTAGTTTGCGCAACTACACGCTACGCGAATTGCACGTAGCACAGTGCAAAAACGCGTAGCGGGCATTTTTTGCTTGCTCGCGGTCCTCAACGTCAAGTTGGCGAATGCGAGCGAGCAAAATGACATCCCGGCGAGACTTTTTCTCGTTCGCGATCAGCAACATCAAGTTGCCGATCGCGAGCGTGGAAAATAAACCTCCGGCGAGATTCTCAACGCGGGGAGGTCAGGTTTCTCATTGCGAGTGGTCGCGTATGCTCGCGACCGCTCGCGATGAGAAACTACCAGTCCGCGTTGAGAAAACTGCCGCTCGAGTACAAATCTACTCGAGCGGCAGAAAACTGTACCGCTTGCACTGTGCAAGATGCCGTTTGCAATGATTGCACAGTGCGGACAAGCATCCGGCACTGTGCAATCATTGCGAACAGCATTTCCTACCGCACTACGCAGTTCGCGTAGTGCTACGCGTAGCTCGCATAGTGCGAAGTGCACTTCGCGTAGCTACGCGTAGCACTACTACGCGAACTACGCCCAGGGTTATTATACATATGGCACTCTGCGGGATGTGTTTTTGTGCAACATTCCTAATAAAAACAAGGTTTTTTTTAAAATAAAAAAAAAACTAAATGTGACTAAGATCAGTCCTGAAATATTGTCTTAATCATAAAAATCATGAAAATATCTTGTTGAATCATAGTCACATCTAAAAGTGAAAAGAGAAAAACATATAACTGTGTTGAGCTAACCTTTCCTACATGTATAAGGTAACCCTACATTTTAGTTGAATTCTCATTAAGACTTGACCAAGTATTTTTATAGCTGTGAAGCTTAACCAATGTAGGATGTGGGGAGTTGTTTTAATAGCGATGAGAGGTTTCCCTGAGTGCAGCTTATTAGACCGTAGTTGCATTTAAAAATCAGAATAATGGAAACAACCATTAGAATATAATCTTACCAACAACTGTACAGCAACTTATGCACTTTGAAAAATACTCAAGAGATCAGTTATATAGAATCGCAAGCAAAATCCTCTAATCCCACACTGCACACCCATGTGTGATACAATGAAATAGCTCACGTCTTAGCAGTGCTTGATCCTGCATCTTACTGCGCACATCACTCAGTTCATGTGGCCTTTATTACAAATATTTCTGGTACATGTGCACTGAAAATCAGAGACAAATCCTCAAAAGCTCCGTATCCTTAGATCTCTCACAGAAGCATTAGATACCTTGCTGCTCAATGGAACCTCCCAGCAATATTGGGACATGTCCCAAAGCATCAAAAGTCTTACTGCGCATAACAAAGCATTGTGTACTACCTGCGCCATTATTGTAACTCGCTACTAATCCTGTTAAACTCTTAGGGGCAGATCTACAAGAAAGTGCCGCAGCGTGGCGCTGCAAGCCCTTTGGCTGCGCCACGCTGCGGCACTTTTCAGAGCACAGGAATGCGACATATTTACAAGAATATGTCGCATTCCTGTGCTTCTCCCTGCGCTGGCGCACAAACAGCTGCCAGCGCCGGCGCAGGCACCCTTGCACCATGGTGCAAGGATGCCTGCGCCATGGGGAGATTGTTTTTGTGCAGGAAGGGGCACCTTTCTGCACAAAAACAATCAGTACAGGCTTTTCCTCTTTCAATGCGTGCTGCAGAATGCAGCACGCATTGAAAGAGAAAACGAGGAGAAATGAAAACATTTCTCCTCGGTGCGCTCGCTACGCCACCTCTAGGGTGGCGTAGCTCAGACGCATCTCCAGATTTACGATTTCTCGTAAATCTGGAGATGTGTCTTGTTCCATGGGTGTTTCGTGGGAACACCCACAGCAACACCCATGGAACGCCCCTTCACCGCAAAGTGTTGCGTGTGAAGGGACGGTATTTACAAGGAGAGGAAAAGTCACGCATGGTGGCTTTTCCTCTCCTTGTAAATATCGAGGAGCCCCCTGCGCCACCAGTACGTCACGAAAAGTGACGTACTGGTGGCGCAGGGGGCTTGTAAATCTGCCCCACACTATACTTGGTGATAAATAAGACGGCGATTAAGCCTTCTCTCTCCCCAATATAACACCAAACCACCTCAACTCACAGCTATAGGAGCAAAGAAATCAAAAAGCCACATACCCAGCACTGTTTCTGCTTATATTTTTGCAAGTAAAGTTTAAAAAATGATCTACAAAAGAAACACAGGTCCCGAGCCCCAATTAACAAAATCAAAGCCTTTCTATTGTGATAAAAGACAATATGTTACAGCTATCCTCTGTTACATACTGAGGGGCAGATCTACAAGAAAGTGCCGCAGCGTGGCGCTGCAAGCCCTTTGGCTGCGCCACGCTGCGGCACTTTCAGACCACAGGAATGCGACATATTTACAAGAATATGTCGCATTCCTGTGCTCTCCCCTGCGCTGGCGCACAAACAGCTGCCAAGCGCCGGCGCAGGCACCCTTGCACCATGGTGCAAGGATGCCTGCGCCATGGGGAGATTGTTTTTGTGCAGGAAGGGGCACCTTTCTGCACAAAAACAATCAGTACAGGCTTTTCCTCTTTCAATGCGTGCTGCAGAATGCAGCACGCATTGAAGAGGAAACGAGGAGAAATGAAAACATTTCTCCTCGGTGCGCTCGCTACGCCACCTCTAGGGTGGCGTAGCATTCACACGCATCTCCAGAGTTACGATTACTCGTAAATCTGGAGATGTGTCTTGTTCCATGGGTGTTGCGTGGGAACACCCACAGCAACACCCATGGAACGCCCCTTCAACGCAAAGTGCTGCGTGTGAAGGGACGGTATTTACAAGGAGAGGAAAAGTCACGCATGGTGGCTTTTCCTCTCCTTGTAAATATCGAGGAGCCCCCTGCGCCACCAGTACGTCACGAAAAGTGACGTACTGGTGGCGCAGGGGGCTTGTAAATCTGCCCCTGAGTACTTCGATTTTTATCTTTCCACAACAAACTGCACGGACCAACCCTATCAAGCAACGCCTCGTCATTAGTTGCTTCTCCAATCAGATGGCGCGACAATTATTTTCAAATGTATCTAGAGCAAAACACAAAGTCTGAAATGAAGTTCAGGCTCAACACTTATCAGCAAAAATCTTCAAGTGATCCGACCACGACTCTCAGAATCACAATGCTCAAATCAGCTTCATATTTATATTTACACCAATGATGGTCCAACCTGAAGTAAAACTTACTATTAAAAAATGTGTTTTCCGCTGTCTCTATCATATTGAAGAAATCCAAAATAAAACATTTATAAAACATCGAATTAACTTATCACCATAGACTCCGATTCGAGGCATAGTCGGATGTACAACCTATCCGGTACACTAGTCCCTGAAGTTACATTCCACCGGCAACCCCTAACACTTATACATACTCATTTTGATCAAATTTGTTCTGAATTCCCTCCAGAGAAAATAAATAATTAGTAATTGACATTTTTCCAATTTAGGCATCATGAACCTGGAATTGCACCCTATTGTAACCATTCCTAGGTATTCTTGTGTGAACCATTCTGCTACCATCCAGCACACATCTTGTATTGTGACACACAACCTATCAAACACTTGGGGGCATATTAGCAAGGGCGTTATCGCCGCTTTAGCGGCACATTTTGCCGCTAAAGCGGCGATATTTCTATCGCCCTATTAGCAAGCTGTCGCTAACAGCTGTTAGCGACAGCTTTATGGCGAAAGCGACCGTTTTGGTGCCGCTTTGCATGTCAGCGATATATATCGCTAATGACATGCAAAGTAGGCGTTCCCAACTAAAAGCAACTGAAAACAGTCGCAAACACAACTTCCCCCTATTAGCAATGCCCGCGAAGCGATAAAAAAGTCATGCTAAGCGCGATTATCGCTGGAATTTAACACCTGCTAAAAACTTGACTTAACCATTCTAGTCAATGGGAGGTGGATTGTAAGGTTAAGTCCTCACCTGCCTATTAGCAAGCTATTCATTAGCGCAGTGATTTTATCGCTGGATTACTCGCGCTATTGCTGGGTTTCGCCGCTATCGCTGGATTTTTTATCGCCTTGGAGATAAGCGTTGATAATAACGCGTTATCTCCGCGATGAAATCCAGCGATAGCCAGTGATAAAAAAAACAGCGCTAAGCGCGCTTTGCGATAATTATCGCAAATCCTAGGTAATATGCCCCTGCAAGTTCAAAATAAGTGTTAAAACAAATATTCATATTATTTACATGTTCTTGAAACCTCTTGTCACAGCTTCCCCGTACGCGTTATTTTTACTGAACTTATTATGAATGTTAAAGTTATTGTGTGGAACATTATGCAGACTTAGGGGCTGATTTACAAGCCCCTTGCGCCACTTTTGCGTCACTTTTAACATGGGAAAAGTGACGCAAAAGTGGCTCAAGGGGCTTGTAAATCTGCCCCTTAGAGTGTGTATTTAATTCAACAAAATGATACTGTGGAAGAATGATATGTTAAAGTCATTTATGTGAACATATTGTGCTGATCTGGTTTGAAAAAATGTGATCACAGAAAATGTGGTTGTTTACATTTGCTATCAGTAATTTAGAATAAAAAACTTTAATAGAAAAGTGATTCTTGAATATTGTTCAATCACGCTTACTACAAAACTGTTGCTTGTTATTCTAAGTCCTGAGTTGGCTGGGCACCAATCAAGTAGGTGGAGGGTGCTTTTTAGAATCTTAGGCCATTTTTACTATAATACAAAGAAGTACCACAACAGGACATGAATTGTTTACATTCCACATCTGCACATCACAAGTCATGTAACTTACCCAACCCAAGATTCGGAACTGATTTGTTTGTGCTACAGAAGATGACAGTGTGATGTGACCTTTCCCATTGATGTGTATGATGCATTTCAGTGTTTGATTTTACACTGACGAATAAAATGTATAATTCACAGGACATCAATTTTCTAAACTAAAATGGTCCCCTTCTCATCTAAAACTTTAGGAAGATACATTTTGCACATTCAAGGTAGGCCAGTCTTCTAGGTAACAAATAAACACAAATACAAAAAAACATCATCATATATAACCATCTTCAGTGTACATATTATAAAACTCACAAATTAATGATCTCCTACAATTGTCTTTCACTTATATAGAAATAATAAACAACAATTAATAGGTACATTTAGTACTACTTCCCCTCATGAAAAGAAGTTGTCTATTACATCTAATCTCAGATCATTTCTGAGTCCGAGTTCCAAAAAGAAAAGCAAAAAAAACAAAAGGGGGCAGGGTAGGAATACCCTGACCCCCTAGGTCTGAGGGTGGGGTCCCAGAGGGACCCCGTCGGGGCCCAAAAACATTCTTTTTGAAATTGTTTGCAGTAAAAATTGCAGCGGATCCACGAATCTCAGCAAAACGTTTTTAAAAAACAAGCACTGTCTCCCATGCTTTTTTAAACTTCAGTTCCCATGTGGACCAGGACCAGAGGGCAAACAAAAATAAGTATATTGGTGAGGGGGCGCACTTGGACCCCATCCTCATGGTCGATTTCAGCACCAGGGACTGCTACCTCCCTGGGGCCAAGCCAATGCACATTGCAGGGGAAGGGGCCGTGCAGCCCACCTCCCCAGGCCATTTACGGCCCGGGGACTATCACTTCTCCAGGGCACGGCCTATGTTTACAAGGGGAGGGGACCGCATGGACCCCCCTCCTGGGCCCTTTTCAGCCCCGGGGACTACCACCTTCCTGGGACCAGGCTGATTATTACAAGCAGGAGGAGGGCCACGTGCCCCCCTCCTGTGCCATTTTCAGCCCCTTGGACCGCCACCTCCCTGGGGCAGCCGGTGCATTTTGAATGGAGGAGGGGGGGCACGCAGCCCCCCTCCGGGAGCCATTTTTGGTCTTGAGGACCGCCACTCCCCAGGGCTGGCTGCCTATGTCCCAAGTAGACTTGGGCAGAGCTCGTGGAGTTCTGCATACCAAAAACCTCTGCTGCGCTACGCGGATTGCTTAAAGCGGTGGACTGCATTAGGTTGTGCCATTCGTGCTGATTTTTAGCTCCGGTGTTTGTCCCGCACTGGAAAATCAGCATGAACGGCACCATGCACAGCACAAGAGGGCGCTGCTTCTTTCTGCAGCTCAAGTAAATAGTCTACTCTAGCGGCAGCTTCCTCAACGCAAACGGAAGGTTCTCAATGCAAGTGGTTGCAGCCATCCGAGACCGCCCACATTGAGAAATCTCGTCAGGAGGTGGTCTGGAGTAAGTTTTTCCTTGCTCGCCAACTTAACATTGGTGAGCGAGGAAAAAAACACCTCTGCGTGCTCCACAGAGTGCGGAGTGCTAAAAACTCTGTGAACAGAGCGGAGTTCACTGCCCAGGCCTAGTCCCAAGGTGCCCACCCTCTGAAAATAGTGGTTTGCTTTCACTTGGTGGGAACTTTGACTGCTCCCTCCAAGTGAGAGCAAACAGTAAGTCCACTTCCAGCGGGCGTGTGCAGGAAAACTGCTCCCGCCCACTGGGAGTGGATTTTTCATCTGTTTCCCAGGCCCACTGACAAGCGGGCAGGAAAACAGATGAAAACATTGCTCCGCATGAAGGGAGCAGCATTTTTTGCTGCTTTCCGTGTGCAGGAGCAATGCTGACTCCCGCTGGAGGCAGGGAGCCAGCAGGGATCATGGGGTCCTTCAGGCTCCCCCCGAGGCCCCCAACAGCGCACACTGGGTTCCCTGGGTGGGGCAAGGGCACCCACCATGAAGTGGCTGGGCCCGGAGGATGGGATCCCTGAGGCAAAAATTGGCCCAGTGAGGGGCCCGCACGTCCCACCTCCCCTAGAACTAATTGGCTGGGCACTGGGGGATGTGGTCCCTGGGGCCAAAATCGGCCTGTGGAGGAGGATCGCTTGTCCCCCCTCCCCTTTTACTAATTGGCCAGGCCCAGGGGATGGGGTCCTCAGGGTTTAAATAGCCAAGGGAGGGGGCCCTTGTGACCTCCCTCCCCTTTCAGTAATTTGCCAGGGCCAGGGGGATGGGGTTCCCGGAGCTAAAATAGGCCCAGGGAGGGAGGCCGCTTGGCCCCCCTCCCCTTTTAGTAATTGGCTGGACGTCAGGTGATGCAGTCCCTGGGGCCACGCAGCCCCCTCCCCTTGCACTAATTGGCCAGGCCATGGGGATGGGGTCCCTGGGGCCGAAATCGGCCCGGTGAGAGGGACCATGCAACCCCCCTCCCTTTTAGTAATTGGCTAGGCCCTGGGGGATGGGTTTCCCAGGGCCATAGTTGGCCTTCTGGGATGGGCTGCGTGCCCCCCTCCTGAGTTGCCTGCAAATGAGGGGTTGGCGAGGTGAGCAAAAGAACAATGGATTTAACCCAGATCTCTGACTGGGGGTGAATGTATGATTTGTTCAGCATTCTGTCCATCATTTGTTTATGCAGCAATTTTTGCCGTAAGTGGGATGGTATGCCCAGACGTGGGTCCCTTGCCGACTGCGCCACTATATTCAAGCTAGTGTGGCTGATGAGGGGTGATATCACAAAACCGGTCCCCGGATGTTTGTTTCCGGTCCAGGGAGGACCTGGCTTGGCAGTTCGGGCTGGACTGTTCCCATGAGGAGCAGGGTCAAGACTGATTTGCATATGGCTGGATCAAAACTGGGGTGGCGGGGTGAGCAAAAGAACAATGGATTTAACCCAGATCTGTGACTGGGGGGTGAATCTTTGACTTGTTCAGCATTCTGTCCATCATGTGTTTGCATTGCTAAAGAAGGACTCACACTCTCCTCAACCAACAACCCAATTTCTCTCAGTTCATGTGATATTCCTGAAATTTTCTCTTAACCCCACTTTTTGTATTTACGTGCCATTCATGGTAAATATTTACCACAAATGCTCCATCCACTGTAAAAATGTACAGTAAGTGACTATTGTTCACAGTGCTGTTGTTTTTGCACTATTTTTAGTGCAAAATGTGTTCCTGTATCAAAAAGTTGATGCAAAGACACATTTCAAGGGTATTGTATAGTGCTAAATGGTAGATATGCATTTCACATAATGTCATATCAAGTAATTTTGCTGAAATTTCATGTAATTATGCGAAAGCAAACTATGCAAATTTCATCCACCCCTAATCATAACCCTAAATTCTAAAAACTTGAAATGAAGATCAACCCCAGGCAAAATTCACTTCATCCTGCTACAGATTATTTGTTATAACACACAAAGACTCTTCTTCGCATTATTGGAAGAACTCCTCACAGGTTTGTGTTATACCTAGAAATGTCTCTGTTTTGAGTTTTTAAACGCTCTAATCTTAAAGAAGGCACAAAGGATGATGCCTCTAACCCTCTTTTTTCTAACACTGTCAAAGATTGTCACTCATTTTCAAAACAAGCAGACTTGCATTTTTCTTACCTCAGAAATTAAAGTCAGTTACTGACACTCAAAATTTGCTCCTCTTAACATGAAGTTTACCTTTTTGGGTGTGGTCTCTTTTTTTTCAATCTTGTGAGACGCAACACCAGATTGATTTAAACTAGTCATTCAGAAGTGAGGTCAAATCTTGGATCCACTGTGGAATTGAAAATGATGCATTTGTGCCCTTACCCTGAGACCAGTCAAGTCTCATCTAGGATTTCTTCCTGGTACTTGATGAGCGAGGTATCACCTTTGCGTCTCACTGGATTTTTTCTAAGTAGCAAACACAGACTCTTTGGTGGGATTAATTTTATAGCAGGGACCAACGCAACGTGGCTGATATGCTATATCAACTGGAATTTGTAGTCCCTAACCCAAAGTTGCATTCATGCCATCATTTTACCCCCCACCACCCGTGCCTTGCCACCACAATGCTCACAACAGCAGAAGTACCAATGCTGACTTGAAGTCCAAAATGCCTCAACCCACAGAGCCCTGACAACCTTTGCCATGACTCAAATCTGCCAATTCTTTATGTCACCACTGAAACAGCCCTAGAGGCAGGATACAGGGTCCTGAAATGAGACCCATTATCAGTTCTCATGTACTTGATGACTCCATGATTGACCATCATTCTTTCTAGTTTTGGGATCAGTTCATATACGGACGTAGAGTTCACAATCCCAACTTCCAGGTACATATAGTAATCGTTAATGATAACAAACAGATGGAAGCCATCTACTAAAGCACTAAAATAAATGCTTGCTCTCACTCTTGCGTATTGTGGTACTTCTTCAGCATTTATTGGAGCCAGAGGTGGGGAGTCAGGTCAGCTGGATGCTTGGCAGTGATGAAATTATCCAATTATACTTTCTACCATCTCATCCAATCTGGGAAAACAATGAAGCCAGCTCTTGGTTTATATGATTTTTTGGTACCCAACAGGGGCCAGCTGTACCACCACGTATGCAAGCACTCTTGGTATAACTATTCAGTTCCATCGCGGGAGACACCATTCTAACATCAACTCCAGTTCATTTCTCACATTGTACAGTAATGTGAGAACTTGTCTGGCCTCAGGAGTGCAGACCAACAGGTTTGAGGTCAGTGACTTCCAGTTTTCCTTCTAACTGCCTCAGATCTCTAGTTGTAGGCAATCATCATTTTCTGTGGTAAATCTAATGTCTCCTAAAAGCATCTGCTGCAGAGGAGACTGCTCAACAACCAATTTGACATGCCTTTCTGTCGCAAGGATATTCTTAATTTAAGAATGGTGGCTGGATGTCTTGATAAATAGATTGTAGGAGTCTGCAACCCAGGTCCATAGAGCACTGAGAAGTATTTCTGCAAGAATCTTCTTTTCAATCCATGGTAGAGGCTTTGAAGATGATTTTTGAAATAAAGGATTTCGAGATTTGGGTAAAACAATATTGATACAAGCAGAGGTGAAAGTGATGTTACCCCAATGTATTGTGAATGACTCTTTTCCAATGTCCAAGGATCATTATGTAGTAAGGGGTCAAAGCTTGGATCACATGGGATATAGGTGCCCAGTCTCCACGCGGTTGCTGTTCAAATAGAACTGCCCCAAGCCCAGAGGGACTGGCAACTATGGATAGCTCAAAGGTTTTTAATGGGTTCAAGTACTGAAGTGTTGAGTCAGCTCACAGTGCATCTTTTGTTGCCTTCAAATCTGCCTGATGCACCTCTTTCAGCTGCAGGTGGTTGTGAATTTGATCAAATCCCTGAGTGGTCCAGTTAAAGAGGTGAGATTCAGTATAAACGTCCCACAATATGCCACCAATCCTTTGAATCGCTAAAGGCATAGATGGATGGAGAAGGTAGTGATGTTTCTGAAATAAGTACCTGGAAGAAGATAGTGGAAGCTCAAGTTAAGGTCTACCTTGGAAAGCCAACACAATCAATTAAACTCAGCTACCATATTATCCATGGTTGGAGTGAGTGCCTCCTACACTTGACTTCAGCATTCAGCAAACGAATGTCTAACCAGATGTGCACATCTGGGTGAAACCCAGGGCAGAGGACTTTCATCACATTTAATTATTTTATTCTTCTCTAACTTCAACAGATCAACAGTACAGCCTCTTCCTTTTGTGTTAGATGGAAACTTGAAAGCCACTTGTCAGTAGCATAGCAATACTGGTTTAATGAATTTGTCTATGTGTAAATTTGCAGTCTTGGTTTTGAGGCATCTGATGTCTTTGAACAAGTCATCGAATTATCTATGGAAACTCTGTAGCTCATTAGTATAAACACTATAGTCAAATCATATTAGGTGCAGCTGCTTGGTTGTTTGGAAACTCAAAAAAGTTCCATTTTCTTCTTGGGTAACAAATCACTGATCTGTTGCCCTTAATTAGTACTGTGGTGAAGAGACCACACAATGGTAATGGTGTTTTATTGCCATAGGCGTATATCTTGACTTTTGTGGATCTGAGTTCTGGCCAGGGTTTTAGAGAGTCAAATTGAGGTCTCCATATAAAATTGATACAAGCTCTCAGGTTGATTAGGGTGGTTACAAGCTGTCCTCCCATCTTTGCTTGTCACTTTGGTTGTAGCTTCTATAATGTTCTACCATATACACTAGGGCCCATATTTACTAAGCCTTTGCATCACTCTTGCGTCACGCAAGGTGATGCAGGGCAAAGCAAAGGCTTATTTGGGATATACAAATTCATACCAGTCTTGATTTGCGAGGCCTTTGCAAAAAAATGTAACGCAACGCAGCAGCTTGCAATGAGCTGCATTTTATTACTTAGTGGTAGGCGTTCTATGGGGGGAGCACTGACATTCCTGTGCATCCACTCATGGATTTCATGCAATTCCAGATTTACTAAGGTTTATATAGCTGAAATCACGTGAAATCGGTACGTCTACCACAGAGAAGTTTAACAAGAAGAAATATGTTTGTTTCTCCTCGTAACTTCCTCTTTCTATGCATGATGCAATGTTCATGATTCATAGATAGTGAAAAATGCCTCTTTGGATTGTTTTTGTGCAGGAAAGTATCCTGCCAGTAACATAGGCATCCCTGCAGCATGCAGCAAGGGTTCCTACAATGGCGCTATGTAGCCACAAGTGCCCTAGTGCTGGAAAAGAGCAGAAGAGTGCCATATGTTTGTAAATTTGGCTCCCATCAGCATTCTCCCATTTACGCATCACAACACACCAACTTGGCTTGCTGCACAGGGGTGCGTGAATTCTTAGTAATTTTGTTCCTGGGTGTACCACCATTTCTTCATTGTCACCCCTCTTATCAGCAGCAAGTTCTTGCTGTGGAGGCATGACTATATTAACCATTTTCTTTTTGATTGCTTTGTTCATGTAAAACAAACAGTAGACTTTGTCAAAGATTGTGCTTGCTACAAGCCACACATTATTTTCCCTGAGCAGGGCACTCAAATCTTCCCCCACAGTGCCGACATGCGATCCCTATTTCGACATGTGTAGAAGGTTTGGGCCATGACATAGCTTTGGTTACTTTGTTCACTGGTTTAAACGTGACAGGTTTGTTGAGGGCTGACTCCAAGGGAGATGCCCTGGTGCTGGAAAGTTTTAGGAATCTCCTCAGTGTTAGTTTGTCTGGTAATGGCTTGCCCGGGTCTCAGGATGTGTTTGATTGGTTCATTAGGAAAAGTTATGTAAGATGCCATACATCTGATCTGCTCATTAATAAAAGTTATCTCTTGGATAAGTTGTGCACGTGTCTCTTCCATTTCATCATGCAGGGTGCATGTGTTGGTGGGTTATTTAAGGAGGGCGTAAAATGCATCGTCAGGGCTTTGCTTGGCTTGTCGCAGTAGGAAGCGTTGATAGTCAGGGTTGGTAAGCAGTGCAAAGTGTTCATTAAGGGCTGCCAAGGCAGAGGGTTAGGTGAGGGGCAACTCTGCTTTAGTAAGGAAGTGAGATAGCTTGAAGCATACCCTTTGCAGCAAGGAGTAGCGGCATGGGTTTCTTCTAGTCTTCGGCTATGTCAGTAGCAGTGAAGCACATTTCCAGGCTAACAACCCAGAACTTCCATTTGGGGGCTTGGGATAAGTGTGTGACAGATGTTCCAATGCTGACATTGCTGGAGTGGACGTCATTGTGATATTGTCACGAGAACACTAGCAGTGGGTAAACTAAAGGTATTCTTTTCAAAATGCGTGCAGATATATGTCACTTTGATGTTTGCCCTGAAGATCTAGCTACAGACTGCTGTGTGCAGTGCGATGCGTGGTCATACTGATGATCAAATTCCATTTTCACCTCTTTCTTCAATGAAATAAATGGACACCCAGCCCCATAGGTATAAGGGTTGGGATAGGGTACTTTGCTAAAACTTTCAGACTATGAATTGCTTCATTGCAGTGCAGCAACGCGTATCTAGCAAGTAGTGCTGAGTCTGTCGTCTCAGAGTGCTGGCAGAAATGATCTGCGATGTAGGAAAGAAGGACAGTGGACCCACCAGGGGCAGAGTACGTGGCAGTGCTTAATTTTTGATGGAATGAGTGCTGGTGCCCAAAGCTCTGCTCTGAAACCCGCGGCCGGTGCAATTAAATGTCGATTCACCCAGTACCAAGGGTGCATAGTCTTGAATTCACCTCAGGCCTCTTCAAGCCATTACCTGACACCCCTGTCCATTTATGTCACTCTTACCGGGATCCTGCCTTCTCCCTTTTTGACGTTTTTTTTTTGTCTTTCTGTTCCTCTGCCTTTATGCTTTCTTTGTTTTTCAGTTTTTTGCCCTCTGTTGCAGAAAAATAAGTGCCGGTCCCCAAAAATAAGTGCTGGTGCCCCCCACTGGCAACCACCGCTCAAATTAAGCAGTACATGACACAGAAGCTCGGAGCCACGTCACCTGAGTTGAGCTGCTGCCCATTGTTCCCACTAGGGCATGTCTGAATGTCAACAACGTGCTAATAATGTAGGTCCATGTGTCCGGAGATGCTCACAATGCAGGCAGTGATGACAAGGTGAAAGATGTGCCAAGGGTGGGACTGGCCTAGGACAATCAGGAAGTGCCCGATGGGCTGGTCTGACAGACCAGTGTGTGGGCCGTTTTTTTTGGCTGCTTGTGGGACAGCTTTATATGGTGAGATGGGACGGTTTTTATTGTTGATTTCCCTGATATTACCACAAGCATTGCCTACAGCAAACAAAAATGCATGCAATCTCCCATGCCTTGCAAAATATCCATGCAATGTGCAAGTTCACAGCTGACTTGATTTGCAACTGTGGGCCACTTTTTTAGGTATCTGGTTCGCCAATGAGGGTCAATTTTATTTTGATCCCTGGGCCTATTTTTTGTCCTAGTCCGACCACAGATGTGCCACGGAGCTCCTCGCTTGAAGGAGGCGAGCAGAGCATCTTGTGGTGTTTGACTGTCCTTGACACCGATGTTGTGTTTGCGCCAAGTGATGTGTCAGTTCATTGGCTAGAATAAACAAAGGCACACATAGTCTTGGTGGCGGGCCCAACAAGTGCTGGGCCAATTTATAGTCCCAATACCGGCAACGTCCCCCCACTTCCCATAGGTGAACATGCATAATAAACCACAAGACACATTGTTTATGGGAAAAACTGTCGCAGGTTTATTCCATACAAGGGTATGCAATAAGGTGGGTTATCTTACGGGCGATCCAGGGCAGGCAGCCGTCCAGCCTATGCTGCCCCTGCCCGCCTGATGAGCCAGCACTGTGGGATGTATGCCCGGTCAGCGCTACCTTTGTTGATCCACCACTGGATCACGTGTCCCTTGTTACCATCTACTCACGCCCCTTTCAGGGCGGAGCGTATCAGGGCAAACCCCCGGTTGGTCAGGCCCCCAACCGCCCGAAGGACTAACGGGGCGCCGTCGCGGTTTTCCATGACCCTGCCCTGAGGATCCTGGTCTTTGGCTCTGGCACCCCTATTGTGCCGTGCAGAGGTACCCTTACTGTACCGTCTGCCGCAGTGGTACCCTTACTGTACCGGACTGCTTCCAGATCGCCCTGTAACTCCGCCTGCAACACAAAAGCAAACATTAAAACATTCAACATATTTTGCCCACCAGCCCAGCCGGAGGGTAAGAGGAAGGGAGGGAGACGGCGAGGCTGGCGGCAAAGAGGCCGCTGGGAGGGACCAGGGGGTATACATACCCTCCCTCCTCCCCTGGGCGTACCGGAAGTGACGCCCACACCCCCACCGCCGCGGGCTCCCGGCGGAAGCCCACTGCAGCTAGGACGAGGGGTAGGCTGTGCCGCAATGGCACTAAAGGGCCGCCCTTTTAGGGTGGCCCCCTTTGAGGGCGGCGGGCAGCCACATAGTCCCAATACCGGCAACGTCCCCCCACTTCCCATAGGTGAACATGCATAATAAACCACAAGACACATTGTTTATGGGAAAAACTGTCGCAGGTTTATTCCATACAAGGGTATGCAATAAGGTGGGTTATCTTACGGGCGATCCAGGGCAGGCAGCCGTCCAGCCTATGCTGCCCCTGCCCGCCTGATGAGCCAGCACTGTGGGATGTATGCCCGGTCAGCGCTACCTTTGTTGATCCACCACTGGATCACGTGTCCCTTGTTACCATCTACTCACGCCCCTTTCAGGGCGGAGCGTATCAGGGCAAACCCCCGGTTGGTCAGGCCCCCAACCGCCCGAAGGACTAACGGGGCACCGTAGCGGTTTTCCATGACCCTGCCCTGAGGATCCTGGTCTTTGGCTCTGGCACCCCTATTGTGCCGTGCAGAGGTACCCTTACTGTACCGTCTGCCGCAGTGGTACCCTTACTGTACCGGACTGCTTCCAGATCGCCCTGTAACTCCGCCACAGCCCTGGGGGTGGCCACCGTCGCAGCCAGGGCCCCCACCACTGCACTTCCTATTACCTGCAACCTGCCTTTTCCAAACATTCCTGTAAGTCCAGGAGAAACAGGTCCATCCCCACCGGGGACAAGTGGACCCCGTCCTTCTCAAAGTACCCTTTAACGTTTGCCTGGATGAGTTCATGCCTGATAAAGCCCAACCCCCTCTGTCCCAGGAACTTGCGCATGGCACTGTTGACCCGCTTGCGTGAATGATCTGCTGCCTCCCTTGACCTGGCGCCGTGCCAATGCAATCGGGGGGTTATTTCTGACCAGAACAGTTCGCAGTGACCCAGACGCCTGCTTAGTTCGCCAAAGTCTGTTTTGAAGGCCCTGAGTAAACCCTTCCTCCCCATGGTCAGGAGATCATTGCCCTCCAAGTGGATAACCAAGACATTGGGCGGGGCTCCGCCCAGGGCCAGGCGCTGCTCGAGCCGGTTCATGATGCTGTTCCATCTCATACCTGGGAAACCCATCCAAATAAATTCAGTGTTGTGAAACCCCCGCATCCAGTTCCTGCTCTTGGCCCACTTTTCCAACCTGGCCACGTACGAATGGCCGATCACCCATACGCGAACACCTAAAGAAACGAACGCCATTGTTTAAGAACTGTTTATTGCTCCGAAAATTATATTTGAACATGACACTGCAAAACACGGCACACCAAATCAAATTTACATTTTGTGCAGTCACGGGCGGATATATCGTTCAAAACAGCGCGATTGCCACCGCCCCACTTTTTAATGCCTGCTGATTCCATGCCTGCCTTGAATGCCGCCGTAGCCGCCCCAATTCTGAAGGAATGGCTTGAATACTTTTATCTGGGCTGGCCAGGCCGGCGCGCGCCAAGCATGCACCCATCACCCGCTCCACTTGGAATTTTGTCAGGGGGGACAAGTCTGCATGTACCAGGAAATAACCCTGTGTTGCCGGGCGCACCGCTACGTAGTCCCCTACTCTAGCGACCGGGCAGTACCTGGGATCCCCTAGCGGGTTAAGAATCACCTCCACCCCGCGCCCTGCCTGGTCCGTCTTAGACCTTCTTATGCGGAGCACCAGCTGGGCGGCCAGCCTCACGTCTTGTATGCCCAATGCATCCCCAGACCTATCCGACTTGGATCTGGCCACCAGTTCGCTCATCCTGAATGCCCCAAAGAATGCTAAACAAAAGGCGGCAGCTAGTAGGCTGGCCTCGTAAGGAGAACGCGCAACCTGCTGTAGGGCATCAAGGATACCCTGGAGCCTGGGGAAATCGATGGCCCCCCTGTTATCCGGCACCCTCACTTCCTCCCTGGCCCAGCCCTTGAGAGCCGCCCGTAAACGAAAGGACCTGGCCGGATCAGACCCACCCTTCAGCTTTGCGTCGTGGCACACTGCTGCCAGGTGGCTGGACACCCAAGAGTGGCTTTTCCCT
The DNA here is from genome assembly GCA_963921515.1 of Calotriton arnoldi. Lineage (NCBI taxonomy): Eukaryota > Metazoa > Chordata > Amphibia > Caudata > Salamandridae > Calotriton > Calotriton arnoldi. The sequence goes on along the minus strand of CAWUFW010016237.1, from coordinate 37,452 downwards.
TGGTCCTTAGCCCATACCACAAAAGCCTCCACCTTCTGTTCCAAAGGAAGGGGGCTGGTGCCCAGGATATTAGAAACGCCCCAGAAAGTTGCACGGTGGGCCTTGTACTTCTTCCTGGTTCCTGGAGCCAGGGAGCGTTCCCCAATCTCCCTCAGCCGTTGCTCCACTGCAAGATGAGCCACAGATGCGCTGGAAAGGGGGTCATCTCCGCTCTCGCTCGCGGCCAGGCCTCCCGGAATCGGAGCCACTGAAAACGAGAGAGAGCGTCAGCGGCAACATTCTTAACCCCCTCAATGTGCCTAGCCCTGAACTCAATGTTGTGGCGCAGGCCGGCCCTGACGAGCTCTCTCAGTAGGCAGAGCACTAGTGGGCACCTTGCTGACTGGCCATTTATTGCTTGTACAACCGCCATGTTGTCCGACCAGAAGACCACCCTCCTATTCGCTAGCGCAGAGGGCCATAAATGCAGGGCGATGACGATGGGGAAGAGCTCTAGTACAGTGATCTTGGTTGTGATCTTGCGCCGGTGCCATGCGTTGGGCCATTTCTGCGCGCACCACTCCTCCCCCATGATGGCTCCAAAGCCCTCCCTCCCGGAAGCGTCCGTGAACAGGCACAGCTCAGTGCTGGCTGCCCATGGCGCCCTCCAGATCACAATTCCGTTGAATTGTACCATGAATTCTGCCCAGGTCGCCAGGTCTGCCTTAATGCCATATCCCAACCTGACCAAATGATGCTTCCTGCGGACGCCTGCCGTGGCCCTAGCTAGTCTCCTTGCGAACACCCTCCCAGCCGGGATCACTCTAGCTGCGAAATTGAGCTTGCCCAAGAGGCTCTGGATCTCGCCCAAGGGTGCCTTGTCTCTGCCAAGTAAGCTTTGGATGTCCTTACACAACTCCTTCACCTTCTCGGCAGTGAGCCTGGACTCACCCTTGACGGTGTCCAGCTCAATGCCTAAGAACGTGAGAACCTGCGCCGGACCCTCGGTCTTACCTGGCGCCAGGGGCACCCCTAGGCGAGCCGCCAAAACCTGGAAGCAACGCAATCCCTCGCTGCATTCCCGAGACCCCAATCTCCCGATGAACAAAAAATCATCCAAGTAGTGGGTCACTCCCTCCTGGCCGTGTTCCCAGTGGAGTGCCCACTGCAAGAAGGAGCTAAAGGCCTCGAAATATGCGCAAGACACCGCACAGCCCATGGGCATGCAACAATCAAAGTAAAGTTGACCCTGCCACTTGAAACCCAGCAGGTGCTGGCTGGACGGGTGGACTGGCAGTAGGCGAAAGGCAGATTCTATATCCGCCTTGGCCAACCATGCCCCTTTGCCAGCCCTCCGCACCATGTCCAGCGAAGAATAAGAAACTGAGCAGGTGCCCTCCTCCAGCCAGTGATTCACCGAGTCGCCCTCGGGGTATGACAAGTGGTGGATCAGCCGGAAGGCCCCAGGTTCTTTCTTGGGCACTACTCCCAGCGGGGATACTACAAAGTTCTCCAGAGGGGTGAGTTGAAGGGGCCCGCTACTCTGCCTAGTGCCACCTCCTTTCGAATTTTTCCCCTACAACTCCTGGCAGTTCTTTGGCGGACCTCAAATTGTCTGCATCGCGGCTATAGTGCGGCCCCTGGAACGGAATCGTAAAGCCTTCGAGGAACCCCTGCGCTAGGAGTAGCCTATCTTTGATGTTGTGGTACTGTCGCAGGAGCGGGAGGAGGTTCTGCAGTATGATGGGGGAAGGCCCTTTGTTGGGAAAGTTTGTTTGCACGATGACCAGGGCTGGGTGGCAACAGGGGGGGGGGGCGGCGTTGGGGCTGAGTTCCTGACTGCGCTATTAATTATTCTGCTTCCCAGGGGGGGGTGGGGGACTATCCCGTTTCGTGTTGCATGACACGGCCGGATGTGCAGCCCCACACTTGCTGCAGTTGTGGGCAAATTTGCATCCTTTGCCCCAGGAGCAGGATCCTGCATTGTATAGCCGGCAAGTGCCGGATGAGAACCTCTTATTCCCTTGTTGCTGGCCCCCCTTGCTGGGTTCGAAAAGGCTGTTTGGAGGCGCGCTTACCTGATTTTTTGGAGGCCCCTTGATTGTCACCCCCTCTCTGTGCTTTCGCCCCTTCTCCCTGCACTCGGTGTTAGGTCTGCCCATATGTTGGATCCAGAGTTGGATCTCCTTTTGGTCCCACCCTAGGTCCGGGCATAAAGACATCCTCTTGCGGAACTCCTGGTCGTAGTAAAACCATCCTAACCCCCCGACAATTTAGCCTCCTGTTGTATGGTGTGGGAATACTGCATCAGGGCAGGGCCCTGTTCTGGGTGTCTCTCCATTACCACTGCTGAGAGAATCGTGAAGGCCTCCACCCAATTCTCTATTGTTTTTTCTGGCCATCGTTGGTACGGCACCTTCTTGTCCTCCTCTTTCCCCCATCTTCCTGGTGTCTAAACCTGCCTTGCTGTGCATGAGTAGGGTCAAGATGTCCACACATTCCCTTCTCCAAATGCCTTCCTTGGCGGCCTGAGGCACCTCCCACGCCAGAGAACAACGCCCTGACGCTAGTGGAGCTACTGTTATCATTGGAGACGTCGGGGACCCCAAACTTGCAGTAGACAGACTTGTGGGCAGGGGGGGGGAGATGGTCTTGGCCAGTGGTGGAGCGGGTGCAGGGACGGGAGAGGGGGCAGGAGGAGCCGCTGCTGCGGGAGCGTTGCTGGTAGAGGGCGCTACCGTCTTGTGCTGTCCCTCCCCGCTGGCGGGAACTATATCTTGCCCTGCACTAGGCCTAGGTGCCGTCGCGTTCATTCCTGCCGCAGGGGCAGCTACCATGCTGCCTGTCTCGTTTGCAGCCAATGCCGCACCAGCCTGACCCACCCAGACCTGAGTAATTGAAGGGGGCACCCTGGGTGCCAGCGCTGCGTTCACAACTAAGGGGGGCGCCTCCAATCTATCCAAGCGTGTCTGGAAGGTGTTCATCAAGGCCAACATGTTGTCCATTGCCTTACCAATTTTTGCAATGTTCGTGTCGCCCGTTGTGGCCGGGGGCGGGGGGTTGGCAAGGGCAGCCACCGGTGCTGGAGGCTGCTGCGCGGTCACCACCCTGGCCTTGGCCGGGGGGGGTCCGCCGGGAAGTCTTTGTTGGTGGGCCGTCGTGACCGCTTTGACCTGAGAGGCATCTGCTCGGTTGGTCCTGCCTGGCTTCCTGACGGTTGGTCTAGCGACACCCCGGAATCCTCCTGCCCACAGGCGTCAAGCATTTCTTGAGCCCATTCCACTCCCTTGGCTTTTGCCATTGCCATAAAGGTCCCCCACACTAAATCCTGGGACGTGCTCGGTTGCGACTCATCCACACAGCTGACTTGCGAGAATAAGAGGGCGGGGGTCCCTTGGCTGTTCATGCTGTACTTTGTCTGGCCGACTGCCCAGCCGTGCCCTAAAACAAAAGACAGAGGTGAGTCCCAGCACTGAGCCAGCAGCATAGTCTCCCAGGCGTGGAGCAGCCGCTCCCCTGGGCCCCTCGACCCCGTACGCATTTTCCGCCCAGAGCCTCCCCGGTACTTACTTCAACACAGTTCCTGCCCTCGTGACCTGATTGAACGTGCTAGATGCTGCTTTCGCCCTTGTCCTGCGGAGACGTCCCGTGGTCCCCAGGGGCTGCGAGTACCGTGGATGTCCGGGTGCACTGCGGTGGGGAAATAACATCGTTTAGCTGAGTTCAGTGCAAAGCCATGTGACCACCTTGATATGTCTCCCTTGCCATCCAGCCGCGCCTTCGGCTGTAAATTTGGCATGGTGAGTGCGGGATGGGTAAATCTAACGGCGGGGTGTGCGAGGGGGCAGAGTATGCAGCAGAGTCCCATTACCTGCACAGCGCCCTTGCTCGGTCCACGACCCAGCGAAGCTGCCCTTCAACGTCAGGGCACCTCTACCTGCTAGGTGCCTCTGCACCAAGACTCAATCTGGCGTAAGTAGCTGAAACGTCCGGTCCCGACCTGCTCGGAAACAAAACAAGCGAAAGTGAGTGGCCCCAGTTAGTGGTGATAGCCTTTTCAATGACTTAACTCTTACATCTTGTAGTTCTCTGTCTTATGTAACATTCCCCAATATCTGTTTACACACGTCTGCTTCATCTCTGCGTACTCTGTGTGTATTTCCATGCTCTGGCACTCTGCACAGGAAGGCTTGCGCCGGGGCTGGGACCAACCTGTGCTGTAACCAACCAATGCCTGCATACAGGGCCCAAGGCCAGACTGACTCTGGACGGACGGCCCTGCATTTGTGTGCCCTAAAGTGGCTAACCGGCACCGGGACTCTATCATGGTCCCCCTCATCATTGCCGTTTGGAACGTGGACCCCTTACCTCCTCCTGCGGGGCCCCATTCTTGCGGTGGCATGACATCGAGTTCTGCGTAACTAGCTTACCCGTACTCTACCTCAACCCCTTATCAGTGTGGATGCGGCCACCAAAGAATGAACCCCTTCCAACCCCCACACGCCTGTCACAAAGCCAACACTGAAGCGGTAATGGGAGGGAGGGGGGCCGCTTGCTGATCCTCAACTTCCGTGTCCCGCCCCTCCTGAGGGTCAGTGAGCCGATCGAATGCCCCCAGCTGGTGCTGCCATGGCCCCTATGGGATTGTGCTGTTGCTCCCACACAGCAATAGGCCCCCTGGGCCCCAAGCGCGCCCTAGCCACAACGCCCTGGCAGCAACGATCAGCTGGCTGGTGGGTCGGCTCTCCTCGCGCATGCCACGCGGGCAGGGACACGTGAAATTACTAGTTCCTGGTCCGATAGCAAGCCAGCCCCCAACCCCATGATGTCCTGCCATCCACCCTGTACCCCTGGTGATTTAGCACCCTTCCGGTAACGAGTGGGGGGGGGGTGTCCACAACCATGCTGCCCCCCTCATGGCCCCCTTTGCACTGGCTGATAGTGCGGCGGGCTCCCTCTAGCACGCTGCCCTCACACTCCCTGCTGGCGTGCTCCCGAAGCGAGCACGTGTGCCCGTAGCTCCCACCTGGTATTGAACCCCCACCATCCGCCTTCTAGGCAACGCGGAGAGCCATCTCCCCTTCGGGGTCCGCAAGTGGTGTGGGTGGCTGGGTAGGGGTGAACCCAGGGCCTTGCGCTTGCAGGGAGATCAGGCACATGCCGGCACAGGGAGATCAGTATTTTGCCCCCGGATAACAAGATGCGGACGCGACCCCGAAGCTCAAACCTCGGTAATGCATTGGAGCGCTCCACCCGATCCCCGCATTGCATTGCACCTACCGGCACAGGGAGATCAAGTGTTGTGCCCAGGGACCGGATGCGGACGTGAACCCGAGGCTCGCAACCTACTTTAGGCATCGGAGCGCTCCACCCGATCCCCGCACCTACTTTCACATTCAGGCCCCAGGAGATCAGGGTTTTGCTCAGGATCACAGGATGCGTGCGCGAGCCCGAGGGGTTTAGGCAGTGGAGCACTCCCCCCGAGCACCGCCTCTAACTCCCACTTACAGGCACAGAAACGTTATGTACACCGGATCAGGGGCGGACGCGACCCCGCGACCCAAAACCATGGAATAGTAGTTGGAGCGCTCCACCGAGCACCGCATCTGCATCCCACCTACAGGCGCAGGGAGATCAAGTGTTTTCCCGAGGATGCAGCCGCGAACCCGAGAACAAGGGTTTCCAGCACCAACGTCGACAGTCCGACGGGCCACATCCCCCCCCCCACAACCACCGGAGACATGCCAGGAGAGGCAGGGGTGAAACGCACTAACCCCGACTCACCCCCACAATCCCTACAAAGACGGCACGACGATGCCCCCGGCGAGCCTGGACCACGTGTCCAGGCGGCGTGGCTGGAAAAAGGAGAAGTGCCCTAGGCACTCAGCCCCGCTTCCGGTGAAGGCCTGCCCCAGTAGGAGGGTGATCTGTGCCTGGGCGGTGACACGGTCGAGACCCGCGACTAGGTCCCCCTCACCCAAGCCCCTGGCCGGTCCCTCCTAACACCCCGACACCAGCCCTTGACGGTGACCAACCGCGATCTCCCAGGCCACTGTGGCTGAACGGGTGGCAATCGGGACCCGGGGGGCGGGGGGGGGGAAGAAGGGTATCTGCAAACTATTCTGCATGCACCATCGTTGGCCGCAACCCCTGCCGACTTGCCCTGAGCCCTCGAGGAGCTGTCCTCCCCCCCCTTGACTAAGGGGGGCCTGGGGGGGAGGATGTACACTTACTCGCAAAGCGGGCAACGACGAGACACGACGGGACCCGACGACCTGCAAGACGGCGAGGCTGGCGGCAAAGAGGCCGCTGGGAGGGACCAGGGGGTATACATACCCTCCCTCCTCCCCTGGGCGTACCGGAAGTGACGCCCACACCCCCACCGCCGCGGGCTCCCGGCGGAAGCCCACTGCAGCTAGGACGAGGGGTAGGCTGTGCCGCAATGGCACTAAAGGGCCGCCCTTTTAGGGTGGCCCCCTTTGGGGGCGGCGGGCAGCCACATTCTTTGCTCCGTGTAATTCGTACGAAATCAAATGAGAAGGAAACAATCGTTTTCACTTATTGTAGCATTGCCCGTGCACTACTATTTGGAGAGCAAAGTCTGCCACCTAGTGTCTACGAGTTGCAGACTGCTCATTAAATATAAATAAGGAGTGTTATGCGCACTCAACCTATTTATCTAAAATGTAAACATTCCTATTATGTTGCTGTTCATACGATCTAGATGATTTATGATGTGCACACCAAGAGCCCTTTTTTAAATATATTTTTGAAACATCATTATTTTCAACATTAAAATATTAGGGGCTAAACGAAACAATGCTTGCATCTGGACACATTTTGACATCCTCGCCCCTCATTTGAGGTATAGCGTGTGCTACCCACAAGCACAGTGCTTTCTTCCCCACTCCACCATTGTATGGACTCAAGTCAAAACATTAAACAACCATTTAGAAAAGCAATAGATCTGGCTTTAACGCGGAAACACATGCAAACACCGATATACACTAATGTTGTTTCAATGTATTTCCTCTTTAAAAGCGAGACCTACTGACTTTGCTGATGTGTGTTTTAAGTAGCACTATAAGGCTTGTTTTCTATGACTTGGGAAAAGTTACTTTGATTGAAACAAGTGCAAAAGCTAGGGTACATGGAATGACAACCATGCTGAACTTTCAGAAACATCCAGGTGAGACCATATTGGACCCGACTCTTAGCATAAGAAAGCGCCCGCTCATGTTCCCCTTCTTGAAACACGCCAGTAGCAGAGGTCCGCAGTAAATATTTCATTTTTGGTTTGTATCCATACTTTTATGATTAGAGCGGCGTTGCCTTACGCTCTCTGTGCATCGATGTTTGATCGCAGAATTTGTAAAGTGGGAAACTTTTGTATTTCACCTCTGTGATATTGTCTTGAATAATTCCAAGTGACCTCCCTGTTTGGCCACCATTAGCCAAAAATGTTTTATGTTCTTTCAAGTTTCACAAAGAGGTGTTCCAAAAGCCGTGTCTGAAAGGCTTTTTAGGCCTGGCTTGACAGGGCAGCTGTTTCCAATTCTTAAATTCTCAACAAAAAAAAGAGCTTTCATAAGCACTACTTTCCCACATGTTAATCTTCCGTCTTAAAGGGTTTGATTGGGCAGAAGTGTGTGTTCCACTGAAAAGGAGTGCTTGTATACACAGATTATGCTCACTGCTGTAGGCCTAAATTGGTTATGGTGAGAAGTCTTTGATCAAGTTCTTAAGCCTTATTGGTTCATTAAGAAAAGTCATGTAGTATTCTATAGGCCTGCTCTATTCATTATGAAAAGACATGACAAGGGGAGTAGGCTTGAGTTATTTTTTGTTAAAAACATATGTTAGAGACAATATATTTTTAAGGGTGGATTGTTATTAGACTGTGTTAAAGTCTGTAATGGATGAAAACAGCTGCCTACAACTAAACACCAACAAAACAGAAGTACTCATCATGGGCCCAAACCCCGATGCCTGGAGCGACACCTGGTGGCCCCCGCCCTCGGAAACCCGCCAACCCCCACGGACCACGCACGCAACCTGGGAATCATCCTGGACTTCGAGCTCAAAATGGACCGCCAGATCAACTCTGTCTCGTCTTCCTGCTTCCACACCCTCCGCCTCCTTCGTAAGACCTTCAAATGGATCCCCCTCGAACACCGAAAGACCGTCACTCACGCCCTGGTCACCAGCAGACTCGACTACGGCAACGCACTCTACGCCGGAATAAACAAAAACCTCACCCGCAAGCTACAGAACATCCAGAACGCCGCCGCAAGACTGGTCCTCAACCTGCCAAAACACTGCCACATCTCCGAGCACCTGCGCACACTCCACTGGCTCCCTGTCGAGGCGAGAATCACCTTCAAGATGCTCACCCACGGACACAAGGCCCTCCACGGCACCGGACCAGCATACCTGAACAGCCGACTCAAATTCCACGCACCCCAAAGGACCCTACGACCAGCCCAGCTCTTCTACGCCGTGGTCCCCCGCACCAGAAAGACCAGATCGGGAGGCCGCTCCTTCTCCTTCCTCGCGGCCAAAGCATGGAACGCCCTTCCGCTCCACCTCAGACAGACAACATCGCTCCCCATCTTCGCAAGAAACCTCAAAACCTGGCTCTTCGACAGACCCCCTCCTTGATGGATGGAACCTGCACCCCCCCCCCCACCCCTAGCGCCTTGAGACCCTTACGGGTGAGTAGTCGCGCTTTAACAAACCCCTGATTGATTGATTGATAAGCAGGTACTTTGTCACCTGGAAGCTCACAAATTGCCATAGCAGGCAATGATTTTTGTGTTGGTTATTCCCTCTGACACATTCTGGGGGTATAATACTTGCATTGTGATAATCCCTGTTGGCGCCTCTTAAGGTGAGTTGCTTATTCTTTTGGCAACTGCAAATTTTGACATATGTGTATTTTTATGACTGCATGCCTTGAGGGAAAGGCGGTTGCCTTGAGGTCGGTATGGTGATAAGTCGTTGATCAAAGCTGTAAGCCGGGTTAGTTCGGTGGGAAAAGTGATATCCACTTGCCACAGTCTGATTTGTTAATTATGAAACATTTTGGCAAAGGCAGTAGGCCTGAATTATTTATTGTGAAAAGAATATGGTGAGGCCAATAGGCCTATAAAAGGTGGGTTATTATTACACTTTGTTAAAGCCTGGTGACAGGCATTTTGTTACGTGGACACTCTCCGATTACTGAAGTAGGCAAGGTGTTGGGGTTTATTATCTTCAAAGAAAAGCCCAGGGGGTAAAACATTTTAATTTTGTGAGTCTTTGTAAGATGAATAGTATGTTCCTTTTAAGAGGGATAGTCTGTTGATGTGCAAACTGCAATTTTGCACATATTTGCAATTTTATGACAGTATGCCTGATGGTTGCCTGGTATTAAAGTGTATTCTCAATAAAAAAGACATGAGTCAGTTATGATGACAAGCCAATGAAAAAGGTTATAAGCCTGATTAGTTCATTTGGGAATGTTATGTCCTATGCAATATATTTGATCTATTATTATAAGGAACAGCAAGACAGTAGATTGAACGTATGTACTTTGAAAACCCATATTTTAAAGGCAACACGTCTTTAAGGCTGGATTGTTTTGAGGATATATTAAAGGCAGTATACTGTGTTTTGCAGCAAGAACCTCGATTCGATGAAGGAATGGAGATGATAGCCTGCTTTGTAGCCACAGGACCAAAATACATCACAGTCATTGTGTCCACTGATCTTCTCTATAGAAATGCAATGTGCAGACCACAATCCCATTGAGATGCCATGGCAAGACCTAAAGAGGGTGCTGTTTCAGAAAAGCCCTCAGTTGAACTCATTGAGCTTAAGCAGTTTTGCAAGGAGTAATTTCTGATATAAGATATGAGACTGATAAAATCTTATAGGAAATGTTTATTCAAGTTATTGCTGCTAATGCTGGCCCACACATGACTGAATCGAGAGGTGCAAACATGTTTTACATAAGGTCACTGACTGTAGACTGATTTATTGTTTTACAAATAATGACAAAGTGCAGTTTGTGTACGTTATTTGTGACGTGAGGTGATGTTTACCAGCTATTAGGACTTGGTGAGCATTAGATGAGGGTGGTTTTATGTCATAATATGTAGAACCATAGAATCTTAAGAGGGTGCACTGTTGGAAGCAGTGAAGCATGCTAATAGGTGCCATGTATGTATGTGGGGTCTTATCCAGGCCTTCTGCAGGCAGAAATGCAGAGAACATATTCCAGAGTCTATATACAGCTACCAAAGCAGGGGGGTTAAAATATGCTATGAGGCTCACCACCTCCCAGTTGGCATAGCACTTTAACACTAACCTTGAAAGACCAGACCGGGTTTTGATTGAGCGCCATCCACGACAAGGCATGGCTGACTACCATACTCTTAATAAGTGCACTAAATTCTGAGAGACCAAGATAACCCCATTAAAGGGATTCCTACAAGTTTGGTCCAGAGCACACAGAAGTCTAGATAAGAAGGACTTTCTTCACTCTGTGTCCCCAATCTTGAAAAATGCTGCAAAAACAATAGATGGTAGACCGTCCCAGTAGAAAGAATTGCCCAATAAAGGAATCCAAAATATTGGTCAGATGAACTGAGACGGCTCATTGAAATCCTTTGCGGATCTCAGGACTGAATATGTTCTCCAAAGAATCATTTTGGCAATATATGGAGTTAATACAATGCCTGTTACCTATATCTGACAAACTCCAGCAAGAATTGGTACCCTTCTCTTTGCACACTTAACAAAATGGGGCTATTATAAACAGCCTGTTTTGGGAATACATCAACTTGTGATAACAAAACTCTATTTGGCACACATGGAAAGCCTCCTCTCAAATAAATGGCAGACGAGACTAAACAGACCATGCTTGGAGGAAGATTGGTCTGAATTAATCTTAACATATGATGAAAGCTTAAAGGAGGCCTATCAGACATTTAGATCTTTCAGAATAGTATAGGACTGGCAATGAACAACCTGCATAGAGTGGGCATGTCTCCTACATCACTTTGTTCGCGTTTCAACCAAACAGCAGTAGACATACTACATATCCTATTGGCAATGTTCTGGTGTGCATTACTGTCAATACAACAAGTAATCTAATTATAATTCCTTCTCTGGAGTTAGCGACCCTCAGGACATAAATTGACTGAAAAAAGAAGGTGGATTGCCTCAACCCTTGCAATTGCAAAATTAGGTGTTTTAAGGAAATGGAAATCTGTAATCTTACCAATGTACGAAGAGGGGATTGACACTATGGCCACCATGGCAGCACATGAGATACTCCTTTATAAAATTAATGACCTACTGGAACTGTTCAATAGTATCTGGGGGCTCTTTCTCTTTGTGATTGCCATAGCATAGCTAGCTGCTGAGAGTTCAATGATCATAGCATAATAAGATGGTGAATATATGGCACTTGGGACAGTAAGCAACACATAGGCAACTTTAACCCTTTCAATACATCTTAAAGGAGAGGCCAGTAAAAATGCTACATAGCTGGAGAACACCCAAGAGAAGCAGCATACCCTGAGTACCATGCACGTGTAGTCCCATGACACGAACAAGCCCTAAATGCAAGACCCCAACGAAAATCAAGGCCGATGTCCATCAATTGGATCTTGTCAGCAATCACTAATGGCATAAGGGGAGTACATGCATCTCAGCCAAGTGCCTTATTTAGGGCTGACCAGTCAGCCAAAAATGGGCAGATACCCTGTACGCCCAACTCTCTGTTCCCCTGGGTCATGTAGAGGTAGGTGCACCTCCATGCGTCCCATGGCAGAGCATCGGCTGGCTTTGCCATGGGACCCTCCCAATTTCAATCCATCAGTGATAATGGCATTGGAGGAGCTGCTACTTAGGGTGACCGCTTCCAATGTTATTACTGTCAGCTTTTTGAATGCAGGGGACAAAGTAGAGCGTGATAGTGCTAAGCATAAAAATGCTCAAATTCCCCAACGCTCTGGGAGAAAGCTCCAAGCATTTAAGTTACATTGCTTTTTTACATTTTTTGGGCAATCATAAGCATTGGGTAGTTGTCTTTCGGAAAAAAAATTGTTGATCATCCTTCATGATTCCTTAGAGCGTTACCAGCAGGCAAGAGACCGACAAATGGGTGGGAAGTTTATCAAGCACTGGCAAAGCCAGTAGGTCTGGGCTTAGTGTGCCCGTGCATGCAGCGTAAGCATGTTAAGGCCAGCTAAGTAACGAAATGTGGCCTGTATTGAAGAATCGCTTGCATTTGATACAGGCTTGTTTTTGTTTCACTTCAACTAAAGAGTCGTAAAGTAGCTCCTCATCCAGTTCAATTTAAGCACTTTGGTGGTGGAAGTATTCGCCAAGACAGCCAGTAGCATTTGGTGAAAGATGAATACTCCCACTGAGCTGAGACAGGAAGTGATTGAAAACATCTCAAGTGAATGGCTGAAAGAGACTTATTGAAGAAAGCCAGTGGTTGAAAGAGGAGGACTCAAACCTGCTCTGTTTATATTGTAAGCTATATGTCGATTCAACGCTTGCATTGTCAAAACTCTCAACTAAAAAGGGATGTGTGGCTGCCCCTTCAGGTGGTGCCTCTTCTTCCCCAGCTTCAATGCGGCTGTCCAGTTGACTTGGCTGGTGGACCTCAAAATTAGTTCTTTAGTTTCCTGGAAAGGTTGGAACTCATACATTCTTCTGTTGACACACCTTTCATAAAATGCACTGACAAAGTCAACAGACTAAAGAGATGGAACTGTGCAGTAACAGACAGGCAGCCAGGCATACCAAATGATCTTGTATCAACTCTTGCTATTTACTTAGCTAATGTAATGATAGTGTGAGAGCCTGGGGATAAAACAGCTTATATGGTTTTGCAATAGGAAATGCATGGAGTACAGTGAGCTCAATGGCTGTTATCTGCCTTTGCTAGCTTCAAACTAAAAACTAAAAAGTAGTCTAACAAATGTAGCAATTTAAGGGTTAAGGTGCCATTACAACTCTGTCTCTATCACTGATGGTTTTTTCTGTTTGCAATTCTATTATGTGATGTATTATGTCATTGTAAGGTGAATGTGATTTTTTTTCTTTTGGGGTGAGTAGACAAGATGGGGCTGGGAGCAGTCGCCTTGCTGTGAGGCTCCGCTCTGGCCTGGGCCCATCCACAGTTATCCTGGTCTATGGAGGATCATTTAGGACTCCAATTGCTAGTGGGGGCTCTCCCCTCCGAGTGCTGGCTGCCTGAGATTTTTCAATTGACACATTGAAGGGTGTGGTGCAATAGTGCAGACTCTGCCGGCAGCGATTGATATATGGCAGGTTTTTTTTTCTTCCGGACTCCAGCGGGCGATTGGTGTGCTTGGAGCCAGTGCACACTCCCCCTTTGAGGAAGAGTGCAGTGATGCCGGCCACTGAGGGGCTGGTATAGTGAGATCCTTGAGGACTTTGAGGGGGACTGTGGAGCAATTGAGGGCAGAGTTGGTTGGTGAGCCATCGAATTCGCTGCCATGCTGCCCTATCACAGTCGGGAGCCGCTGAGGTGAGAGTGACTCCCTGCAGAAGCTGGCACCCCCCCTTTGCTATTCACGCTGGTGGAAGGGGAGCTGCACTAGGAGCGTGTGGCCTATGCGGAAGGTCGCACTCCCGATCCAGAACTCAGGAACACGCCAGTGAGTGTGGCAGGAGGCACGAGAGCTGTGGTCATGCGATTACCTGACAGCCCTGCCATGCGGCCCTATCACAGTCAGGAGCCCCTGAGGTGAGAGCGGCTCCCTAATGAGGCTTTGTGGCCCACTTTGAATATTTATGCCTCCAGAGGGGGAGCTTACATTAGAGCGAGAGGCCTGTATGGAACGCCACGCTCCAGATCCTGAACCCAGGAATATGTTGGTGAGTGTGGCAAGAGGGCCGAGAGCGGTGGGTACGCGATTTCCTTTTCCCCTGCCCTCTGTGCTCCATTGAGTCTCCTGGTGACACCCAGGAAAGGGTCCACATCTGTGGGGGGCTTTGCAAAGAATCCAGACGACTTCCTGGGGGATGAAGAATATATGGCCATGGGGACTGAGACCGGAGGGACTAGTAATGACTATTGGCTGCAGTGTGGCATTGGTGGGAGCCACAAGAGTACTGGGCCACCCTACGGCCGCATTCCATGACTATTGGCCCTAGAGTGCGCTCCCCCTGAACGGAGTGAATCCCTACTGCTGTCTGCTGGTGGAGGATTGAGGCTTCAACAGCCTTTGGGTCTGTGTCTGTTGGGTCTCCAGCTGTGGTGCTCTCTTGTCCCCATTTGCTATTTGGATGTCCTGAGTCATTATTGATCACTGCCAACGACAACAATTTGGCCCCCCTACACCTGATACTGTGGCGCAATGAGCGGCAGCTGCTACGGCATGGTTCGGCTGAAAGCCCCAAAGCCACCACCCCAGAAATCCATCATGGCCATGCTGATGGCCACCCCTATGCTGGGGGACTCGATTTGACAGTTGGAATGCACCCTACAAAAACACACCTGGATGTTTGATAAGGTCCTGCAAGCTATTCATGACTCAAAAACAGCTATAGAGGCACAACTTGGGGCGATATAAGTGGAGACTGATCTGCTGTGGGCCCACCATACCAAACTTATGGAGAGGGTGGACGAAGCAGAATCCTCTCTAACCACAATGCAACCCTCTCTGGTGGCCATGCAGGACCAACTGAAAACATTACAAGCGGCGGTGCGGGAACTCAAGTCGCGGGCAGAAGACACTGATGGGTGCTCACAGCACAACAATATCTGCTTTCTGAGCTTCCCCGAGGGATCGGAGGGGCCCCAAAATGAAGCTCTTCCGGGAAGACTGGCTGACAGCTACAGTCCTAGCTGCCTGGATCCTGAAATCTTTCTCTATCGAGAGGTTGCATAGGATCCCCGGTCAGCCCCCTCTCCCGGGGGCTCCGCTGTGCCCGATGATAGCACGCCTGTTGAATTACAGAGACAGGGATCTCCTGCTACAAATGTTCAGGGCAAGGGGCCCCTGGACCTACAATGGCAACAATATCACGGTGTACCCAGACTACACGGAGCAGGTTCAGAGACGGCACAGCACCTTTGGAGCTGTCAAGGCACTGCTACGGACTATAGGATTATGGTATGCACTGCTCTTTCCAGCCATGCTCAGAGTGGTGGATGCTGGTGTGACTCACTTCTTCCCCTCTCCAGACGAGGCCTGGTCATGGCTGAAATCCAAGGGGGCGCAAGACCAAACGGGAGCAAACGGTGAGGATCTGTGGGTCCGGTTACGCTCCCACCCCACTGAAAAACAGGCTGGCAAGGACTGAGCACCGGTAGTAGCGGAGGTTTACCTACACAGCACCAACAAGTTTCAGGTCCTGGCTCCGTAAACGGATCAGGAATCAGTGCTGGGAGACCCAGCTCGGTGACCTCTGAGGGGGAGACACCACTATCACGCCAGATCAATCACATCGGAGGAAGATGCCGGACTTGTGACATTACTCTGATAGTGAGTGCAGGGGGGCACAGATGGGGGTGCATGTGTTGAGTGCAGTGGGATATGAGAGACTCCGGCTGTTCCTACAAGCTCGGAGCAAGACGTTTTGATACACATACTCCACATTTGGGCCCAGGAAGGCCTGTTTGAAGACTATTCCTGCGAAGCACAGCACTTGGCCCAGCCCGCCAGAGACTTCTGCAAGGACTCTTTAACACTAAGACGCAAATTAGTTTTTTGCTGTTGTTTGGGACATTGCGGCACAATACACATTAGCGCTCAAGCCAAACATGTGGGAGTTGTTTTTATCACAGTTTCAGATTTATGTTCAGATGAGGAGGAGTAGCACTGAGGGAGGGCGGGGGTTGGTGATACAGAAGGGCGCAACACTAGTCCCAGGCTGTTGGGTGTCCTTATATATACATGGCTACAACATATAACGTACTGACGTGGAATATAAGAGGCATGGTGACTCTGGTGACACAGCTTACTACTGTGAAACTTGAAAAGGTGTCTTGGCGATGGAGTGGGCAGGTCTTTGGAACTGGGTATTCCACCTTTACTAAGGGGTTTCTTATCTGGATTGCCCCTGTGGTGCACTTTGTGCACAATACGGTGGTGGTTGACACAGAAGGCCAATATGATCTACTGGAGGGAGCATTG
This sequence comes from Calotriton arnoldi, assembly GCA_963921515.1. NCBI lineage: Eukaryota > Metazoa > Chordata > Amphibia > Caudata > Salamandridae > Calotriton > Calotriton arnoldi. The sequence goes on along the minus strand of CAWUFW010016237.1, from coordinate 21,304 downwards.
GATGGACAACCCTTTTCAGTGGTTTCCCTGTATGCATCTGACACACTCCAGGGCAAGTTCTTCCACACTCTTTCCCCAGTCATGCTTGTGGCGGATGGGTCAACCTTGGGAGTCAGAATAATTCTACTATGCCCCAGGGCATCAAGTGCACACCAGACTGGACTATATTCTCTGTAACCAAGAGTTCTGGCCTACAGTGATCAGTTCTGAATACTTGGGCCAGATCATATCAGACCACAGTCCTCTCAGTGTAGCATTTAGATGGGGGAGTTCAGGGACAATGTCCACCTGGAGTCTATGGATGGAAGCCCTTCTTGACGCGGTCTACAGAGACACTATCAGCACACATTTGCTTCAATACGTTGAAGACAACGAGGGGTCAGTAGGGTCCAGGGGCACAGAATGGGACAAGATGAAGGTAGTTATGCGGGGCCACAGAATTAAGACCACCTGGGGGTGAGATCTTCCCTACTCCCTAGCGTATCGGATTTAAAAACATGACTGTGGGTAACCAAGAAAGATGCTGTCACAGTGATTGAGGCGCGTCCAAACAATATAGGGACGAGATGCGGTGACTCAATAATATCAACTATAAGGCCTCCCTAGCTCATCAACATGTGGATGGGGATATACCAGGATGCACCCTGGCGTGGCTGCTGTGGTCAGCAGTCCCTAGAACTCTCAAAGGAGCAATCCGCAACACCTCTGGTAATGCTGTAAACGCGCAGGCAGATATCAACGAGGCCTTTTGTTCAGTACTATGAGGCGCTGTACTCTCCCCCCTTGGGTCCCCCTGGGACAATATCCGGGACAATATATGGGAGATTACCCTCCCCTGCCTGATGCCCCTACAATTTCAGGAATTGGAGTACAGTCAGCAATCTGTCACATGGCCTGGAATACATTCCCGGGGACAGACGGGTTTTACTTGGAATACTATGCTACATACAGTGCGGCCCTCGCCCCCAAGTTACTTGAGGTCTACCGGGAGGCTCATTAGCAGGGAATATTACCATATTCCTTACAAGAGGCCCTTATAGTAGTATTGCCCAAACCCGGCAGAGACCTCCTTGAGGTGAGCTCTTATCGACCACTGTCAATTCTCAACATTGATTATAAAATTTTAAGCAAGGTGATTTCCAATAGGTTTCTTCCCTTGCTTCAGTCACTGGTGCACCCCGACCAATGTGGATTTATCCCCCAAAGAGCCACTTACTATAAGACGCGCAGGCTGTGTCACATTGTGCGTGCTGTTGAGGGAACCCTGGAACTCTATTTGGTGGTGTCCCTAGAATTCAAGAAGGCATTTGGCATCCTGGGCTGCTCCTACCTGCTACTTGTGCTAGAGGCCCTGGGGATAGGGCCTGAGCTCCTTGGGTGGACCAAAATTGCTGTACACAGCCTGCAAGCCAGTGTGTGGACGGGACACCTGGTATTGTCCCAATTTAAGATTGGGAGGGGCACCTTTCAGGGCTGCTACCTATCGCCCATAATTTTCACATTGGTTATAGAACCCCTTGCTGGGCCACTTCGGAACAAGGGTCCACATTGGGTGTGGCAGTTGGTACTGATTGGCATGCTGTTTCATTATAAGTGGATGATGTACTAGTCTAAATAGGTGACTATAAATGGGTACTACCGGCCTTGTACGACCTGCTGAAACTCTTTGGAGATATAACGGGCCTCAGAATTAATTAGGGGAAGTCCTGTATCTTTCTCTTACATAGTATAGGGCAGGCGGAGTCTGCCCTGGTGCCTTAAGACCTTCCGCGGTCTTGGAGTTAATGTGTACCACACCGTTAGGGACCTGCTCAATGGCAATCTTGGTAGGGTTCTGATGTCCATGCTCCTGCTTTCTGGACGCATTCACCCCCATCACCTATGGGCCGGGCATCGATAGTCAAGAAAATAGTTCTCCCGTGGCTCCTATACTTCTTTATGGTACTACCGGTAGTACCAACATGGTCTTTCTTTGGAGAATTAAGGGGGATGATATCTGATCTGATATGGGCGGCGGTTGGAAAACAGTGTCCATTCAAATGCTTCAGTGGCCGCTTGTGGAGGGGGGTCTGGGGGCACCTGACCTTGAGCTAAATTTCACTGCGGTACAATTGCAGTGGACTATGTGGTGGCTATGGCTGACTGGTGACGCAATGGTAGAGGGTAGGGCAATTCGGGAGGAGCTGGGGTGTTGGTATATTGGATTGGCTGCGGATGCCTGGTGGCCCAGCCAGGGGCCTCACCAGGCTGGTGCTTGTAGCCAAGCTCTGCTGGAATAGATATATCCAGCCCAGGCACAGACAGATACCATACGCACCACAGTTACCACTGTGGAGCGTACCTGGGATGAAATCCCTGCTGGTGGCACACGACCCGACTCCGTGGCGGGAGGCAAGGGTAACCCGAGTAGGTGACTTGTATGATGAGGGCACCTTGCATCCTTTCAGGACCTGCAAGACACACATGAGCTGAGGGCCAGTCTTTTTCTGGTACACAATGTGCTTGTATTGGAGGTGAGAAATAATTGGACAGAGGGACAAGAGGAGCCACGGCTGCATTGTGGGTCACAGTGCATTCTAACACACAGGCTGGGCAGACGGGTGGTCACATGCTATGTGCAGCTCTACAGGCCTATGACAAGGATCACACACTACGTAGTATGCCCCCGATGGGAGGAGTGCCTGGGGGTGGTACTGACAGATAAACAGTGCAGGATGACACTTAAACAGGCATAGCTCTGTTGTGCCCGGGTTGCGGACACCCGGATGCAACTTTTCTGCACATGGTATGAGACTGTCTGGCACGAGTATGGGTGCAGTTAATGAAGCATATCTCGGCTGTGATTGATGTACACCTGGAGCCTGATCCTCAGCTGTATCTGCTGGGTATCACCAAATGAACAAAATGCACCAAACACTACATGAAATTGGTAGACCTGGATATGGCCCATCCTAATCGTCTGATAGCAATGTCTTGGAAGGCAGCACAGCCCCCTTTAGAAGATTGTTGGCTCCGGGTGGTACATAAATGGGCAATGGCAGAGGCGGATGCCATGTCCCATGACATGCAGTTATGAGGGAAAAGGGGGAGCTGTCACACTATGGGACACATATACTTAATATCCTTGACAAACTAGAAACCCCCACGTAATGGATATATTTCTTTGAAGGAGTGGGACAGCTGCCGGCCGAGACTGTAGTCTCTGTTGGAGCATATCCCCCTACCTTGCTGGAAGCCTATGGGCAAGTTGTTATACACCCCATGGGCTAGCCATCCTCCGAGAAGAGTTCCTCTTTCTATGTGTAATATTTTGCCAATATATTAAAAAAAGATGTTTTCTTTTTTATGATACAGTTTGTTGAGTTACAATATTGTGTGTCTTCCTCTAGGTTGGTTGTGAATGTTCGATGTCTGTATGCTTTTAATATAATGAATGTTTTATTTTTTTAGGACTTGTTTGTGCGATTATTATGTCTGGCGTTAGTCAAGACCTATTGAGTTTAAGAAAGTAATATGTATAGTCTACTTACTTAAAGGGTCTTTAATCTAGCTCTCTTCATTCTTCGGTCTGTTGTTGTGTCATTCACATTTTGTTTCCTCCCACTACAGCATAGAGCATGACGCAGTGGGTCAGCCTACTTAAGCCACTGGCTAAATCCACTTTGAGTGACTACATATTGCTCTTTCACAATGAGCACGTCCGCACACAAGTTAGCTCCCTTCAATGCCAATGCTTTTGTTTTCACTTTATTATTACTTTCTACCAGCTCATCATATGAGCACATGGCACATTCCAACTTTATCAGCTCCTGTCTCCTGCCAATGCTGATGTGAATTCCTTTGGAAGTGCTCTTTGTTTAACTGACTATATCTAATTGCTGCTAGTTCACAGCATAAAATAGTGTGGTCCTGGACTCCCAGGAAGACAACCAAAGTTCATTGTGTTTAAATTGTAATCTTATTTAAACATACGTAGATGTAATTTGTGTTTTAGTATCCAATATTTTGTACTGTGAGCCCTCTTTCCTTCATTCTTTCCATCTTTATTGTTTCCTTGTTTATCTTTCTTTCCTTTTTCTCCCCTTCTTTCCTTCTTTTTTAATTCTTTCCTTCTTTCTTTTTTGTGTTCTTTCTTTCCTACCTTTTTTCCTCCCTTCTATCCTTCTGTCTTGTTTGTGTTTTCTTTCTTTTTTGCAGAGTTTCTTTTCTTTTTCCTTCTTCCCTTTTATCTTTTATTCTTTCCTTCTTTCTTTCCATCTTCCTTTCTTCCTTCCTTTTTGGACTTCTTTCCTTCTTTTTTTAATTCTTTCTTTCCTTCTTTCTTGCCTCTTTTCCTTTCTTCTTTCCTTTTTTCTTTCCTTCTACCGTTTTGCCTTCTTTTTTTCCTTCTTTTCTGTTAGCCTGCTTTCCTTCTTTCTTTTTTGACTTCATTTTCCCTTTCGCTCTCCTTTCTTATTTGCTTTCTTTCTTTGTTCTTTCTGTCCTTCTTTTATGGCTTCTTTTTTCCTTGTTTGTTGCCTTCTTCCATTCGTTATTTCTCTCTTTCTTTCCTTCTTTGTATCCTTCTTTTTGTCTTTCCTTTTTCCTTTCCTTCTTTTTTATTTTTTGTACAATTTCCTTTTTCTTCCCTTTTTTCGTTCCTTCTTTTCTACTTTCCTTTCTTCACTTTCTTTCTTGACTTTGTTCCTTCTTTCTTTTTCTGACTTCTTTCCTTTTTTGTTTCTGTTTTTGTCTTCTCTCTTTACTTCTTTCTTTCTTTTTCCTTTTTTCTTTCCACCTATCTTTCTTTTTGCCTTCTTTGCTTCTTTCTTTCATTTTTGCCTTCTTGCCTTCTTTCTTTATGTCTTTCCTTCTTTCTTTCTTGCCTTCTTTCATTCTGTCTAGCTGTCTTTCTTTTTTCCTCCTTTTTTGCCTTCCTTCCTTGTCTTCCATCCTTCCTTTCTTTTTGCCTTTCTTTCTTGCCTTCCTTCTTTCCTTCCTTTTTTGTTCTCCTTCCTTCCTTCCTCCCTTCCTTTCCTTCTTTCTCGAAAGCAAAAGGCTGGTAGCCAATGCCAGACCAACTGGCTTTTTAGGGTCTGTGTTAGCAATGATATTTTGATTTTACTTAAAGTATGCATAACATACTTATGTATAGGCGTTTTCAGCCAGACTTTATTGATTCCACCCACTCCAGCGAACATCAAGGGGCAATGCATCAGCCCACTTCACTATGAGTTATGGCATGCTGCCATTTCAAAAGGAGCACAGCCACAGGAGCGCATCCATGCACAATGTAGTTCCCTTCAGTGCCAGGGATTACTATGGTGATGTGTACTTTTTGGAGACTAAAAAAACATTCTTGACTTTAGCCAATGCTTTTTTTTAGTTTTGATGAGGGCCCGGTAGTGTCCAGAACAATAAAGCTTTGCAAAAAACCATGACAAAACAAAACAAGAATTTCCAAAAGACTGTCGGTCAACATCAGACCTATTGGCTTTGCCAATGCTTCTATTGTATGTAAATTTGTTGCCTGAGACTAATTTTGTCATTGTTCCTTTATTTTAGAATATCTTTTTCATTTTGAGCTCTGTTCACTTTTAGAAGGATGCAATGTGTTTATGAGTTTCGAAATCAGCGTTGCCATGGAACCTGAACTTTAGAATTATCATACATAATAAACCTACATTTCTTTGAAACAATTCTTTACTGACATTTTATTGGCCCAAGTGCATTCTGAAGCAGCAACACAACGTTAGTGCCATTATATCTGAATAAGAAAATAATTGTCTAAGGTCCTGCATCCAGTTGGAGGTACAGTACAAATAAATCATCTGTAGAAACAGGAATGATGGGAAGGCGGCGAAGGCGACTGTGTATATAAGGACAAAGCAAAGAGTGAAAGGGATCAAATGGCAGTCAGTAATTGTAGAGAAAGTTGGCAGTAGCCAAAAATCCGTGAAAAATAATAATGGTGGCTGCTGTCAGGGCATGACTCAAGTATTAGCAATCATTGCGATAGCGCTGCAAGTCTCACAAAAAAAGGTGTCTATTACCAAGTCCTCATGGTCTGAAGCAACTAGTAAACTTGTCTTTAAATGAAATTAAATAAAATGTAATGTCTGCCTGGCAGGGCCGACTGGGAACGGATACCGAAACCGGCCCTGGCAAAGAGCTCGCCCGGACCCTGGGGGGGGGGCTGCTACTGGAATGCTTCGTGCTGCTTTTGTTGCAGGGTGTCGATATTGCAGATAAGCCCCCGGTAACAAAAATGGCCCCCTAGAGGTCTAAAAGCGGCCCCCACCCTGACGGCCCACCGGGAAAACACCCGGTGCCAGCTACGGCCAGTCCGGCCCTGCTGCCCGGTATCTCAACAACTACCCTAGATTTTTTCAAAGATGACCCATAAACCCTGCATCTTCTAAAACAGTCTCTCATAAGTGGTTATTCAGGATACCTCTAAGATTCAGACCCTGAACGAAGGAACAGAAGCAGTCCATCAGTATCTCAGGAAAACATTTGCCACTACAATGCAGTGGCAATCCACCTTGTCAGTGAGCTGATAATTACTTAAAAATGTTAATTTATGTTGTTCCTAGACCTATCTTTTATACGTTTTTAATATATTTTATATTTTTGCAACAGGATGGGGAGTTCTGTTTTAAAGCATGGGATAGAATTTTTGCATACCTTATAAAACACTTGCAGTGAAATGATAATTTCAGCCAATCAAGACCCGGGTGAGACCAAAATGATGCACTGGCAGGACAAACACATGAGAATGGAGGAAAGCAATCGAATCAGGATCAGGGAACTGAAATTGACAAGAAACACGACACCATTCAACCAAGGGCCAGATCCAAAGCCTAATGTAAGTCATTCTTAAAGTAGCCACCACAATGTTGTCTACGAGACACACAGCTAAAGCTGTCTGAAGCAAGACTGCAAAAATGGAAAGTGAAAAAAATAATGTTCAAAGTGACGCGCATCAGATGTACAACGTAGTGTATTTTTAATTACAGAAGGACGCGAGAAGCAGGACGGAGAGCGGCCAGGCAGGGGAGGCGGCAGACAACAGGTAAGTGGCTTCTTTTACATTTTTAAAGACTTTGGGAGGGGGGAGGCACGGGGAGGGAGCGAAGCGTATTTCCACTGAGTTTTTTTTAAACTCCGTGGAAATACGCGTAGAGGCACTACACCTGCTACGCCCAGGGTTACTATTCAGCCCAGCCGTGACTCACCTCAACCCCCCAGTGGCTGTCTACAGTGAATGCACATCCCCAGCCCCTGTCACCCCAAAGCCAGACAGTCAATACACAACCCAGCAGAGGCACACAGGATGGCTAAGCAAGAAAATACCCACTTTCTAAAAGTGGTATTTTCAAAGACAGAATGTAAAAATCATCTTTACTGAAAGATGCATCTTTATATTCTGAGTTCAGGCATACTAAACTTTACCTTCCGATCTGGTCCCAATGGGAAGTTATATTTATAAGATGTTATAAATAAACTCTCATTCTATCCTATGGGACAGATAGCCTTTCAATAGTGAAAAACGAAATTCACTGTAGTTCACTATCAGGACATGTTACACACATCAGGACATGTCCTACCTTTCTCATACACCGCACCCTGCCCACAGGGGTAGCTTGGGCCTACCTTAGGGGTGACTCACATGTAAGAAAAGGGAAGGTTAGGGCCTGGCACGTGGGTGCACTTGCCAGGTCGACAAATACATTGCAATGGCAGGTCTGAGAACCTTTTGCAAGGCTGCTTTTGTGGGTGGCACAATCAGTGCTGCAGGCCCACTAGCAGCATTTGATTTACAGGCCCTGGGCACACACTCATATATAAATACTGCAGTGATTAATGCAACCGATTATGATTTGTCATGCAATAATTATTTTCCAAATAACTTGATAACCAGAGTTAAGACAGATGCATGCTTCACAATATTTTTGTCACTATTTCACTTCTCTTCTAGGACTAAAGTTTTAAAATGTATTTCTACTTAGAATGTACAACCCAGGAACAAATAATCAACCGAGCACCATTTAAGAAACTTGACTACATTTACTTTAAGCAAAAGAAAAAGAAAAACATTATACTATGATATGATATCTATAACAATGTTAAAGTGAGAAGTGCTTACCCTTCATATAAACCAACGGTACTTCTTCATTTGTGTGCACATCTTCCCCAATGGGAATATTTTTTCAGTTGATTCATATGAAAATGGCACCAGCATTATCACTGGCTAGTTCTAGATGTCTTTGAACACCAGTCCCTAAAACTGGGTATTGTTGTTGATTTCTAATAGGTTGTGATGAGGGATGGTGCAATCAAGACACAAGTACAAATAGAAGCATTAAATCATGATGTCTAAAAGAAAATTAATTTTATTCCAATGGTGCACAATTTGCTACTGGTTCCCCAGGCGGATTAATAAATGTATGTTGTTAATGCAAGTGTGTCATATGGAACCAATCGCAGGTTTTCTAATCGCAGAGTTAAAGATCCCCTAAAAGGGTTCCTCTGAAAGAAATCTCCTAGTTTTAGTGTGAATCATTCTTCCCCCCATTACATAAGCCCTTTTCGAATATCGATGATTAATATCAACATTCTTCATAGATGTTTATGTGTGCAAAAGGGGAAGCTGAACTTACTAAAATCATCGATATTTTAGAAAAAATGGAATGAAGAGTTTTATGTCTGACATTTTTAAGAGTTTTGGGAATTTAATTAAAAGTCGGTAAATCCTGAATGCTCAAGTCTCTTAATATTATTTGAATAACTTCGTTATCAAAATTTGTTGTAAAATTATTGCCACCATATAATAAATTACGTTATTTGACCTTCTCCTAAACCAGGTAAATCTTTTTTTTGTGCAAATTCATATAGCGCCAACTCGACCCGAAGGTATTTGAGCAGTTTTACATGAGCACCAGTTACGATACATACGGGACACCTTTTTTTGGGGGGGGGGAGACAGGGGGAGATTAAGTGATTTGCCCACAACCACAAGATGCTGAGCCGACGTCGAGGCTCGAACCTGGTTCCCCAGCGCCCACTTCGGCAGCTCTAACCGTGAGCCACATCCTCTCCCATTTAACGCAGTACTTGAACATGCGGGGGCAGAATGTACAGAAAATTCACTTGAGTCCCCGCCGAAAACCACATCATTTTTTATCATTTTGAGAGACATGAACTCAGGTTATGCCCATTACAAAACAGGATTCCTTTATGTACAGCGCCCATCCTGCACTTACGAATTCCAAAGCACTCTCTTGTGTGCTGATGACTTAATTTGCCATATGAGTGCCTTCCATTATGTGAGCTCATGATATGTGCTATATAAAAAAGAATCCTTTTTTGTATAGCGCACATCCTGACCTCACTTATTTGAAGGCGCTGTCATATGAGCAAATGAAGTCATTAGCACATATGAGAACGCTTTTAAATACATCAGCTCAGTCGCGGCTCCTGGAGGATTACATTGCGCGCGCTGCAACACCAAATGGCGATGCGGCGCGCGCAATGTTATTTGTTTTATTTATTTATTTATGTACTTACCTCCGTTCGGCCGTATGCCGGAGTTTACTACCCCCACCATGCCCCTCCCCCGCCCAGCCCCACCGCCCCGCAGCACTCCCTCCAGGAGCCGCGACTGCATCAGCTTATATATGAGCCACCTCCTCAGTCCCAGCTCATGAGGTCGAACACCTTCTTCTTCTACTAACAGTCGTCGTTAATTCTCTATCTTCGGTGTAAGAGTTTTAATTGAGATAAGTAAGGCCAGATGCATAAAGATACTGGCTGCAAAATGTGCTCACAATTAGTGACCTGACTTTTTTTCGTTACATGTATCTTATTTTGCAAGCTGACCTATGTACCACTAATTGGTCAATGCACAAAATAGAGAATTGGAGAGGGGCGCAGAAAGATTGCCTATTTGATATTCATAAAGCAAGTCGCAAATTGCAACTACCTCTGTTTAACTGCAAAGAGAGAGAAAGTGGCTAACAAGAGGAGGCAGACCACCATGCCTGTCATTGCATTTCAAAGCTGGAAACCTTTTCTCAAAGGAGTCCAATATATTTAAAATAATTTGATCTACTTTTAAAAGAAAAGAGTTTTTAGTTTTGAAACACTTTAGTGGGACGCGTTTTACTCCCCTTTGTTGCTGTTACACCAAATCACAAACTGGAAGGGGCCACTTCCGTGAAAGAGTCACAGTGGATAAACTTTTTATTTGGAAAGCTTATTGCAGATTTTTCAAACAGTGCCAAAGTTATTAAAAACAGTGACGTTATAGTTAGTTGACAATGCCAGTTGCAACATTACATTTTAAATTGAAAAAAACACTGAAATTCATCAGTTATAGTTAATTGAAGTAACTATAACTCGAGCCCTGAAGTAACTATAACTTGTGACCTTGCCATAGACTGCTTATAACGTCCTGCAGTACGTCACTCATGACATGTTGTATGACATCATTGATAACGTCACTGCTGACATCTGAAATCACATCATTGATGACAACACTGTGCATGGCGAGGGTGCGAGTTATAGTTATTTCAGTACTCGATGTATAGTTACTTCACTTACCTATAACTGCTGAATTTCAGTGTGCGGTGCGAGATTGGCTGCCTGGGGGGGTTGACTACAGACCTCGCAGCCAACCTGCAGCCATGCACGAACAAAGACCATGCGTGCTAGGGGTTGGCTTTACATATGGTAACAAAATATTACTGTACGATAAGAAAACCCTAGAAATTCACTGAAAACACCAAAGGTTGACATGACGTTATAGTTAGGTGAAAATTTCACCATTATTAACTTTGAGTCCATTTGATGTGGCGATTTGATGAATCGACACAAAATGTTGAAGATCTATTCCGTTTTCTTTGTCTACAAAGTGTATGCAAAGTTTCGTAGAGATTCATCAAGGGAGTGTGAAGAAAAATGCATTTTCCATAAACTTTGTACTCATGCACAGCGTGAAAATGGCTGGATGGATTTGAATTGCATTTAGCAGGAATATAGATTAGGGTATGTAGATGATCCTTTTGTGTACTACAGGCAGGTATGGTAAGTATTTTTTAACTTATAAGGTATTTTTACTTAGTGATATCTGTTGTTGCAGTAATTTCACAAATACAGTGTACTTCAGTGTATTTTTTAATATTTACATATTTAATTCTTTGTGATAAAGTGTACTGAGTTCTGTGGAAATAGTGAGAAATTACCCCACAACTTAAAAGCAATTACAAAAGAAGGTACATTTTTATTACAAAAATTGTTCTTACTAGGTACTAGTGCGGCACTGGTAAATGTTTGTAAAAATATAAAGAAAAATATAAATTCCTTTTCCTACCAGTTAACACTTTAATAAAATAGGGAGGGAATAACAATAAAATCTACTACTTACCTATAATTAAGGCCCTAACCCAGAACACAGATAAAGGGCCAGATGTAGGTGGCTAAATACCGGTCGGTAACGCCGAAATTCGCAGAATTTCAGCGTTACCGACCGGTATTTAGCCATGTGCAATGTAGGAAACACCGAACGCCATCGCAAATAAGGAATCGGTAAAAATAAGGAAAACCAGTTACCGATTCCTTAATTAGCGATTAGCAAACACCGAAACCCCTAAATACCGAATCGGTAAATAAGAAATCCTTAAATAATCGCAAATCCGATGTACCAAAAATCGGTAATACCGAATTTTCGAAAATTCGGTATTTAGGAGTCGCTAATTACCACTGACTCAAAGCAGGTGGTAATCAGGTGCACTGCATTTAAACAGCCCCAAAATGCAACAGTGTGAACACAATGGTGGCCCTCTACGTAATTGCAAGGCGGCTACGTTTGCAAACAGCAGGACTGAGGATCTGGAGACGGGAGGAGCGCGTGTATAGACTGCGCGTTACACTCTTCCAACTGACTGAGGCTGAAATCCATGAGAGGTACAGGCTACACCCCCAAACCATCCTAGACCTGATACGGGTCCTGCACCCACTCCTGGAGCATCAGACACCAAGGGCGCACGCAATACCAACACATGTTGAGGTGCTCTGTAGCCTGCACCTACTTGCATCAGGAAGTTACCAGGGGGTGATAGCTGTGGCAGGTGGTGTGTCACAGAGTTGCCTGTCCCGTTTCTTCAACTCTTTCTTGGATGCCATGATGCAAAGAATGCATCACTACATACGCTTCCCCAGCACACAGGCGGAACTGCACAAGACAAAGCAGGATTTTTACCAAAAGGCTCAGTTCCCACATGTAATAGGGTGCATTGATGGGACACACATACCAATCTGCCCACCTGCAGCTACAGAGTATATATATCGCAACCGCAAATCTACGCATTCCATCAACGTGCAGGTGATATGCGATGCGGACCACATCATCACTGACATTGTGGCCAAATTTCCAGGGAGTACCCATGACTCCTACATATTCCGGAACAGTGGGATCTACACACGTCTGGCTGGGGGTGAATTTGGAGAAGGATACCTGCTAGGTAAATCAATGTGACACACCCTGATGTATACCTTGGATGAATGTGTTGGTGACTCATATTAATGGCACTTCCTTTCTCACTTAGGTGACAGCGCATATGCCGTGAGGGCATTTATCCTGACGCCATTCCTCAACCCATCCACACCAAGTGAGAGAAGGTACAATGTGGCACATAAAAGCACGCGCAACGTTGTGGAGCGCACCTTCGGACTCTTAAAAAGCAGGTTCCGCTGCCTCCACAAAAGTGGATGTGCACGTCAGTACCGCCCCATCATCTGCTGTAAAATAATAGCAACATGTGCCATGTTGCATAACCTTGCCACAAAGAAAGGAACAGCAGTGGAACTAACTGACTCTGAGGACGTGGATGAGGACTGTCCACAGCCAGAGCACAGCGCAGCAGGTGTGGCAGCAGCACCAGATGGGAGACACAGACGGGCAGCGATAACACGCAACTATTTCTGAGTAAGTAAGGAGACACAGCCAGTTACTGTAAGTGAGTGACGGTGTTTAATTAGCATAGCACACCACCACAACATGAAGGGCGTCACATGCCAGGCCTAATTTAAATGCAGTTTCCAAAACCAAAATGGGTTACACCACCCATTTTGGTAAGCCATGTGATGGCTGGCATTACTACCTGCACCCACGCGCTGCACTGCTGCGTCCCTTGGGCACACTGTCCTCACTGCCAGTCTGTCCTGTGGCAGTGCTGTGCCGTTCGCTGTGCCTCCTGGGCTCTGTGATAGGTGGCGTGATGCTCTGCGGCTAGTAGCCTCTTCACTATCCCCCCCATCACCTGTAGTGGCTACCTGGTTGGTTTGTAGCACTTCTAGTGCACTGGTCACTGTGACCAGCCCCCTTGCCACATCACGGCTGCAGTGGGCCATCTCCTCCGGCATGGCCACCGAGCGCCTGCAGAGCAGAGAGGCGGCAGTGGAGAGGCGGTTCACCGCCTTGGTGTAGTTGTCCAGTTTCTGCCTCTCCCTGCGCCTTGCCAGACGGTCCTCATCAAATTTGCTGCACAGCAGCCTCACTGCCTCGGACATGTCCCTCATGCCCTCAGCCACAGTATTGTTCATGGAACAGATGCCCTTCTCTATGCGCAGCATGTGCCCATTCATCTGTTCCATCTGCCGCTGGACTGACCTTATGGCTTTTCCTTGCAGGCGCTGCACCTTGAGCATGTTCCCCTCAAGACCGGCGAACACACTCTCATCCTCGCCCTGTGCAGCAGGACTGGCTGCCCTTGCCCTGCAGCGTCTGGCACATGTGTGGGTGCGCTCTGTGGGGGACTGTGAGCCTGCACCGTTGCCATCCTCAGCCACCGTGGACTGTTGGCCTCCTATGCTGTCCTCCTCGGACATCTCCATCTGCTGGAGGCTGGCCACTGCATTCCTCCTGGCTCTTGGTGGTGGTGGCGTTGATGGTGGCACTGGTGATGCTGGTGATGGTGGTGATGGTGGTGGTGGTGGTGGTGGTGGTGGTGATGGTGGTGGTGGTGGGGTGGTGTGCCCTGCAGGCGACAGGACCTCCTCCTCTTGTGTCCTCTCTGTCCTGGGTGCCTTTTGTTTGCTCCCCTCTGCAGCCCTGCGCCTTGGCTCGCCTGTGAAGACAGAATGTACATTTGCTCACTTATCTGGCAGCATGTGCGTGATAATAAATGTCATGCCTGCCAATCAAACTGACTGTCCTCTGCTTGCTAATTGCTGATGTGTGTCACATCCCTTTGGGTTCAGTGGACTGACTGTTCTGACATGTGTTACTTCTGACTACATCTCCCATAATGCATTGCTGGTTTTCAGTAAACATGTACTGGAGTGGGATTCACAATGCCTCATTGGGGATTGGGGTTAGGGAGTGGGGGGCACAGCACGCAGTGCATGCATCTTACCTTGTTTGTTGCCAGCTCTGGCTGAGCTGTCTGCATCCCCAATCCCACTCACACTCTCCGGCTGGAGGGTGGACTTGACCAGGAGATCCAGGGCAGTTGGTGCAGGTGCTGTGTTACTCCCTCCACCTGTAAGGTTGGCTTGCTGCTTTCTGTCTGCCAGCCTCTCCTTCGCACGCTTCCTCAGGTCATACCAGCGTTTTTTAGGTCCTCAATGGAGCGCTGGGTTACTCCAATGGCATTTATTCTTTCTTGTATGACCAGCCAAATCTGCCTTTTCTGGGATTCAGGCACGTGCAGAGACTGTTTCCCAAACAGTCTGTCGTGGTCCTTTGTGACATCCTCAATAAGGACCTCCAGCTCCCTCTCACTAAATTTATGCTTCCTCTTTCTTTCAGCTGCATCCTTCTCCCTCTCCTGGTTGTCCATATTTGCTCAGTCTGGTCAGCAATATGTGTGTATGGTTTCTCCTGGCTTGTTTGCTGTGCTCCCTGCCTCTCAAACAGCTTCAGGTTCAGTGCAGGTGCATGGGTGTGGCCACTTCCTGGTTGTGGTGTAATGAGGAAGCACAGGATTGGCTGATTCTTCAATTACCGTTTTTTAAATTACCGATTCGCTAATTACCGAATCGGTAATGAGGATTCGGTAAATATTTTTACCGATTCATTCCGATTCGTTATTTTTTCACAGATTATTACCGATTCGGTAAAATTTTACCGATTATTACCGATTCGGTAAAATTTTACCGAATATTACCGATTCGGTAATTTTTACCGATTTATTACGTACATCTGAAATACCGAGTTCTTAATAGCGATTCGGTAAAATTCGGTATTAAGCATTCGGTATTTCAGAATTACCTACATCTGGCCCAAAGTGTATTAAAAAAACATGTCTGACTTTTCAATTTGAAAAGGCAGCCATTAACCATTTATATACTGCCTATTCATCAACTTGTACAGTGGTATAAAGCAAAGTTACTGTGGTATTCCGTGGCACAATACATAACTAAGGGCCAGATGTATTATTGTAGTGTGTCACCCTTGCGTCATGGATGGTCTTGCATTGGCAACACAATACTTAAGCCACATTTACAAAGCTACAAACAGACCACAATGCTTGGCAATGCTTTGCTTGGTAAATCTGGAGAAATGCAAGGCAGCACAAATTGCTGTCTTGCATTAACCTCACACCATATTGTACATTCCTGAAAATTTAATCTACATTGGTACACCTCTCCATTCTACGCCACTTCACTCTGCCACTCCAGTCTATGACACTCCACTGTACATCACTACACTGTGTGCTACTCCACTCTACGCTATTCCACTGTATGCCACTCTACTCTACGCTCTTCCACTGTATTCCATTCCACTCTATACAACTCCACTCTACTCTACACTACTTCACTGTATGCCACTCCACTCTACATCACTCCACTGTACACTACGTCTCTCTATGCCACTCCACTCTATGCAACTCCACTGGATGACCCTTCACTGTACGCCACTACACTCTACAACATTGCACTCTATGTTACTCCACTTTATGCCACTCCACTTTACAACACTCTACTCAACGCCACTCCACTCTATGCCACTTCACTGTGCACTATTCTACTGTATGCAACTCTACTGTGCAGCACTCTCCTGTTTGCTATTCCATTCTACCCCACTCCTCTGTATGCCACTCCACTGTACGCTACTACACTCTGTGCCACTCCACTATACGATACTCCAATTTACACCACTCCAGTATACACTATTCCACTGTACACCCTCCAGTGTACATCACCCCACTGTATCCCAGTCCACCGTACTCTAATGCACTGCATGCCAATACACTCTATGCTATTCCACTGTATGCAACTCCAGTCTAGGCCATTCCACTCTATGCTATTCCAATATATGCCACTTCACTGTATGCCATTCCACTAGACGCTATTCCACTGTATGCCAATCCAGGCTACGCCACACCAATCTATGCTATTCCACTGTGTGCCATTCCTCTGTACACTACTACACTGTATAACACCCCATTGCATGCTATTTCACTATACCCCACTCCACTTAGCGCGACTAGAGTCTAGGCCACTCTGCTATACGCCACTGCATTGGCACTTGACTGTGTGCTACTCCACTCTATGTGATTACACCCTAAGCCATTCATGTGTATGCCACACCACTCTGCACTATTCCACTGTATGCCACTACATTCTATGCCACACCACTCTGCGCTATTCTACTTTACCCCACTCCAATCTACGCCACTCCACTGTATGCATTCCACTGTATGGAACTCCACTGTATGCCACTTGACGCCAACCCACTGTATACGACACTCCACTCTACATCACTCAACTGTACGCTATTCCACTGTATGCTACTTCAGTGTATGTCACTCTACTGAATACCACTCCATTCTAAGCCACTGCACGCACTGTACACTAATACACTGTATGCCAATCCACTCTATGCTATTCCACTGCATGCAAACCAACTCTACACCATTCCACTGCATGATATTCCACTCTGCGCCACTCCAATGTATGCCCCTGCAGTGTACGCCACTCCACTGTACGCCACTCCACTCTACACTACTCCCATTATTCTATTCCACTATACCCCACTCCACTGTACACCACTCCACTATACGCTATTCTACTGTATGCCAGTTCACACTAGGCCACTCCACTATATGCTATTCCACTGTATGCCACTCCACTGTACGCTACTCCACTCTACAACACTCCACTTCATGCTATTCCACTCTTCCCAACTCCACTGTACGCCACTTTAGTTAGGCCACTCTGCTGTATGCCACTGCACTGACACTTGACTGTACGCTTCTCCACTCTACGCTATTCCACCCTAAGTCATTCAACTGTATGACTTGCCACTCTATACTATTCCACTGTATGCCACTACACTCTACTCTACAATGTTCCACTGTATGCCACTCCACTGTATGCTACTCCAGTCTACACTATTCCACTGTATTCCACTCCATTCTAAGCCACTCCACTCTGCACTGCTTCACTGTATGTACTCCATTGTACGCTATTCCACTGTAACCAGCTACACTCTGAGCCACTCCATTCCACTATATGCTATTGCACCACTCCACTCTAAGCCACTCCATTCTGCACAATTTAACTCTATGTTATTCCTCTCTATGCCACTCCACTGTACAAGACTCCTCTCTATGTTACTCCACTGTATGCCACTCCAGTCTACTCCACTCCACTCTATGCTATTCCACTGTATGCCACTCCACTGTATGCTACTCCACTCTATGCCCACTCTGCTGTACGACAGTCCACTCTACACCACTCCACTCTATGCAACTCCACTGTACGACCCTTCACTGTTCGCCACTACACCCTACAACACTCCACTCCATAATACTCCAGTGTACGCCACTTCACTGTATCCTATTCCACTGTATGCAACTATACTGTATGACACTTCACTGTATGCTATTCCATTCTACCTCACTCCACTGTACCCTACTCCACTCTACACCACTCCACTGTATGCCACTCCACTGTAAGCTACTACACTCTGTGCCACTCCATTATACAACACTCCGCTCTACACCACTCCAGTATACGCTATTCCACAGTGCACACTCCAGTCTACGTCTGTTAGACCTGGCATCCTTGGTGTGGTTTCCCCTGTCTTTTTGCGTCTACCTCCTGTATTTTTGCTGTCATGCTGGACTTCGTTTTTCCTGGTTTATGTACTCTGGGCACTTAACCACTTCTGATCATTGCTAAATGTGCAAGTGCTCCCTGTGTAAATTCTAATTCTGATTGGTTCTCCATGATTGGCATATTTGATTTACTGGTAAGACCCTAGTAAAGTGCAGTGGGTGTGCTCAGGGCCTGTAAATCAAATGCTACTAGTGGGTCTGCAGCACTGGTTGTGCCACCCACATGGGTAGCCCTGTAAACTTGTCTCAGGCCTGCTGTTGCAGTGTTGGTGAGTGCAGTCTTAAACTGCCATGTTGACCTGGCAAGTGCACCCACTTTCCAGTCCCAAACCGTCCCTTTTTCTACATGTAAGACACCCCTAAGGTAGGCCCAAGGTAGCCCCATCGACAGGGTGCAGTGTATGTGAAAGGTAGGACATGTACTGGTGTGATTTACATGTCCTGATAGTGAAATACTGCTAATTCCATTTTTCACTATTGTAAGGACTTTCTCTCCCATAGGTTATCATTGGAGCTGCCTTGTAGCTCCTTACAAGTGTAACCTTCAGTTGGGAAGAGATAGAGATTTGAACTTTTAAGTTCCGTGAAGTCCGAATTTAAAAACACATCTTTCTGTGAAGATGGTTTTTAAATTGTGTGTTTGAAAACGCCACTTTTAGAAAGCGGTAATTTGCTTGCTAAATGATCCTGTGCCTCTGCCTGCCTGTGGAATCCATGTCTGGTTTAGACTGACAGTTGAGCTGTTTGTGCATTCATTTTAGACAGGCACACAAAGGGAACTGATGTTTGCCCTGCATATCCTGATGGCCCATCACCAGACTGATGGGACTTCCTAAGCTAGAGTGGTGGGAGCAGTTGTCACTGATCCTGAATAAGGCTGTCTCCACCACCCTGTTGTGTGTCTGGAGCCAGGACAGGGCAAGGCAGGATCTGTGCACTGCAAAGAATATTGTTTGAAGTATGCCTTCTTCAAAGGCCAAAAGGGGTATAAGCATTGGACCTGTAACCCCACATTTTTAGAGCACTTCTGGATCAAGTGGAGACTCTGCTAAGAAGAAGAGCTGAAGAGCTGTAAGGAAGACTACCGCCCCTTCACTGTGTGTTGCTTTGCTGGGTTGGCCTGCAATTGCTGCTTCTGTCTTGTTAAGAAGTCTCAGGACCATCAAAGACATCACCTGCAGCATCCCTAAACTCCACTGGTGGGAGTTCAGACCTGCCAAGTGGTACCAATTCCAGTTCTGGGCCCTTGGAGGCGGTTCCTGCTGCGAAAGACTTCAAAATAGACAATTTGCCCCCCGTGCCTGTTTTTTTCCAATGCAGCACCGCAGTGCGGGAGAAATTTCCACACACCGCCGCTATGCGGCCAAAGAAATCTATGCAGAGCCTAATAGCGTCCGAAGAAGCCACTGCAGCCCGAGTCCAGTGCACAGTGTCAAAAACATCTGAGACCACCGCCCTGACTCCGACGGAGGCCCTGCTGTGCAGCTGAAAGTATCAACACATTGTTGGATCGCAGCTGAAAGAATCAACGTAGTGCCTGTTTGCCGCCACCACATCAGCACCCAGCGCTTCCGGATTTTCACGCATCGCACCTGAGAGCCAAGTTTTCCAACGCATCACCCGCAGACCAGAACAATCTTGGTTTGCGATACAACGCTTCACCTTACAGTCTGGAACTGATGCAGCACTTCTCCTGTGTGCAGCAAAACTGAAATTATGCGACTGTTCATCTGCACCGATTTTCACATAATTATACTTTTTCCGCATTTGCCACATAATCCATCATCTGCTGCATAATCTGCAGATTTGAACAAAAAAAAACTTGTTTCTAGCTCAAACGGTTCAAGCCTTATCAAAAATGCAGCGACAAAGTCATAGCATGGTAGAAGACCCTTTGCAAACCTGGAATGGTCACCTCTTACTTATTGCTAAATGTGGGTGTGAGAAGTTGGCCTGGCATATGCTGTCCACTAATTATAGTGGGCACCTTGCACCAGTCCAAATCGACTCTTATGGTAGATAGGTTTAAGACAACCTTTTAAAGAAAGCTATCCTAGTGGTAGCTGTGGAGAGCAGCCTTCAGGCTAAGTCTCGGAGGAATGTAAAGCAGCTTGTTTTACCGTATAATCTCTTGAATCACCAAATGAAAAGACACCACACAGGTATATATATCAAATATATATGTATTTATTTCTAAATAACTCTCTACTAATCTCTTTATGAGATTAGAAGACAAACATATGCACAAATCAACGTTTCACAATAAGTTAAGCACAAAATATGGCTGGGGCCCTAGGGGCGTACCAGACCATATACTAAGTAAGAGACTTAGAAACAACGACTTGCATGGAGACAAGGCCTAGGGCCTTCAGAAGTGCTGGGGCCTCACGAAACCACCCAAGGCAGGTAAGTAAAGGACCCACGGGGACGCGTGCAGTGTGGATACACAGGCGCGAATCGCCGTTAACTTCAATGGGGCAAGTCGCGGTTGGAAATAAAGAGTTTTAGGATACTTCGGGAGAACCTACAAGCAAGTCACTTACAGGGTAAGTAGTTCTGGGGCCCACACCCACAGGAGCACCGTAGTGCTGGAGTTACCTCACCCAGGAAGCCGGGTGCACAGGTGTCCTTTGGTGTCGGGTCGCGGCGTCGTTTTCAATGGCGAACAAAGAAGACTTGCTGCTTGCGGGGGCTGAAGAAGTGTCCGGTGGAATCCAAGCCTGGATTCTGAAGAAGGATGACCTGAAAGCAGAGGGGACAGTGTTCAAAGTCACTTGGCAGTGACCCGGGGCAAGGAAGATGGATGCCCACCGTCGTCGGTCGCTTCAGGTCGGTTGCGGGTGCCTTGACTCTTCAGCCACGTGGTCCAGGAGGCGTCGATGACAACCAGGAGCTGGATTCGGTGTGTCCCTCGACGTCTGCAGCTGACTGCGGTGTCGGCAACTCGATAGGAGCCAACAAGCCTTGGCAGCAGCAAGTCTCGGGGAGATGGAGAAAAGTCGATGGCGCAGACCAGCAAGGTCTGTGGAACTCACCCAGCGAAGGTAAGTCAGGGCAGGCCTGGAGCAACCAGGGGAGCCCTTTGGTTTCTTTAAGAAGTCTTCTGGGGACCCACAAGCCGGCGGGCAAGGGATCGCAAAGACACCTCGGGTGGAATCACTCAACAGGGGCCCACGGTCACTCGGGACGGTGTAGGC